>JAOXNZ010000038.1:13948134-13960956 GCA_028566095.1 Kryptolebias brasiliensis
AACTGAGAAGGTCCGTTTTTACTGCAGTGAGTGGGAACAAGACAGGGATTTTTAAAAAAATGAATTATGGTTTTAAAAGTGTACAAAACCAAATTAAATGTTAGCGTGGTGTGACCGAGAAAATTCTGCACAGTGAAAGCTTTCATTTTTGAGCAGTTCCAAATGGACTTTTATTTTTTTTTATGGTCTCAAAAATTCTGTCCTCCAAATTCTTACCTGGTCACAGTGAAGAAACCATCAAAAAGTTGTAAAACCTTTCACGCATGCATTTGTAGATGAACAAATCTCTTGAACTGAACCTTTTGTGCTAATGCCAGACGTAACATTGAACTCTCAACATTTTAGAAATATTTTTAAAGCTTGAATGAAGTTTGTTGCTGTGCACTTGTCCCAGACTAGTGAACATTTAAATAGGTTGCTCTCACAGAAACCCATTCAGTTTAGTATTCATAAAAACATGTTATAAAACCATTGCAGGCATTGTCTGTAAAAGTCAAGATTTATAATTCAGCCTTGAAATTGTGCTTTTAAAAATGACTGTTGCTTCATTCAGAGTTTTTTTGGAGTCAACAACACAGTAAACAAGTTATTCGTTGCCAGCTGCCAAAAAGTAACGGGGGATAGTGTTTTTGCTTGTGTATGTGCCTGTCTGTTAGCAAAATATCTTATAAAACACTGAACTAATTTTAATGAAACTTCGAGAAAGTAGTCACTGGATGTACATCTACAACTGATTCACTTTTGGAGATAACCCAATTAAAGATGGCAGCCACAATGAACTGACCCTCAAGAACTCAAAAAGGGTAATATGTCAGTCAATTTTACAAACACTGAGCAAAAATTTGGTGTATTAGTAGTTGAGACTGATCCCCACATGTATTTTGAGTACTAAAAGACTGCACAAGATCTTTGTTTAAAAGTTTGCCATTAACTATTTGAAGTCAACTCTGTCTGTTAGCAAAATATCTTATGAACCACTGAACAGACTTTAATGAAACTTGCAGGGAATAATCATTGGATGTACTCCTACAACTGATTGATTTTTCAGAATCAATCAAATTTAAGATGGCTTCCACTGCTAATCTACATTAGCTAACACAAAAATGTCTACAGCTCAGGGAGTTTTACAGATATGGAGATAAAATTGGGTTTGGTAGCAGCTGAGAGTCCTTCACAACACAAGCAAGACATCTTGTGATATCACATGATATTGTGTACAATGTCATTTTCAAGGTTCAACTAAAATGACGACAACTCTGTCATTTCTCAGCATAAGATGATCTTAGCCTAAAACTAATAAAGGCAGGTGATGTGCATTTCTTCAAGGAATGCCAGGTCTTTAATTTTCTGCAAGTGACTGTTTTGGAAAATCCAAAGCTTCTCTTAATAGTATTGGACTCTGTATCTGTCCTAGATTTTTGTAATGCTGTTAGATGATTGTAGTAAAGCATTTTGGCCAGGAAAGAACCATCCAAACAGAGCCTATTGGCTAAATGTAACCTGGACATTCAGTGTGTTAGAGTTATCATCTGGGCCACCAGTTAGGGACCCACACAAGTCTGATCTGGGAGCCCAATTTCCCAGAAAGTTACGTGAGCTTTAATGACTACAATTAATTGGGACCACTCAGTCGACTAAAGCCTCTCTTCACTTCCAGCAAAAGCCCCTGAAATCCTTTGAAAATGAGATATGATTTTGAAAATGAGGCTGTTCTGTAATGAGGGCCTTGTCATTTAGTTGCCTTAGAGGATTGGAGATGTTCGTTAAATGGCTTTCTAATGATGACAGGCTTCTGTTCATCTTGTATCGGTCTAGGATATTACCAGTGAAAGCCCAAGCGTGAGATCTCCCCTTGGAGGACAAGATAAGAAAATGAGGAAGTCGGCGCATACTCTTTATTCTCTTTCTCTACTCTGCTGTAGACTGTGGTGCGCTGGCTGGCTGGCTGGCTGGCAGCACAGAGACCCAGTGGCACCGTGAGGGAACCAACGTCAACTTATGATGAAAGACGGTGGCCGATTGTTTCCTGTTATTGAAAAAGTACTTGTGGGGAGGAGGCAAAGAGTTGCGGGGGGAAGACTCCAGTATAATGGAAAGCCACTGAAGCAGAGTGCTGCTGTGGAAGTGTCCTTTAGCGAGGTGAAAGTTTTGTTTTTATTTACACAATCAGAACTGGGATAAAGTGTCTAAAGAGGGACACGCTCCACCATGCTGGTTTTCTGCTGACTCACATTGTACAGAATGCCACATAGGATAGAAGGTTGTTTGGCTGCTTGAGTTAGGTTAAATGGTTTTGAAGTACTGTTGAAACATTTTTCTGTTTATCCTTTCTTTTGTTTTTCTCCTCAGTCAAAAGGCTTTGTGTGGAAAGTTGATTCAATGGGAGGATGACTCCTCTGAGTTAATTCAGCGTGGAAAGGATGTTTTGTCTACTCTTTGCAACTTTGTTTGTGACGGTGCTGTGGCCAAAGAAAAACATTGTTCTACAAGAATCTTTAGCTTTTGTTTCACCAAGGTAAAGTTAGAAGATTCAAAGAAAAAATAAAATAAAGATCAAAATAATCAGTGTTGGTACAAAACAGTTTGTACTGTATAAAATTAAATAAAAGCATTGAACAAATAATTTGAAGTAAAATTTGCATAAAACTGGCCGAACATCTATTAGTCACTTTGAGGCATTGGCTTTTGTAGGAATATTTGTGAGATGTCAAAGAAATAAGCAATGAAACAGGAAGTCAAGTTTATTTAAAAAGCACAATAAAACAATCAAAGGGCTGTAAAATTAAAAATAGCAAAAAAAAAAAAACCCAAACAAAACTGCTGAAGACTGCTGAAATTTGCTGAAGAAGCTGAAACTATGTTGTTAAAGCTAAAAGAAGCAGAACACTAGCCAAAAGCTAAAAGAAGCAAAAGGATAGCTACAATACCAAAGCCCCAATTTCCTCTGTGGGCAAACCAAGAGACAACTAGGAGCAAATGGTCAGTAGGTCCAAGTGACCCAAAGGGCACATACTAGTGCTGTAGGAAGCTGGATACAAAAGAATTTGCCCATTGAGTTCTTTGTGGGTGAACAATAAAAACCTTACAATCAATCCCAAAATGAATAGGAAGCTAGTGAAGTGAATCAAGTGAAGAAAAGATGTGTTCAAAGGTGAGTGGCAGCATTCTGGACCAACTTGGCCTGGCTAAAATAAATTCCAACAGTCTAGTTTGGATGGGATAAAACCAAAGATCACACTTTCAAAGTCATTAAGATAAAGATAAAGCCATATATATATCTATATATAGATATATAGATATATATATAAACACCACTGGCATGCATGATATCTAACAGTACTGGGACATTAATGTCTTTAAATGACATGAAAGAAGACAAACACATTCTGGGGTGTGTTGGGATGCGCTGTCTGCTCAGATTTGGCCAAACGCAGTAAAACAGATGGACAATGACTCATAACATGATGTAAAAGCAACACAGGAGTTCTTGAAGGTACAAAGGAAGATTGTGCAATGGTTGAGTCAGTCGCCACATGACTGGGCTACATTTCACCTGGTGAAGGCATGGAAAAAAAAAAAGACCTTGATTCAAACAATGGTTGACGACATCTGAAGCAAAGGCCTAAAAAGATTTTAAAATTGAAAAAAAACCCCAAAAAAAAACACTTTTTTTTTTTGCAATATCCAAGGGTTTCACATTGTTGTCTGAAAAAGATTCAAGACAAAGTGTTAATAATGAATGTGCTCATTTGTCCAATTACTTTTAAAGTCCTTTAAAACTGGGTTATACCTCTGAAGGAATTATAACCACTGAGGGTTTAAGCCCTTAAATACTTAAATATGTTTTGGTGAAAATAAAAGAAATGTGTTTGTGTCAAAATCCTTTCACTCTCCCTTTTCAATCCTTAAATTGACAAACATTATTTGTTTTAGTTAATAATTTGGAAAGTCTGTCATTTTTGCAAACACAATTACTGTCACTCTCTGAAGGCTTACGGAGACATCTGAGACATTTGAGCATTGCATAATCATTTTTATTGTTACCTGTTCTCTTTCATCTGTGACAAATCAAAATGTCTGTTGTGACAAAGGTTTCTTGTTCGCTCTGACGTTCTGTTCATCCTTCTTTTCATAGCTGTCAGTTTGATACTTGTGTAATTTATTAGAACCACGTCCAAAAACATCCCCCCGACATTCTTTCGTTTCTTCTGACTGCAACAGACACTGAAGAATCTATGGGAAAAAAAAGCCATGGCATTGCAAGCCCATCTTTCATTATTTTTTTTTATTTCTGTGTAAGAACAGCGCCTGCTATACCTGGTAACTAATTTTCACTAATGGACTCAATAATGTTTTTGAATTATGACCTGCAAGTATAGACCATAAAATATAGCAATGACCTTTAACTGATAATAGGTGTGTAATTTTCTATAATAGCTTTCTAATGACCACTAAAAATGCTTTCCTGAGGGATGCAAAAACTCACTTCCAAATTACAGGATCATATGTGAGTGTGAGGATGGAAGATGTGATAGAGTGGAGAAAATAAAGGACAAACCACAAAATAAGCAAAAATGCAAGCATAATTTTATCATGATATCAATTTGAGGCTGTTTGGATATGATCTGAATGATTATATTTAGAAATTGTATGTATGTGGAAGGAAAAACTCACATTTAAGCCATCCTTTTTTACATTGCAGCATAAGATGTGACCAGAGAAGACCATGACCATAACTGCTCAGTGCGATGGTGGTGTCATCTTTTTGATAATTTACTGTGTTTTGAAGTATATGTATTAGATGCAGTGAAAGAGAAATGTTGCCAAATATATAGAATATGGAATTTTGAACATGTTCAAAAACTTGACTCTCAAAATAGTTACAGAGTGGACAAACACAGGTTTCCAAGCATTAATGAAGGATGGATGAGGGGCACTTCCAGAAAAGATGGGGGCCCCTGGAAATGTGGAGGTTGCACACCAAAATCAAAAGTTATAACAGAGTTTCAGGAGTTTTATTTATTATACTGTTGTCATATACTGTAGACACTATGTAAAAAATGACTGCATTATGGGAACTTCATATTCCTTGAAATAATGCTTATGACCCAGTGCCTAGCATGTGTTGGGGGTGGCTGTCAGCTACTACCACATCAAATTTTAGCTCAACAAATTGACAGAGATATAGCTAATATTGTGTTTGCTAAGGTCGATTAATTTTGGCGGCAGAATATTAATTGCCATTGTGAATAACATGACAGATAAGGCCTTATTTTATGAATAAAACCCAATCAAAACAGAAAGAAAGGTAGTCAAAGGCACCATTGGTTGTGTCAAGACTGGGGCCGCAGAATGACTAAATACACCCCTGGCAATTGTTATAACTAATGCAGATGAACAGATGTCCCCTTTCCAAATCCAATTTTATTTTTTTATTCTCCAGCAATCAAAAATCCAGTTCTGTAGAGTCTGAGAGTACTGAGAGGACACAAGGGACTCTTCTTAGCCTCCAGTTTTCCCCTTAGATTTTGCTCTTTCCCGTCAAACCATGACCCAAACTTGATAAGGTTCAAAGCGTGTGTTTGTGTTTCTGCAGTGACAGCAGCAGCAGTTAATAGCCTGAAAAAAAAGAAAAAAAAAGAAAAAGGAGGAAAGTCCTGTGGGAGGGGTATACAGAAGTCAATCTGCACCGCCCAGGCGGCACAAAAAGTTTGGAAAGTCCATGGATCGTCACATTTGCTGAATGCAGCCACATCCTCTCCTGTGGATTATTAGAAACCTACAATTGAAAGACAGCCAAAGACTTAAAAAGTAAGTTTGGACTCTGAATGTTATTTTCACTTTCTCCTTCTGTGCGGGCTTTTTATGGTTCTTAACACCTAGAGGGCAGTAGCTAATACTTTTCGGTCAGTCCGTTTGATTTTGCCGGGGGTCAAAAATAGTCAGATTGTGCTTTAAGGATGTCCGATAGTGCGTCTGCGAAAGCAAAGAGTCGCGGACTAACGGTTTGAACTGTGAGAGCGTCACTTTCCATCCTGATTGCGGCTCATTTTGCATCCAATTAAACTCATTTCACTTGACCCCCCCTCAGGTTGAAAGGTTTGTTTCCCTTGACTTTTTGTTTGTTTTCTTTGAAACTCCACAAACTGTTTACGCAGACTCTTCCTTTCCCATTATATGAATTATATAACGTGAACAGTCTCCTTTCTTATCTGATCTCGGCATTGTGGGATTATTTAAAGAAAGCGCTTCCTGAAGCAGAAGCTCAGTGAACGCCAGATAACCTCTGGGTTTCGGACCCCGATTGTGCGTCAGGAAGACGGGCAGAAACGTTGCGGGCTTGTCTCAGGAGGGAGATTCCTGCCGACCTGGCTGTTTAAATGACCCGCTGGTCTTCTCAGTTCTTCATTTTATTTCTTTATTTATTCAATTTTTATTTTTGGCACGGAAAGCAAAATACATTATGAGCAGCAGATTTGTTCCATGGCACAGTATGGACACAATAGGACGCAAAACATGTGGTCAGACCCTTATCAGTCATCACATTTCCTCACTGGTTCTGTCTCCTGACCTTTCCTCCTTATTTTAGACTGCTCCTTCACTGTCACAGCCATTCTACGACCAGATACACACTTGGGTCAAACATCCTCACACTCCAGAGACTGAGATTCAGCTTTCACCATCAACCCAAAGAGATGGAGGGATCCATGACAGGGTTGGGCCTGCTCCTGTTCGTCACCTTTGCAGCCTCTGGTAAGTCAGCTTGCTGTTGTTCTGTATTATTAAAAAAAAATAGATCTAAAGTCACATGCTTTCTCATCTTTGACACATTATGAAATTAGACCAAAGGCCCGCAGTCTGAGGCCGTTTTGGGCCGCCGGGGGACAGATCTGTCAAACTAAAAGTTCAAAGACAGATATGAATCTTGTCCTGTCGTGTTCTCTGACGTCATTTTATTCTCAAAACATAAAAGAGCATTTTGTGCTTTGTTTTTTTTTTTTAATCTACAGAGAGAGGCTTTGCACAAAGTAGCTCTTTTGGACTCTGACAACTAAAAGATCAGGTCCCAGGTTTAATACCAATGTAGCTCCAAGCGGGAGTCAGGCTCTTTATCTGTTTGTGTAGTTGTACTCCTTAAAGAACATTTTATTTTTTTTTAGAAACTATGTGGACACAGACAGATTTTTTTATGATCCTCCTCTGTTGCCCCCTGTCCGTTGGTAGTGCATGCGGCTGGGTGCCCGTGACAAATCCTAACCTGTAATCCCTGCAAGGTGATAAATGGATTGAAAGCCCCCTCAGCTCAACATGCTGTAATCAAGCCTCACAGTCAAACCTGCAAACGCTGCTACAGGGGGTTTGTGTCCCACCTTAACATGAACATTGGCACACAGAGCACAGGCTGTTCAGTAAATAAACCAGGACTGAAATGCTTATTTTATTCAACTCTATACAAAATACATTATAGTTTCAGAAAAACTGCATCTGATTGTGTGGAGTTATGGCGAGAAATTATTAAAACAAGCCTGTTTGTTTCAATTTGGAGCATAAGCTTGTATATGTGTAAACCCAAAGCCCATTTTCACCTCAGTTTATAAATGCCATTTGAAAGCAGACAGCCTGCTTCTATTATTTGTAGTTTAACATTAACTGTCTCTGAAATGAACTTGTCAGATTCACTTTTTAAAAGGTCTGCTTAAAGGTAAAACACTTCAGTGTCAAAAATCATTTCCCCATTCTCCAGGTTCATAAACATAAACCAGAAAAAAAAATAAAAGTGGCTTTATTTATTTAGTTATTTTAAACGTTTGCCTTTTGAATAAAGCAAACTGTCCCTGGCGAGCGTACATTGCTGTTAAGATTTTGTGCCAGAAAAACAAGTCTGCTTATTAAATCAGGCCTTAGTACTGACCTGCTGTATGACAAATTATAATATTTCCTCAGGTACTAAGCATCCTCTCAGTGGGGGTGCTGGTGGCAGGGATACAGCAGTATATATTAGCCAACTGGCAGAGCTGTGGACAGTTTGACCTTATGGAGCTTCCACTGCAGGGGATCGGTCTTGCTTTCTGCTCGTGGAGTTTGTAAGGAGCTGTTTAGCTCAACCCTAATTGCCTCTGTGACAAAAAGTTCTGTACTCACTATCATTGTTTTTTCCTTTTTCCCCTAAATGAGGCTCAAAGACTCTTTTTCTCTTCACATTTGTGCATCTGCTACCGCAGCTTTACAGGAGAAGAAGACCCACAGGGAGCTGTGACACTGTTCTCAGAAAGCAGTGTATTCTGATGTGGCGTAGTGAATGCTGAAAGCATTAATCAAAAACACTGGAGAGACATGTACGAGTCTCCCTGTCTCCTGTATTGTGTATTCATCATGTTATAGTCCTGTATTGTCATATTAATTTGTCATTTTCTTGCTGACGTTGTCTCCTGGGCTTAGGACTACTTTTCTGTTTAACAAACATGAGGTGGGTCACGCTATGACCAACAGAGGGCTGGAAAAGGAACGCAAATTTGCACAAACTGAAGCTGAAGAAAAAAAAACAAAACAAAGAACATATTGAACATATTTTAGAGACTGTTTTTTAAAGGAACCCTGGAAAGCTGTAATTGACTACAGGAGGAGAATTTGATGTGAAAGCTGTAAAAAAAAAAAAAAAATGAACACAGAAAAAAGTTAAAAGTAATTCAAAAATAGCCTGCAGTCCATCACAAATCCCACAAGACACTTGGCCAAAGCTGTGGTAGATTGTGTTTTTCTTGAGCTAGGTCTTGTTTGAGCTTTATTTAATCTTTTTCAAAGGCTTGACCACCTTGTCAGCCCCTTCGCGCAAGATGTGTGATATGTTCCTGTGATGTCTGAAGCATAGTTTAAAGGTGCATCTACAACAGCGGCAGATTTAATATGTTTGCATAATATAATCATTGCGCAACAATTGCCCCTTGGTTGATTGTTTTAGTCTGAGATTTGAAAATCTACGTTGATCCTGAAAGACAGAACAGACAGACGCTTCATGTTCCCTTGGGCTCATCAATTGTTCCAAGAAGATTCATATTCCAGCAATAAAACATTGTCTTTTACATAAAAGACAAAGAACCTTAACTAATCAAGCAGAAAATTTATGGATGCTATCATTAACTGAATATGATTTAACATGAAGGCTCACATATGTGTTTGTGCGCACAAAGTTACCTTAATAGGTCTGTGTTTTAACTGCCTTCCATCAGAAACAGAAAAAAGGAATTCAGGAGTGTTTAATTCTGCATCAGCGATTTGACAAAATCTGTTAAATTCGGTGTGTTTTATCAGCCCAGAATAATCTCTGAATGAACCACCAGCCTGTCTTTTTTTTAACCTATCACATCTATATTTAAAGTCTTTTTGTGTTTGATTGAGTCAGGCCTCTCTTTATTGGTGGTGTTTTATCTGTAGTCTCTGAGCCAGCTTCACCAAGGCTCAAATAAAGCAGAGCACATTAGGCTGGGCTTAGTTTCATTACGCTGCCTCCCTGTGGGACTAATTGAGTTAAAAATGTTGTCGTTTGTTATGAGGGTCTTAGTTTACCCTAAAGCTTTATCTCTGAGCACCTGTAGTGCCACAAATTATCTGATTGCCTTAGGTTATTTACCTCTGAAACCTTTTTCCCCTGTTAGATTAAAACTACGTAAAAAGTCCTTTTTATTAGTGGAAAATGTTCTAATTTTATTTTGTCAGCTGAGTACTTTCTTTTTTAAAGCTGACGTTGATCTAATTTTGGACTACAATGACTTTAATGTGACATGGTATTAGAATAAGTTTATATACTTTATTTCTCAGAATCCACATTAGTTTTTTTCATGCTATATGTTGTGGCAGCAGTACTCTTAACCCTCCAAAAGGCTGCTGTATTTCTCCCTTTTCTCGAATTCCTTTTGTTTCTGACTTGAATGCTCTGTTTTAACCCCTGTTTCTAAATCAACATCACCAGCATTTGTCATTATTAGACAAGTCAGCTGACTGAACAGAAGTCAAAAGTGCATTGTAAGTATTCATTTTTAGTTTGAGGCCAATTCGCCACTGAAAAAAAGGAGGAACAGAATTATAGGGCATTTAGGGACGTTAATGTGTTTTCTTTCCTTATGGCTATGAATCTTTCTTATGTGCTGGGAATACAGATGTTCAAAATTCAGACAGAAGAGATCATATTATTTTTTGTTTTCTAGGGGAAGCTCAAAATAATATTCACATATTCCCCAATGCATCACAGTAATTTATTTCATAAACCCTTCTATGTTGTGAACAATCTTGCACAAAGCTGGACCAAGATAACCCTGGTAATGTGACGGGGGTTAGTCAAAGAAATAATTCAGATCTTTGGAAGTGGGGTTCTGTGGAAAGGTTATGAATAATTAATATCTTATCTGATGTAAGTAGCTTTTTGAGTTTATTTTAGACCGGATTGATGCGGCAACGGACCAAAGTGGATTTCTGTTGTCTTAAAATCACCATTCTCAAACCTTTTATAGATGTTTGAAGGAACATTATTTTATAAGTCTTTACACCCACATCAGAACAGCAGCAGAAATATTACGATAGTCCTGCAGGAAGTGCCCCAGGCACTTGTTTTTGCTTCCAGTGTTTTTAACTTAAAATTCAATAAAAATTGATGTGCAATGTGAAATTGACAGCAGTGTAAAGGTTTATAAAATAGTGTTTGTGTGAACTGTTTTGAATTTTTTTAAACTGAAGTTGTTTCATGACAACAGCAGTCCACTTGGTCTTGGTCCTGCCTGGACTAGCCTTTAGCTCATATATCCAGTCAGAACTAAACTCTGTTTCTTCAAAATGAGGCTATTTAAAGAACTATGGACAACAGAAATTGCTTTCCAAGACACACAGAACATCATATAACTGGCCTTCAAAGGCTTATAAGTCCCATTTATTAGTAGCATTTTTTTGTATAAAGACTATAAAACTTTTAATTCTAGATATTTTAGCACACATGCACTTCCTCTTGTTAGCACTGCCAGGCACTGTGTGATATTTTGTTGACTGATTATTACAGAAAGCAACTGTATGCCACCTCCTTAGAAGACAAATTTCTGATTAAGTTTTTTCAGCATTATCACAAAAGCTGTGGCTTTGGCAGTTGAACACATAAACAATTATCTTTGCGTCTGACTGAAGTCTTTGTGATTATCCGCTGTGTGGGCGGCGTTTCCTGGCCGGGAAATTGTGTCGAACAGACCCCCTGCTGCAGCAGCTTTTCCAGAGGGACTCAGGCTTCATGATGTTAACTGCCAGACCTCCTGCTGCACTTTTGCCAACCCCTGAGTCCCCTGCCACGGGCTGAGGGAAAAGCACAAAAGTGATTAGCGAGCCGCTGGAGGAGGGGGGAGAGTCTGAAAATGGATCTTAAAGAGGGAGCTAGACAGACAGACAGACAAACAGAGATAACAGAGTTCATAAAGGTTGATTCATGGAGACAGTGAGGGAGTGGGGGGTCAAATCTGTGTGACTGTCAAACAGCAGATAAGTGCTTCATAGGAAAGATTTGGGAGGAAAGAAGTAAATAGATTAAAAATCCCCTAAAAATAGGAAAAAGAACAAGACAAGTGATAAAAGAGTGTGAGATATGAGGGTCTAGTGAAATCATAAGTCTGAAAAAGTGAAAATCCAAGGGTAATCGGACAGAAGACAGGAATGCTGACACAAAAAGCAGAATTTGTTACAGTAGTTGTCATAAAATGGTGGAAGGATATTCAAAGAAAGAAGAATGAAAAAGAGATGACCAAGATTTCTCAGGAGTCATGCTTTTGTAGAGGAAAAAAAGCATAAACAAAAAAAAAAAAAAAAAAGAGGAAAGGAAACAAGAAAACGTCATGTTAAAAATGGCTCAGAGAGTCAAAACAGTCCACTTCCCCTGTTTTACTGTAGTGAGCCAGCTCAGCCTGCAGACAGACTGGGTGGCAGGGAGACGCGACCACTTGTCGCTGCCTCAGACCGATTTCAATCTCCTCCAGTCTTATGCCCCTCCCGAATAACAATCCATTTCTGACTGCCTCGCTTTTCCTCTGCTTGAATACAAAAAGCAGCGTGGGGGAGCCTTACTAACATTATGTTCCGCCTGCCTTTTTGTTTTTTTTTCCCAAAATGTTTCCAACCGGTCAAAGTTTAACTGGTTATCAAGATAATTTGGTAGTTATAAATGATATTCGTGGAAAGGACAAACAGAGTTTCCCCCCTCTGTTTTAAATCTTCTGAGACAAGAGCTTATTCTAATCTGAACAGCGCATATTTTCTGTTGGAGCTTCTATCTTTTGCTCTTGTTCTAAATGACACTTGAAATTTAACAGTCAAGCAGGACTCTTTAGTTTGAAGCGCTCTCTGAGTTTAGCATGCAGTCATAGATCGTCCTAAACATTTAATATGCTGACTCTCAGTTGTTTGAATTCACCTGAACATCATTTTTGTGTCACGTTGGGTCTTGTACCCACAGGCTGCAAGTGCGTCGAACGGCTCATTAGTAGAAGGGAGATAAATGGTTTTTCAGCATGGCGACCACTTGTGCCCATGTCAACACGCCTGCATTCTGTGAAGATAAGGCATAGCATTATTCATTCTTATCTGAAGGTCTGTCTGACCTGTTCAGCCCTTTGGGTCTGCACAAACACTGGACATGTACGTACGTGTTCATTAGAAGAGAATTTTGGAGAAGCGTTATCAGCAGGTCGGTTGACTCACCAACTCCATAAAGTCAAAGACACTTCATCAAAACAGGGTTGAAGTTCTAGCAGGCAAATATTTTATAAATATTTTATATCAATCAATCAATTATACATT
>JAOXNZ010000038.1:14004710-14021721 GCA_028566095.1 Kryptolebias brasiliensis
AATGGTTGTTTGTCTCGTTTGTCTCTATGTGGCCCTGCGATGGACTTGCGACCTGTCTAGGGTGTCCCCCGCCTCTCACACAGTGACTGCTGGAGATAGGCACCGGCTCCCTGCAACCTGGAATGGACTAGCGGGTAAAGAAAATGGATGGATGGATGGATAAAACTAAAAGAAAACAATAGCTGGACTTGAAATTATTCCATCTCATTCTTATAAAATAAACTGTTTTTATGCATATTGTCCTTTTTTTTTGTTACCTTGACTTCTAAAAAATGTATATAAAAATTGTTGTACTTGCACACCTTGCTGAACATCTGAATGCAACATTAACTGAGAGTGCATTTTGCACTGTGCACTTTCTCTATTTTATTTATTTTTTGCATAATGTAATAGCTTTAGTCCCACAAACTACAACCAAGCCTAATTTTCAATGTCACTGTTTTTCTGTGCAGCGTTTTTCCTTGAAAAGGTTGATTTTTTTTTAGAGAGACACATAAGGTACTGCACATTCTCTTTTCTTGCCTAGTGATCCAGCTGATGTGTAATTGGTCACAGCTAACTGCTTTACAGGTATTGGGTTTTGTTTCTCTTCTGGTTTGGCACTCTGCTTACTGCCACAACAGATTACAGTTTTCTCATCCTGTTGCTAGCTCCTTTAGAAACGTCTAATCTTGTTCTATTAGAAAGCACTTGTTATGATTACCACTTTCACAGAAAGTGGGCTGAGCTGTATAAGACCTGCAAAGACCACAGCTAAGGGATTTTTGCTTGATGTTTGTCTAAAATATGTAAGCTGCATAACAACCCATGTGCAGAGGAGGAGGATAGTCGATATATTGGACACATGTTGTTGAACATGGGAAGGAAGGAAGAGGAAAACTACAGAGGAGGCTGTAGTGAAGGAGGATATGCAGGAGGTTGATGTGACAGAGAAAGATGCTGGGGTTGAAATAAGATTCCGGCAGATGATTTGCTGTGGTGACAACTAAAGGGAGCAGCCAAAAGAAAAGAAAACAAACAAAAGTTTTGCCCATTTATATTCTCTTGCTTGGCTCCACCTCGCTGTGGCACCTAATTATCACTTGCGGCCAAAGGTGAAGGTGGAGCATAATGTTTTTGCCCGTGACTGTGTGCGTGTATGTGTTTGTTTGTCTGTACCCATAGCAAAATATTTCATGAACCACTGGACAGGTTTTAGAAACACTTTAGGGAAATAATCATTGTGATTAACTTGCAGCCATCCCAATCCAAGATGGCCATCACAGCTAGTTAGCAAATACAAAAATGACTGTAAAACAGTCAGTTTTAAAGATATTGAGCTAAAATTTGGCATTGTAGTAGCTGAGACGAATCCAATACTTGTACTTTGAGCACCAACTAATCATGTAAGATCTGCAAGTAAAGCTTTGCCTTTAACCATTGGACTCAACTCTGTCTGTCTGAACATAATTTAATAAAACTTTCAGAAAGTAAGAAATGGATGTACATTCACAACTGATTAACTTTTGGACTCAACTTAATTCAAGATGGCTGCCACAACCAACTGACTTAAGCAAACACAAAATAGGCTATAACTAATTTTTACAGGTTTTGAGCCAAAATGTGGTGTGGTAGTAGCTGAGTATCACACCCAACACGTACTCTGAGTGTAACATATTTTCTTTCTTAAAACATTGGATTTAACTTTTGGAGTGTACCTTACTTGTCTGTTAGCAAATTATGTTCTCAACCACTGAATTCACTGATTTCAATGAAACTCACAGAAAATAGTTATTGTATGTACAACTGTTGAAGTCAACCTGATTCAAGATGGTCGCCACAGCTAATTGACCTTAGCCTACACATAACAGTTATACCTCACTCAATTTTACAAATACTGAGCTAAAAATTGGTGTGGCCATAGCTTGACATTCATTCACAAGACATACCTCAAGTGCTAACAGATCCTAAAAAAATATGCAGGATATCGCAATATTGCATGAAGCTGCACATAATGTTATTTTCAATGTTTGACTAAAATAGCTACAACTCAGTCTATTCTATCTATTATAAGATGATATTTGTCTAAAATTCTGGCATGAAAGGAGGTGGGTGATATGTATTCCTTTAAGGAATGCTAGGCCTTTAATGTTTAGTTTAGTTCTATAAAACACCTAGAACTTTACTACCATCCTTCACCCTGAGTTTTGTCTACCTGTGTTTGGGTCATCGACATTACCCCTTGTGACAAAACCTTGTCATAGACTCACATCAGTGCTGACTGAAATACATCTGCTGTTTCCTCAACATCACACTGTCTTCACAACTTACCAATATTATAGTAACATCTCAATTGCAGAAGGACAATACCAATATTTTAGGCCTTACCCAGGCACTATTTGTTGCAAGTTTACTGTTTTGTAGCGTATACTGGAGCTCTTGTTATTTCATATGTCTTGTGTATGTGCATCCCTGTCCTGAGGGAGTCTACACTGCGCCTGTCATCCAATTAGGACTAAATCTGATTTCACTAAAAGGCTCCATCATTTAGGAGGTCTTTTAGGGAGCAGCTACCGAGATGCATTACAACCGGAGAATTGTTTGCATTCATTTTCACAGCAGTTAGCACATTCTGCTTCAGCTCTTAAGCAAATGCGTTACTGCCGAACGTTTAGTGGAGACAGCTGGCAGATACTGACGAATAGGTCTAAAGTCAGAACATTGAATTTCTAATGCCGGATGGCAGGGATGGACAGAATGATCACAATTGGCTGTAAAACAAAAGCCCCTCAAATATGTTGCATGTTACCGTGCTAAGTGGCGAGTTCTACCTGCATGAGGTTTTCTATTCTGATGTAATTATTCCCCATTAGCTAAGTGAAGGTGCTGGTGCATGACACAGTTCTGTTAATAGACAGGAGGGACAATGAATGGTGGAGGGTGTGGAGGAGGCTGAGATGCTAAATGGGATGAGATGGGCGTGTGTTTGCAATTTGCACTGGCAACAGCAGACCGTCTCACACTTACAGACAATATACTAATTTCATTTTATTTATCAGAGGCTTTTATCAAAAGTGACATGCAAGTCAGGAACACATTGGGGGCAATTAATAAATTCAAAAAGTGCCCACAACTACTTTGACACAAGGATCAAACCATTGAGCTTACAATCAGTGAATGAGCTCTCCCCTGTGCTTTCATTTGCATTTTTACTGTAATTAAAAAGTCATTGTTAAATAATAATTTAATAATCCTGATTCTTTTAAAATTGCTAAATTAGTCAAACATAGCTAATGAATGCTGCAGTTTTTGTTGTTTTTATTTGTTTTTTTTATAGGATAGCAGGAAGTTGAACAACTGTTTTTTGAGAAAATGATAATTCAACAGCTTTGTTTCTTTGTACATAATGCAGATTTATAGAAGCAAGAAAAGGTGCCAAGAACTGGTAAAAAGAATAAAAAGGCAATTTGAAAGGACTTTAATGTCATGTTGGGGTAGTGGTACGGATTTTCTTTTCCAGGAACTCATCTGACTCTTTGTATAACATGCATTCAAAACTACAAATGACGAGTTTTAATTTTCTGAGACGAAACTATCCTACTGCTGTTGCCAGAGAATCACTGACATGCTCATAAAATCAGGAATTGTCTGGCTTTTCACAAAAACGAATCTTTAAACATACAAGAAAAGCATTTAGTGACATACAGTGAGTTCAAAATTGAATTCGAAATAACATTTTATTAAGACAAGTTTCCCATTTATTTTAGCTGTGTGCAGCTGAAGTAGTGAATTACCTCTTTGGTATTTAAAATATGAATAGAATGTGCAAAAGTAAACATTAGCAGGACAAGATGTTGAAATGTTCCAGCCTGCTGCAGGTGCAGATGAATGCTTTTTATTTTTTGAACGTGCAAATTATGGCACTCAAAAAACCGTGGATGATATTTTTCTTTAATGGAAGCAGCAAAAATAGCGCCCATCAGATGTCCACCTTTACTGTGGTGAATGGTGTTTGAAATTGACAGACATTTCCTAATGTCTCTGATGACAGTTCCTATAGGTTCAAGTCCTTTAATTTCAACAAGGAAATTAAGTTTTTAAATGTACTATTATACATTTAAAAACTTAATTTCCTATATACACCTCTCAGCCAATTCCTATGCACAATTACATACTACAAATTCTCATTTTTTTCACAATATTAAGACCACATAATCACTGAACTATTCAGATCATTTATTGGAGATTTTGAAGAAATAAGGAAATCATAAAAATAATAATAATAATATTAATAAATGTCTGTTAGCATAAAACAGTTTTTATAAATAGCTTTAAATATTTCCAGTACTTTTTATTGCTGATCAGAGCAAGGGTACATTAATGCATCTTACTACATTCTTATCTAACTACCAAATATTACAATATTACATTTCTACAAACCACAAAAAGTAGATATAGTAAAATAAACCTAAACATTGTTCATAGATTGATTGCTGAAAGATTCATCAATTGTTTAACTATTTATCTCCACCCAGAAGGTTATGTTTTTGGTGGTGTTGGTTTGTTTGTTAGTTTGCGTGTCTGTCTGTTAGCCAGATTACATACAAATAATGAACAGATTCTGATGAAATTTTCAGGAAATGTTGGGGTTGTCACAAAAATTTAATTTTAGTAGTGATCAGCATCACAGTCTGAAACCTACAATTTCTTAATGACCTTATGGCTTTGGTGGAGGTTTGCGTTAAAACTTGGGACAGTATGCAGTGGTATATGCACTTGGTATTTTTGTAGTATGCTAAGGAACTATAACTCCTGCCTATTGGTGACTATGAATAACAGCTAATTGACAAAAAAAAAATATGGCTGTGTGAATATTTTAATTATAGTTTTTTTTTCAAAAGCAAACAACAAAAATGAACAACTATTGGCAAAGTTATGTGTAATACACCTGAACACTTGCATTCCAAGTAACAGTCTTAAAGTGTTTGTAGTTCTTTTTGTGGATTTTCTTTTTCATTCGATTTGTATTCTTTCTGCTACACAATGTAATATTGACACAGTGGACAGTAACATGGCTTGCAGCATCCATTCGTCCTGTGTCTGCTAATGTATTAAAAAAGAAGAGAACTGCATCTGCACAGCAAACATCCTCCACAAAGCATCATAGTTAAAATAGGAAAGACAGTCCTATAGGAGGTTTGTATGTAAGCTGTGGACAGTCTGCATACATTCTGCAACTATTGTCTCATTAGGACATTTTCCTCAGTGTACATTCTGCACTTCACATTATTGAATATTTGAGTTCAGATCATTAATTGGGTCTGCGTTAAATTTGCATATTTGCTGGAACTAGCTGGTATTCAAGACAGCTAAAGCACACAGCACAGCAAGCAATGCAGACTATTTTTTAATGCTTATCAAGACCTGCAGAAATGTGTTGTATAATTAAAGCTAAGAAATCTTTCAAACATTGAAATATACTTTTAAAAAATATATATAAAAAGAAGCAACATGAATGTGAATACATGGGTATTGGTTAAATAAATAAACAAAAAGCTGTAAAACTTTGCACAACGAACTACAGATTCAGCCGAATATTAGCTAGTATTTTAGAGACAGTTGCTTTAGGAGTCAGAGAGAGATTTTTCTCTGAACATTTTTGAAATACATAATGTTCTTTGATAGCATCTTTCTCGGTTAAACCATTTCTAGAGTAAATATGTTGGAAAACACTCTAGTTCTTTGAACTTCTTGGAGTGCCTTTGATTTTAATTATTATTCCCATGTCAAACACAGACTGACAACCCTGCTCTTGTACATATCTTAAAATGGTCCCAAATCATAAACAATGTGCATTTATGCCATTCAAGAATACACTTGGATGTGTCAGTTTTTTTATTTTTCCATGAACAGAGATCACAGTGTCTGTGATTTTGGAGTAAAAGTTTAATGTTTCAAAAATCCTCAGAAAGAGGATCAAGGAAGGAGATGGATCTTTTGGTTCCACTACCTTGGGGAAGCTCATGGTTGAAGACCTGAGCACCTGTCAGAAGCCTGGGATGCAATCTGACTTATGCCCTCATATTTTATTTCTCTTGATGAAAAGGCCTGTGGTGCAATTAATCAAACACCACATGGCAAGCATTTCTTTTTAAGTCTGAGCTTATAGGCTCAACTCTCTCTTTCTTTTAGAAGGACCAACTTCCCCTTACGTTTTCTTTAGAATTATACAACATAGAAAAATTCAAAGAAATGCATTCAGTTATTTTAAAGGTTAGACTTTCACTTCTTCAACTAACAAGGCTAACACATTCATTAATGCCTTGGCATGCCAAGAAGTCGCGTATATTATTTCATTCCTTAATATTATCAGAATTTGAAATCTTGTTTCATTCAGAAGCATAAACCTAATGCGCAATACATTTTTTTGTCTAATAAAGGGACAATTTAAATTCATTTGGAGGTGTAGTCTTTACTCACCTACACCCAAAGAGACGCATCTACCTGTTCAGCATCCACATTGTTCTTGTAAAGTCTGTCAGTCTTCAGCACAGGCTTTCTGTACAACCACATGTGTTCATTATGTTGTCATTAAATACAGAATCTGTATCTGGAAGCTTCTTTTTAAAAATATTTTGATATATTATTTTTAACATCAGTCATAATTTTATGTGGGTTTAGCTTTCAATGACAAGTGTATATTGTAGCTTTGCATCTATAATCTTGTTTCATTCACAGTATATCGGAAAAAAGTAATTCTAGCAAAAAATCAAATAGTAACAACTAAAGCCGTTGATGTTAACTTAGAATAAAGTTGTGTACACATGCCAATCTTTTATTTGGGGATATAAAATAACCTAATTAATTACATAATTAGCTCAACATTTTTTTTTATGAAATAGGGTACTGTAGAAAGGTTATGGGCAGCAAGTATCTTACCTGCAATAGATGTCTCATTGAACAACTTTAAACAGATTAGCTTTGAGTAGAATAATGAGCTACAGTATCTGCTAGTCTGTGAGGTGCCAGGACCAAAGTGTTTTACTGATGTTCTAAAAATCTCCAATTTAAAAAATGTCATAACAGTTTATGTTAATATTATTTCATAAACCTTTAGGGACCTGAACATCTAAGTAACAAACTTTGCAGACTTTCATTTACTCTGAATGGCATTAACTTGGCCTCCAGTACTAATGTCAGGAATGTTTTTTTACTCACTCACAGGAATGTTACCAGGACAGCCTTTTTCCAGCCCACAAAATATTACTAAAATAAAAAAAAATATCTTGCATTGATCAGTTCAAGGTGGGAGTAGTTTAATTCCTTATTGTCATTAAATATAAAAACCACTCTCTAAAAAGTCTTTAGATGATCCAAAATGCTACTGCTAGAGTTCTGATGAGCTTTAGAAGGAGAGATCATATTTCTTCAATTTTAGCTTCTCTCAATTGGCTCCCTGTAAAATTCAGACTAAACATAAAAAGCTCTCAACAACCAAGGACCACCTTATATTGAAGATCTTATTGTTCCATATTTTCCTAACACAACTCTTTGCTCTCAGACTGCAGGTTTACTTGTGGTTCCTAGAGTTTCTAAAAGTAGAGCTGGAGGAAAAGTTTTAATTTATCAGCTATTTACTTATTGGCATTTTTGAGCATATTGATTCTGATTGTATTTTATTACTGGATTGAATTGACTGTTAATAAATAAATTGGATTTAAGATTTGAACTTGCCCTGAGAAGACTTGTTGTGAATTGTCACTATGTGAATAAACTGAATTGAATTACACCACTACTAATTTGGCATTATTTATTTACATAAAAATCTATGGTAAAATTACAGTAACGATAGTATAGGTTCATAGTCTGTTACCAGTAATGATACATGTGTAACACTTGTTGTTCAGTGTACTTAACCAGAGTAACTGTCTTATAAAAAAGGCAGTGTAAAAAAAAAAAATCAATAACATTGTACTTACTTGAACCTATGTATTTATTAATTTGTTTGTACCACTTTATTTTTGTATTTGATAGTTTCTTTTCCAGGTTATGCTGGACCCTTGATTGACACAGTCCTTGGTGTAAATAACTATAGACTTCTATATAAATAGCCATTTAATACAAAAAATATACAGTGTAAAAAATTACAAATTAGCAATTGCATGAATTGCTATTACGCTGAGTAATCCACTTAGTGACGCTGGTCTGACTAGCTGTTAACTCAACGATTTAGTCTGAACTAATCTCCATTTGTCTAAACTAAAGTCATTCAAAAATTATCCACAGGAGGTAAGCTACTGACTGCTCAGAGCCTCTTCACATAGCCAATTTAAACATTTGAACTATAGCTTAAAGTGTTTTTTAACTAAATAGCTACTTCCATTTGTTTTTAACTGACCCCTCTGTGTTAAATTGTGTGTGTAGAATAGAAACTGAGAGTCAGTGGATATAACACACCCCTATAAAGAATTTTCACCAACAGCACTATGTACACTCGCCTAATTAAAAATGCAAGGCCTGAGTCAAGCTGTGAAAAAGAGATAATTACAAAGGAAATAATGAGAAATCTTGATGAGTGGGGCTTCCGACAGGCAGGCTGTTTCAACAAGTGTTGGTCCTCCATGACATTTCATAAAACCCTTTTGGCTGTGGCAAAAAAAGTGGTACATGTAACACTCATGCTGTTTTGGCAGAAGCTTTTGATGCATCACAACATCTCAAAAAAAAAATTGTTGGGCTTGTCATGCACTAGGCCAAGCTGGCATGCTACATCGGACTTGACACATAGGCACAGAAACATTCTGGGTATCGTTCATTTTATTTACCACAAGAAGATTCCAAGCAGTTTATACATTCTCTACCACCACCAACAGACCCATATATTGTAGATAATGTAAAGAAAAGAGAAATGTTATTATTATTATATTACTTTCAAAAAGTCTATTCATTTCACATTGATTTTCTACGAACAACATTTGCCATCTTCTTTTTCTTCTTTGTTTTCTTATGGCCTTCAAACTTTGTTTAAACCACTGGCTGCTTTTTACACAATTTTTCAGTCTAGTCCTTGTGACTGGCCATTTGTAGAGCAAGGCAATTTTTGTTTCTTAGGCAATGTAACACAGCTTGGAATATCTTAATGTGGTATACAGTGCTTGCTTGAAAACGTTAAAAAAAAAACAGATGAGTGGCAGACAAAAGAGGAAGTACCTGGCCTTAAAAAAACAGTCTTTGTGGCAGGATGAAGGCAACAAAATGATGAAAACTACCATTCAAAATGAGTTCTTTGTTTTGAGTAGAAACATTGATACATCCCTTTTTTATGCTTGAAAGACTCAAAATTAGGAGGCCTTAAACAAGAAGTCAAATTCTTAAAAATAGATATAAAGCGAACAGAAAAAAAAGCCATTGTAAAAGGAAAAATTTGAAAGATCTTTTGAAAGCCCAAATTTAAACAAAATATCAAAACAATTTGCTGATTTAAAGCATATTATAAGAAACGAGAGATCTCTTTGAAGCCACAAGCTATAATATAATGACCAACCCTCTGATATTGAGTAGGCTCTTCTTTTGCCTCCAAAACAGCTCTGACAAGCCAGGGCATAAGCAATGAACATCTGGAGGTGTCCTGGGATTTCCGGTATCGAGATGCTGGCAATAGATCCTTTGGATCCTTCGGGTTGGAAATGATTGGGTTGGAAGCAAGCCCAGACACTGGATTTGGCTTGCCTCCCACAAATGCAATCAGAAACCATCAGATTGGTATCTGAGGAGTTTGGAGATCAGATAAACACCTCAGACTCTTTCTTCTGAAATTTGAACCCCTCCTAAGCAGGTTTTGCAAGGATCTTGTCAGGATTTAGGTTCTTGTCTAAGTTTTGTTTGTTTTGAGTTTATTGTTGTTGGTTGTTCCTGTGTTTAGTTTTGGTAGATGCTTTTTTGCTCCCTGTGCCCTCTATGTTCTCGTTCATATTTCACTTGTCAATCACGTGTTTGCCTGCCACGCCCATCTACACCTGCTCCAAGTTTTGTAATCACTCACCTATGCCCACTTCTCCTAATTTTCTCCTGTCTTTAAAACCTGGTCATCTCCTCCACTTACTCACTGGTCCGTTGTTGCTTTCATGCGCTGTCTAGTTCCCTTCATGTCTTGCCTCTCGTGTTTGCTACATTTTGGATTTTGTTAAAGTTTTGTTTGCTGCCACGTCATCTTTTTGTTTTGTCTTCCTATTTCAAATCAATTAGTTCTTTTTCCCTCCTGGAGCTATGAGTCTGCGCATTGGGTTCGCCTCACTCTCCTCCATACATGACAGATCTTTGACGTCTTGCTGGGAGGTCCTTTTATTTATTTATTTTTTTTGTAAGAGCATGGTGTTGTTCTGTGGCATGTGGAGGTTTTAGCTAAGGCTTGTACGACCAAGCAAGTTCAGCAAACCCAAAGTTTCTCTAAGTGATCTGGCTTAACTAACCCTAACAATGTAGATAGTGCTTAGTGGGCTCCGTGGCTGGTTATCAAGTCAAATTGTCAGCCCAAGTTTTCTGGCTCTGTCTGGATATATGTGTTTTCATGTGAAATGAATAGAATTAATATCAGAGAACAAATTGCAGTCATAAATCAGGAAGGAAAGCAACTGTGTAAATTAATAATTTTACAGGTAAACCTGTTTTTTTTGCCACTGTGCATTTTAATGATGTCACATTATTTTCAGTATATTCTATTTTTAATGCTCTTTGCACTATACAAGTCACAATGGTAATTTCAGTTCAGAGAATGGCCTCATTGTAAGTTCAAATTTTGTAATCCAGAAAATGTTGCATTTTATTAAAGGTACATAAAGTTCTTTGGTTGACCTATGATTTTGATTTGTCTTTAAAACACAATATTGCTTTGGCTAGAATAAAAATTATACTTTCTCAATATGAGGTAGTTTATTGAGTATTATACGGTGTGTGCTCTATTTGTCTTGACTCAACAGAAAATCTTTTATAGTTCAGTGATTTTTATTAAAGAAAGTTCCCTTATTTTTAATGTTATGAGAAACTCTGTTTAGACTTACTGAGTACAGTTTTTGTTGGTATATCTCTCATAAAAAGATATTTCAGTTAAAGTCAGATATAATGGTAACTCAAAAAGTAATTAGGAGAGACTCCTCCCATCCATGCACCAATAGCTTTAAATTTTTTTTTTCATCTTCTAAGGACATCAGTTGGTTGAGAGGAGGTATCTTGACACATGTTAATTTCACTTTAGAACCTAATACCCCTGTCACACTTTTATGTATCTACCCTGTTTTTCTGTCATATTGAGAGAAGTGGCTGACACTAAAAATTGTCACAACATTGCCCATTTTTGTATCTGAAACTGCAGCACACACAGAATGATGAGTGCCAGGTTGCCACAAATTTATTGGTCATGTTCATAAACTTTATGGCACAAATGTGGAAATTTTGAAAGTCATAAATACCTCACATCCATCCATCCATCCATCCATCCATTTTCTTTACCCGCTTTTTCCATTCCAGGTCACAGGGAGCCCTGGACAGATCGCAAGTCTATCGCAGGGCCATATAGAGACAAACGAGACAAACAACCATTCACATTCTCACTCACACCTAGGGACAATTTTAAGAGTTACTAATTAACCTAACATGCGTGTTAGGTTAATCCAACATACATACATATACAGATAAAATAAAGGTTGCAGTGACCCAGCAATAACATTACACAATCTAACACAATGCCTACAGTGTTGCCTCTCCTTTGTACCCATCTGTGAATGCAGCACATAAGGAGCAACAAAGTCGCAGGTAAGAGCAAAGCACCAAACCAACAACAAATAACATTACACTAAGGCTTCATAGCAGAAGTGATTCTTAGGCTGTAGTATACTCTAATAGCATACTCATTACACCAGGAATGCATAGTAAACATTAATAGGAAAATCATAAATATTACAGAACATGTACGTTTCACAAAATGTGCTTTATTTCTTCACTTTTGGACGTATGTAATAGGCGTTCCTGGGTATTTCAACATACGTAACAATATAAGAAGCAGTGTGACAGGGGCTTAACAGTTCAAGTACTATAGCTTGAGCAAGAAGCAAAAAGGCTTTGTGATGCCTATAGTCCCAAACTGAACCTGAAGTTACCTCAACATTCCACTAATCCCTTTTGTAGTACAGGTCTTATAGGGGACTGGAAAATTAGAAATTAAACTAAAGTGTGATTGGGTTTGAATAACAATTAATGTTGTGGTTAGTTCAATGCCACAGTGTTACAGAGAGACCTTGTCTGAAGTCACAATGTCTATCAATGGGATGAAAACAGGCTTATTTTCAAAAACACTGTCTATTTGAATGCTTGATGTCTTATTACCACTATAAAGATAACTGGGAAAAATAAGTAATACTGGTGCTGAGTGAGATCCAAACTGCAAGACACAACCATGCAAACCGTTTTATGTTTGATCTAATTTTGAGTCCTTTGTTTAGTTATAGAGTGAAAAAAAGGGAAACACTGAAGCCTCTTGTCTACAAAAATATTCAGATAGAAAGAAAGAGTTAAAGAAACATCCATATGAATGCCAGAATGCACCCCAGAAGAGCATTGTGTTGTAATGTAATGAGCACTATTTGTTATAGTGTAGGGATTTTGATTTACTTTTTCCATTTTTGTTTCTGGTCTTGCATTACTCATGGCTTAGGTTTCTTTGTGTTGTCTTTTGCTTGTCTCCACACCTGGTCCAAATTTTGCCAATCCAACCACCTGCAAACTGAAAAGCATCCATTCTGGTTTCAGCTTTACAAAGAATAGGGAAACGTGGGTGCAAATAACACTTTTTTAGCCACTTTAAACATTGAAGAATGTAGTCCTCAACTCACAATATCAAAACATTGATAACTGTTGTCTGTGTTTTAAATAAATAAAGGAATAAAATGACAATGTAATAATGTATTATATTGTATTAGCAATGGCTTTGCTGTGAACATGAATTAGGATTAGCAACATTATAATCAACATGGAAATCGTGCCCTTCTACAACAACACAGGACATAGTCTTTAATCAACTAAGCAACTCAAACATGCATAAAATCTGTCACTAAAACAGTTGACACATGTCAAATAATATTACCCTACATAAATCTCTTTTGACTTTGTTACATTTTGGTTGAATGTGGGTCTAAAACCTTATGTTTGAATCACAGTGTGTCAGCAGTCAGGAGCTGAACAGTTGTGGAAGTGTGACATGATGGATGCTCGGGGCAGTGTTGTGGAAAACGTGATTCCACCTCACACTTAATGGACTCGCAAGCCATCCACTTGGCTGCCAGAGATTCCAAAATAAAGGCTTAGATATTTGGCCAAGCTGACAACACTGCTGACATCAACTTAAAGCTTTGCTATCTATCTTCAGTGGCATAGTAAGACAAACGCTCCGGGCACATTGAAAGCAAAGAGTATGATGTACTGAGATCAATACACTGGTTAAAAAAAAACAGTGAATTGCAAAATAGTATTTTAGAGTTTGATTAAACCTTGATGAAATCTGGTTATAATTTTTAATTGGTTGCAAATAAATTGAAAGCTAATAAAGCATCTTTGTTTCATCTGAGAATCATAAAGCCTTTTGCACTGAACAGAGCTACATTTAATGATTTATTTCTATGTCATTAGCTTTACACAAGTACACATGACCACATGTACTGAGAAAAAAAGTAGTAAAATTGAGTGAAGCAGTTTTTAATCTTTTAATAAAGCTCCTCAAGTTTGGGCATTTAGGCATCACATATAAAGAAGAGAGGAGTGGGCAAACAAGGAAGATGGCCTGGTCTGACCTCACTAGTAATGGGATGACTTTGATATTCCCAGAGCGCATGACACAAGGTACTTGAGTTAAAAGCCTTTTATTCACCATGACCTTTCCCTTGCCGTCTTTCCTTTGAGAAATCTTCCGTTGTTCTGCGGCCATCACACTGACAGGCCATCCCCACCAAAACAAAAGGCCAAGCAGTAGTGACACAAAGTCAATATGGGTGACTTGTTGATGTCTGAACACACAGTGTAAACTCTGTTATTCTTGTTTGTGCATCTAACTAACGAGGAGAAAATGCAGAGTAGAGGCTTATTAAAACAGCCATTGTTCAGTTTAAAATGCATTTCCACTAAATTTGGTTAATTATATTTGTTGACATAAAATATACAGTTGTCATTCATTAGATTTCACATATAAATTAACATGTTTTGGATTTTGTTTCACGGCTGAGAATGAACTATTTACATTTAACAGTAAATACTCTATTTTCCAGTGTTCTATGATTGACAAGATTCAAAGTGGCACATACCTGATTGGGGTTCAGTCCCCATTTTTGCCCTAACAATAGTGATTATCACATTGTCTCTGTTTACAGGACCACTCGCCCTCAATGTGTCATGTCTATGAGCGCAAATGGAGTTGATGGATGTCTTAATCATGTGCCTCGACAGGTCGAACATGTTTTGGAGGTACAAATGTGCCGACAAAAAAAAGTTAAGCACCTAGGCGGAATTTTTAGATTTTAACTTAATTCGGTTCACAGGCCGACCAGTGATGGGTATGCAAATGATTTGATTTGTTACAAGGTGGTAGAACAGACACTAGAAGTTATAAGCAGTGACATCCCCAGTGGAGCAATACTGTTATCAGGCAGTTGTTGAAGCATTCAATGAGCATCTGATGCCTTGTAGATAGATGCTGGTAATGCATTTGACAGCATTACCAGCACCTGACAGTGTTTGATAAGGGATTGTATTTTGGGTTTCCATGAAGTTGTGAGATTGAATAGAGAAGTTGCCTGTTGTAAATGGCAAATGCTACAGTGGCCTGATGTAACTAATGGGTATATGAAGGTGCCCACACATGTTGTAAAGGTTCTGGTCACTCAAGACAGACCACATCAAGGGAATCTCAATGTATTGTGCACCAAGATATACAAAATCCAATGACATCTGTGCCTACCATCCAGAGACAGGTATTGGATTCTTTACAGGGCCTTGGGTCACCCCCCAGCTTCTACAACTGGCACCAGTCAGACTGGTCATGTCTAGGCTGCCATTGGCATCAGAGCAGAAATGGCTGTATTTGGAGTGGTTCTGTGACCAGGAATCTTAATTCTGCATTACCATAATGCTGATGCCCTCCCATGAACATCCAGGTCCCCTAATCTTTCTCCACTGAAATATGTTTGATCAGCTCAGACATCAACTCCAGCCCAGTGTCAATCTTATAGATCTCCAGGGCAGTTGTGGGCCAATTTGCTACAGTAAAGGATACAGTGACTGCATGACTTCATTCTGCAAGGGTGCTTGTATCCAGGCTTGAGGGATAGCCACACTGTACTGACATGCATATACTCTACTGACCATACTGACACAATGCAATACAACCATTTGACCTTTCACCACAAACAGTTGTATCAATCTGAGTGTTTCACTTTTTTGTTCATGACTTTAGTGTAATGCTGGAAAAAAACAAAAAATAAAACAAAACTCAAGCAATTACTGTTAACTCTTTTGTTTTTAGAAAAGGTTGCTAGAAGAGATCAATGCTATTTGTCCATGAATGCTAGTGTCCATGTGTTTTGTACATGTGATGATATCAGTGCAATAATGTACCTTAGGGCATTTTAAACTATTGACAAAGATGAAGCTTCATAAATAAAGTTTATGGACGAACAAGCTTTATAAACAAATAATACCTGTACTTCTTCCAAACTACATTATGCAAATCATCATTATCTCTGCTTTGTACTCACAGTATTTATGACTAGCTCCTAACTGCTTTTACTACAGCTCAGCAGTTACAGAAAATATCACTCATCAATTATACCAAACTTGGAGCTGCATGAACTAAATTCATGCTTTTGATGAAGACTGTCAATGATAAAATAAAGTGAAATAAAAACAGTACTTTGGTATTGCATATATTGGAGCACTGTGTTTTTTTTTAATTTCATCTCTTTCAAAGCACAGAACAAAAATAACCTTCCATTCAAAGTTATTGTTAGTACAACAACTTAAATTATTTTTTATTGAATTTAGATTTCTAAGGTTTATTTTCTTCTGTTTTTTGTTCTGTGCGTATAAACTTCACTAAAGTAGGTTGCTTTCATTTGATAAACTAATTTCCATTGTACTGGCATTAAATATTTATACCAAATAACATTCTGCTCCTGGAGCTGTAATATTTATTGTGAGTTTTTTCAGCTGGACTCAAGTCCAAAATATTTTTTTTTCACAAGAAGAAACACAAATCCTTCTCACAGACTTAAGTTAAAAGCATATTTTTTCTCCCTTAAACCCCCCTACACAAACACACTTTTTCTCACCTTGGTGTTTAGATAAAATGCAGAGTCTAACGTAATAATTGGATTTGACTGGATATTAACATGTATGTTGCTCCCCTAAATTCATTATGGCTGTGCCTTTGGCTGCAGGCTTTGTTTGTCATTGTCCAATTGGTCCACGTCATAGTAACTTTATCGCTCAGTCCAGCTTTCCATCAACCACGGCCAAGTCCTTTCTCCCTCTACTGACAAAAAAATGTCTTCTTTGCACAAGGCTCCCCTCATTGAATCTAATTAAGCCAACTGAAACTAAATAGCAGAACCTTTGTTTACAAGGGGTTAGCTTTGCTCAGCATTCTGTGCACGGAGACACTTGCCTCTGCAGCCAGTCAGGGGTTTATCTAAAGCTACACTTACTGCTTTCACTAATTTACATTTGTGTTTTCCTTTCCACTTATTTCCATAACTGCCACGGTGGGGCTATGCTGCATTCACAAGGAAACTTTATCAATCATGTTTAAGCTATAGGCTCTTTCAGCAGCACACAAACAGTAGCAAACAGTTTTCAGAAGGTTTATGGTGAGGTAAAATCACAATGATTGTAAAAAATAAACATCATTGAAAATATTTAGACTTTTTCTTTTCTTTGAAGTATTGTATAAAAGCAATATTGAAGCGCATGCTAATTGAAATCAAACAGATTCTAA
>JAOXNZ010000038.1:14042248-14059748 GCA_028566095.1 Kryptolebias brasiliensis
TGAAGACAATAACATGATGAGAGGTAGGATAATGGATGTGCAAGGCCAGTGTAAACAATAGTGCAATATAAAGTATATGCAATATAAAGTATAATGTCAAGACTACACAAATATATCAAAAATGGAGATTGTTTATTCATTCATTCTTCTCAGATCTAGTTGATTTCCTTCCCTGTTTTGTGTAATTTCAATTTATTTTAAGCCCTTGTTTATGCTACCTCAGTTTAGTTTTGGTTAATTGTGTTTACAATACCTACAATCTACCTGCTAGTTACAGGAATTGCAACTCTTTCCAGCTCATCCAAAAACTTTTAAAAAACAGGCTCCTTCTTTTAATACTAGTGAAAACTAGTGTGTGTGAACCACTTGCCATCTGCAAGCAAAATTTATTTTTCTCTTTTTGCTAATCAATGCAATGCTTGATATTGCTTGTAACTAGGTTGATAATCAGATGCAATAACATACAACAGTTACAGCATGAATTGCACCCCCTTTTATAATCTAATGACATAATCCTTGAATGTTCTTTTACCTGACTGGTTGCATATAGTAGGACATCAACACAGTTTTGACCAAAGTTATGAACTGTTCTAGTGAGGGAAGACGGGCGGGAAGAAAGTTTTAAAGATGGTAGCCACCTTTCATTGCTTGCTTATGAGCCAGTGTATAAAGCTGTTTTTGTTTGTGAATGAAACATACACTGAACAAAAATATAAATGCAACACTTTTGTTTTTGCTCCCATTTTTCATGAGCTGAACTCAAAAATCTAAGACTATTTCTATCCATAAAATAGGCCTTTTTTCTCTCTTAAATATTGTTCACAGATTTGTGTAAATCTATGTTATTGAGCACTCCTCCTTTGCTGAGATAATCCATCCACCTCACGTGTGGCATATCAAGATGCTGATTAGACAGCATGATTCCTCCACAAGTGTGCCTAAGGCTGGTCACAATAAAAGGCCATTCTAAAGTGTGCAGTTTACTTTTACTTTATTGGGGGAGCAATAGTGGTAAACTCCTCTTCAATGGCTGTGCGAAGTTGCTTGATATTGTCAGGAACTGGAACACGCTGTTGTACACGCCAATTCAGAGCATCCCAAACATGCTCAATGGATGACATGTCTAGTGAGTATGCTGGCCATGCAAGAACTGGGATGTTTTCAGCTTCCAGGAATTGTATACAGATCCTTGCAACATGGGGCCGTGCATTATGATGCTGTAACATGAGGTGATGGCCGTGGATGAATGACACAACAATAGGCCTCAGGATCTCATTACGGTAACTCTGTGCATTCAACATGCCATCAATAAAATGCACCTGTGTTTGTTTTCCATAACATATGCTTGCCCATACCATAACCCCACCATCACCACGGGCCACTTGAGTCACAATGTTGACATCAGCAAACCGCTCACCCACACCACGCCATACACACAGTCTCCCATCTGCCCTGTATAGTGAAAACCAGGATTCCACCGTGAAGAGAACACCTCTCCAATGTGCCATATGACATCAAATGTGAGCATTTTCCCGCTCAAGTCGGTTACAACGACAAACTGCAGTCAGGCGGAGACCCTGATGTGGACAATGAGCATGCAGATGACCTTCCCTTAGGCGGTTTCTGATAGTTTGTGCAGAAATTCTTTGGTTATGCAAACCAATTGTTGTAGCAGCTGTCTGGGTGGCTGGTCTCAGATGATCTTGGAGGTGAAGATACTGGATGTAGAGGTCCTGGGCTGATGTGGTTACACGTGTTCTATGGTTGTGAGGCTGGTTGGATGTACTGCCAAATTCTCTGAAACACCTTTGGAGCGACTTGTGGTAGAGAAACGAACATTCAATTTACAGGCAACAGCTCTGTTGCTTCCTTTAGGCTGCATGCCAATTGCATGCTCCCTCAGAACTTACAACATCTGTGGCATTTTGCTGTTTTTTAAAACTGCACATTTTAGAATGACCAACCTAAGGCACACTTGTGCAATAATCAGCATCTTGATATGCCGCACCTGTGATGTGGATGGATTATCTCGGCAAAGGAGAAGTGCTCACTAACACAGATTTACACAAATTTGTGAACAATATTTTAGAGAAAAAGGCCTATTGTGTACATAGAAACAGTCTTAGATCTTTGAGTTCAACTCATGAAAAAGGGGAGCAAAAGTAAAAGTGTTGAGTTTATATTTTTGTTCAGTGTAATTACTCCCTGCCTTTTGCCTCCTTGTCCTGTATTCGTCTCCTTCCACCAATCCTGTGAAAATCATAGGAAACTGTTTTTATGTAGGGCTGTTAATGCATTTGTGTTTTATATTCTGTGTAAATAAAATTTTAATGCTAATATAAAGTATTAGTATAAAGTAAAGTATTTTTTTTTACATTATTGCCAGTTTGAGGATAACAGCTCTATATAGATTTGATTTTCTTACATAGCTTTGTGTTTCCCAAATTGAAATAAAGCCCTGAGTTAAAACAGCATAATTTAGTTCACAACTGCAGTTGATCCATATAAATTGTGCTGGCAGCAATGCTTTGCAAGGCTTCATTCAAAATATACTTCTGTTACTATGAATCCAAGTTCCTAAAATATCTACTGTTATTTGGCACCTAAACCAGTGTGAAAATTTGCTTGAAGTTAATGTCTTTTTTGTTATTTTCCAACAGTGGCACATGACTGTCATTCGAAAATATTTTTAACTTTAAAACAAAATGGCCAGTCCCTTGGATCTGTGGGATGCTTTAGTTTGGGTTCTTCTGTTGTAAAGGCTCACAGGACTGTTAATAGTTTGGTTCTAGTCATTAAGTTTGCAGTTTTAATTTGTAAAGCAGCTGACTTTAAGAAACCGTTTTAGTGTTTTTGACAATATAACCAAGAACTGTGTTATATTGGATTTAATTATAAAAGTTTTGATGCATTTAGCCAGTCTTGCCATTGATGATTGTATAGTGATGAGAGTACTATAGGTGGTGCATAGGAAAGCAGGAGTATCGATGTCCAGTGTGACATATGGAGAGAGTACTTTTTGGCACAGAAATTTAGGTTTGCAGGGTCATTCTCACTACATTGAAGTTATTGATATTGGCTACTTTTTTTATTTTCTTCAAACACCATACTGATATGTTAATGTGTAAATGTGAGTGGATGCTGAACCTCTTGCCGCTGTTATTGAAAGGTGAAATACACTCTGGACAAATTGCATGTTTGTCACAGGGTCAACATTGATGAGACAATCATCTACTGTCAGTTAAGAATCACCGGTTGGCCTGACCCTCACTCACCACCACATCATGGTGACGCGCACTCAGATAAATTTCATGTTTGTGTTTGTATACAAGCCCATGCTTTTCATTCACTGTGACAGTGCTGTCTTGGCTGCAGCGATTATCATGGGAGCAAGTCTAAGTTCATGAGTGCCTCGTGGGGATGCAACTTTAATGTGAACTTCACTTATTTGTCAGACATGTCTCCAACTGGCACCCTGACCTTAATCTGGCACACACAAACTGAAAACTCACGTCAGTGTGCAGACACTCTATCTCTCTCAGATGCAACAACAAGTTTCGGTACATGATATCTGGAGTTCGGATAACCATTTTCAGTCATGACAGTTCACATGAATTGTGATACTTCTGCATTGACAGTAACAATTCACATCTCAACTTGCTGTGACTGTTGTGAGTCAAGTCAACTAATGCAACCAGCAATAATCTGACAATATTTTTTTTAACTTCAGTCACATATACAAGGACTGATTTGGTGGTTTCAAGAACTACATTTAGGAAAAGTTTAAAAGTAAAGTAGTCTTATAAAAATAATTAGTTTTAGAATTGATTTAAAAAGATGAGCATGTACAAAAGTATGCCATTGGGTTTGAAGAAAAGGAAAACATCCTTCAGACATTGCGGGGGGAAAATATGATTGATGAAAGACATTCATTTCTAACCAAGACATTTTCATACTGTAAGACTACTTTAGAGTGCCGTGTTGTGGAGGGCCTCAAAACGTCTGAATATGCCTGGATTCTCCACATGTCAACAAGCAGTACACAGCAATCAGCAGCAGCCATACAAAGCCTTGCTTCAGGAGAAGTCAGAGCCTGTCAGCTAGAAGGATCAGTAACTAGGATTTCAAGCCTGGCCCCTTACAGCAGACCTGTTAGCATGCCTCGGGCATTGCATCATTACTTTAACCCCATGTCAGCACTCACTCATGTTGCAGCACAGAAACCAATGTTTGTACTTAATGACTCTTGTGCAAGAATATCTGTAAAGGTTTGCATTGCTATTTAAAGTAAAGGGCACCAACTGGATCTATTTCAGAAATTTTGCATCTTTTTTTTAGACTGGTGACTGGGCAAATGCCCTTAAATCCAACAATAAATAAATAAAACAGGATCATAACAGCCTTGATATAGGTTAGGTTACTGACCCACTCAAAGCACATGCATTATGTTTGTCTGTGTCCAAGATCTGCTAAACAGACACAGAATCTCCTGCAAGACAAAAAATTTTTTTTTCCTGATACGTAGACTGTCTGAAGAAGAGCCAACAAATCTGTCCACAGGGGAGCCACTGGCTTTATTCCTGTGTCTTTATGAAAACAGAGAATGCATGGCCGCTGTCACTGATGTCACATTCAATGCTTGTTAGAACACAGTTATAAAAGACCCCAAATGCACACATTTTAAATGAAAAACTGCACCAATTATAGCATGCTACAAGGACTGTGGAGCAATGCACTGCATTTTTGGTTTTATTTCTAGAATATATCAAATGAGATTTAGGATAATTTTACAAATTACTCACATAAAATTGCCAACTGTTTGCCAAAACATGTCTTCAGTTCAAGTTATTCTTTAGTTAAGATTTGTTGTAAAGCAGCATGTCCACACTAACAAGAAGGTTTAAGCCATAACAAAGTGACATTGAGTTAAAAATGAAACGTTTTGTCAAAAAGTTCTAAGCAATTTAGGTGATGGGTTTTAAAAATATTTGATTTTAACACATACAGTGACAAAGTTGGGATGAAGTAGTAAATGAAGTATATTACCAAAACTGATATTGATGTGCAGTAAGTTTGAGTAAGGCAAACTGACCGGCTGCAAAACATGCATGCAAACATTCTAAATCTAAATTAACTCAAGTTTTTCTTAGTTTAGCTGCATATGAAGCTTCAACTTCTAAATGCGCTTGGCTTAGCCTGGACAGCCCACTGGTGAAAGTGCTGGTTACTGCCAATTGCCCATTTACAGAGAAAATTCACCAACTCCATCACTAGAGTCATATTCAGACCTAAAGAGCTTATTGCCAGGTTATCTTGGCAGAGGTACTGACTTTGATGGATCTACAGATATTTTGCAGCCTCTGGTTTCTATGTGGCCAGTGTGTTAATGGCATCACACGATCATTCCCAACCACACATCTTTTCTTCTGTTTTCTTCTCTTTTTAGTCATCTACAAAATATGACTAAAGGACAATGCTGACCCATGTTGGCTGAAGAGTTGCACATATGTCTAGTCTGCAGTAGATAATTTTATTTTGTCTGGTTTATAGTTTTTTGGGACCTTTTATTCTTGAATTGTATTGAGTGTGTTGACTTTTTTCATGTCCTATAGCAAAAAAAAACAAAATGGAAAAAGTTCACAAAGCAGCCCCCATTTATACTACTCATTCAATATTTATTTATCTAATTAAAAACAATTCCAAGTTAAGGCCAGAGATCTAAAAACTTCCAGTGCATTGAGGACAAATTTCTCTTTGCAAAAAGCTTGATTTGTTGCTGTGGGTATCATATTATCCACCAGTCTGACTCTTAAGCCTGCCACCACTTTTAAATCTTCATTTACTGGTAGCAGACGATAATAATAAAAAAAGGCTTTTTTCAGAATAAAAATGTATTAAAGGCTACAAAATGACAAGATTATACCTTCTTCTGTGTGTCATGAAGTGTTTAGACTGAAAAGCAGATTAAATTGTTATCCTTGCAATTATGCAACTTAATTACGACTGCTACGGGCTAACCCTGCATACTGCTCATCTGTCAAGCATCCTATAACTCCATCTATCCTTTTGTGTCTGTGCTTTAAATTCAAACCTGAGGATTTGGAAAAAAAAAAAAAAAAAGAAGGGATTTAACAGCTTGAGGCTGTCATTCGTATTCTGATACTGCATCAACACTTTTTTGACTTTCTTTGTATTTTGAGTGAATGATGTTCACATTGCCAAGGTTGTGTTTGTAGTTGGATTTTTCTGTTAAGAAATACCTTTATTCAAATGCTTTAAATTTTTGTCTAAAGAATCAGTGGGAACAGACACCTGTGTTTTAAAGGTTTTTTTCCTTTTCCTTTGTTTGTAATGCTGACAAGCTACATTTAATTGTGTGTGAAACATCACATCTTATTTTTTCTTTGATTTGCTACAAAAAAAATGAAACTTTTTCACAAGTCATTCCTTTCTCTTTGTTGGTTCCAATTCATGTAGTGTGATAAGAAGTGAAAATAGGCCCTCCTGTGTAGCCTTTATTGTTTGCTTCTTGGTATCACAGGTGGTTTTAAAGGGTAGAGTACTTTTCTGATCCAGTGCTGAGGCCACTAATGAAGTATTTTACAGGTTCTTGGCTTCTGTATGGGTTTTTAATTAATTTATGATATGAATTTTCCTGTTTATTGTATTTAAGTGCTCCATTATAGATCTTTTTTTCTAATATTACTTTTTGTTATAACTAATCTTTTATTTATTTAAATACATTATATATGTTCATTCTTTTTCCACTTTGAAACAGTTGACTTAAGCTGATATAATTCCCTTTAAATAAATAAATAAATATAAAAAGAGAACAAGCACATTTTAATTATTTGTTTTTATTTATATTAAAAGGAACTAGTAAGGACTGAGGTAAGATAAAGCTGTCTTCCTCAGTCTTCATCCTTGGGGCACACTGTCATGCATGTTTTATCTGAGTTCCTGCTCCAACATACCCGATATAACGGAAAGTAATGCTTCAACGGGTGGTCCCGAAGTTATCCAGAAGCCTGTTATTATTCCATCATCAGGACAAAAATATTTCAGGTTTAACGCTGCACTTCTTGGGTTCCCAGGATAACACCTGAAAATTTTAAAGTAAACTGAACTGGCATTGTAAATTGCTGTTTCATTTACTTGTGACTGTATACCTCTGTGGTGTGAAGGTTAGCACTGTTGCTCCACAGTGGGTTTTCTCCAGGTACAGTTTCCTCTCAGTTCCCCAAAAGCTGATGAAGCTGGTTTCCAAAACAAATGAATGACAAACTCTTATCTTAACACCTCTGTTGCATTTATTAAAACAAAGTTTAATAAAGTGAACAAAAAAAGAAAGCTAAATATTTACGGAGCAATTCAACCTCGAATTTGAGTGAAAATGTTTTATAGATGACATGTCTAAAGTGCTGCAGGCAAGATGAGCACTTTGAAGCTTTGTGTTACAGAAACTATGTGATCTTCGACTGTCTTTAACCAAGGTCTGCAGTGGAAAAGACGTCATCTGAATAAAACAATATGCTGCTCAACAAAACATCTTATATAACAGGAAATGTTGTTTCTATATATACTGTTACCATTTGCACTAATGTATGTTCATGCCAACACAGATATTGTTTGCTCACAATAAGCTGAATGGTTTCCTTTAGTGGACAAGATGCAACATCTTTATTTTTTGTTAAGAGTTTTTTCCCCAATGAGTACTTTCAAATTGAGTTGATTTCAAAATGTACAACTTTAGTTCAGGCGCAGGGAAATCAGCAGAAGAACTATGTTCACCGACAGTAGTTATTGTTTTATGCAGTGACTTCCACAAGAACACTGTAAACATTTTATTACAACAATTTTTGTTCATTCCTTTGCATATTTTGAGGGAAAAACCCTAAAAAATTTTCACATATAGAAAAAAGACATATTTTTACTATTATATATCAGGACACATTATTCATAAAGACATATTCGAAAAAGCTCATATTAACAATAAATCAGTTTATTCATTTAATTGTTTATTTTCTAAAAGAAAACATTTTTGATTTTCTAGCTTTTTTTATTTTTGCCCCAGCATGCTTACTGTATGAGTTAGAGTAAAATAATATTTGAACATGTGCTTAATAATCTACAAACTGATGGGCTGTGCAGTTTAACAAAGAAACATGACATATGGTGCAATGAATCATATTAGCTCAATTGATTAGATTTGATTTACAGTGGGTAGAGATCTTCTACACTGCCCTGCAGTCCTATAGACATCAAATATATGCGTCCATACCGACATTATTCATGAAGCTGAAAAATGAAGCGATGATGAATGACTGGACTGCTCATTTATGCAAGCACACGCATTCATACATAAAGGGACAAGCACCCATATCACTCACTCACACACACACCCTACACATGCACACACACACACACTGCACACATAGACTGCTTTGAAACCTGTTCACTGAGACCAAGACAGAACAGCTCTCTCCATTTAATCAACACAAGCTTGAAAAAAAGATTTTCATTTTCACTTGCTTTTAATCTGCTTTCCACTCTTCAGTGATTTTTTTTTTTTACTTAATTCTGTGCAAGAGAGAACATATTATCACTATAAGATGCAACATATGTTACAAGATAGGTGGTTGACTGAAGGGTTTTCTGATAACTTTTGCAATCGCTTGCTTTAGTGTGGCTTAAAGCATGTATAGGTCATCAGAAAATGATGACAAACAGGAGAGTTAGAAGGGTAAGTTGTAATAAACTTTATTAAGATAGACCTGAGACTGGGTGCTGGTGGTGGAAAGGCAGCGCTCCATTTTCTAAAATCAGGCCATGCTGTCATGACCAGGACAATCCACGTGTTCAGAGAACTGTGGAGGTGCAGTTTGTGTCACTCGTGTTTTCAGGTGCATGAACTGTTGTGTACCACATGGCATTTGTGTACCCAGTGCTGTGCGTTCCAACCTTGGCACTGTTTTATACTCCAGACATGTTTCTCCACCCACACACAGCTCTGCTACTCAGGAGATCTGGAATGAACCACCTCCACCACCCACCCAGCAGCCCTCTAACAAGTAGCCGTGCTGTGTGTGTGGATGTGTGTGTAGCAATAAAGAAATAAAGTGGCTTTTCTCCACTGTCACACCCTTTTACTCCAAAAGTTGAAATTGCAGTGGCTTTACCTTATCTTTCACTGATTCAGTTTTGCTTTCTAGTTTCAAGTCATTGTAGCCAGCCTCTTACTCAATTCTAAAAAATATTTCAGGTCTGACACATGACAATAATACATTATTCAAGTTTCTAAGCAAAAATACATTTCAGTCAGACAACGCTTTTGTAAATGTTTGTTTACATATATTTTTAGTGCAGAATATACTTTGAGTGTGGTGTCTGGGCTCTGATCCCATCACAATGGGATCACGATTCTCTACATGCCATGAAGTGATGAGAAAATCTCTGACCTCGGAGACCACAGGTGGATGTCGGGGTGATGGAGGGGCTGAAAAACAGCAGGCAGTATGCACAGTGCGTGCAGGTGGTAGTAACATCAACAGAGTCAGTGTTGGCATAAACATGCAGAGTGAGGAAGGAAGTTTCACAGCCTAAATTAAACCTCCTGGATCGGAAAGGTATGTTTGATATGTGATGTGGAGTGTTATGGCTGGAAACATAAATGTTCATGTGTTTTTTTTTTTCCGTCTGCATAGGCAAACCATGCACAAACATGGTTGTGCTTATAGTTCAGCTGTACCACAGCAATCTACTGAAGTCTACAGTTGGTGGCACCAGTGTCAACTGTCCATTAAACTATTTATGCTAAAGACTAAATGAAGAAAAGAAGTCTGAGTGATTCTCACCTGTAATCTGACATAGTTTTTGTGTCTTTGTGGTCTCTGAGTGATAAATTATCAAAATGTTGACAACAGATAGTCTCCTAAGAGGATTTGCTCAAAACAAGCATCTGTGTTGTTTTTCTTCTTCTGCTCTCAGTTTGACTTGCAACTGTTTTGTCTGTTGACTCTTTGGCACCACCATATTAGATGGAAGAGACATGCACTCCAACTCACACAGTCAGCACTGTCACAAAAATCTGAGCTGCACATGTTTGTCCACTGAAGGGCCTCTCAGATCTTAGCGGACAGGTAAACTCACAAAATTTGCTTCTTGATTGGAGCAGACATGGAAAGTATGACCAGCTATGTTTCCTCCTTAAGGCAGATTGCATGCCAATTTTTTTAGAGAGTGTTGTGTTTATGAGGCTATTTTTAGGAAACACAAAAAAACAATATTGTTAGCTAGCAACTTCTCATCCAAAGCAAACACCAATGGCTTTCAACATTGTGGAAAACAAACACGTTAACAGTGTCCATATAATGTGACAACACCACACACAACTCACTGTAAAACAGCTTAACTTTGTTCTTATGTGTTTTGATTTATTTTCTTGGAGTTTGTCAAACTTTTGGATTTGGTAGTCAGTTGTTAAATTAATATTAGCTTTGCTGGAAACACAGAAAAACTAACTCGCTTCCAATTTCAGCTGGGTTTCTGGTGACTCACACTCATAAAGCAGACTAAAAACAGAACAAAAGTGATGTCTGCACATAATCTTTTCCTTTTGTTCTGCCTTTGTACAAGCACAACACATGTAAAGTCTGCACAGACTTTTTTTTATCTCTTGGAGATTCTTTAAAACATCCTGTACTACTATAGTCATTTTCTAATTGAGCTGTTTGTAAGTTTTAACATTCAACCCATTAACTGAGGTCTGTATTCTAAATAATAGCTTCTTGGGTTTTGAAGTTTCAGACACCAGAGTCTACTCCTGCAAAGATTATTTGTCTTGAATATTTTCTACCTCTATTCTTTCTCAGTGTAGAATAATGGACTCCATTGTTTTTAGAAATTGCCTAATGACTATTCCCAGATTAATGAGCAGCAACAATTTACTTCTATCAAACTGCTGCTGGGGTTGTTGCATTCTGTTAACCCACACCTGAATGCTCCTGGATAGGAAACCTGCCAAAATTTCTGCCTGTGTAGAGTTGCTCACACTTGCTGATGAATAATTAATAATATGTATTTGATTAGCAGCACCTGGATGATAACTACCTTCTATTTTCTAGTGAAGTCGTAATGATGGAATTAGTTTTTCACACACTGTTTATGCACTTTAGCTTAGTTTGGTTCCCCCCTTAATATCCCAGCATGAAGTGTCATCTTTTGTTGTTTATTTTTGGATGTATTTACCTAGTTTTAAGACTTAATATAAACAGGGTTTGTTGTTCTAATATTCCTGATATTTAAACCCTTTAAAATTTAAGGTGTATTTACTTGCACACAATACAATGATGTCAACCTCTGCTATTTTCAGAAGTTTGGTTGGAATATTTTTTTTGTGTATTTCTTGATATTTATAACTAAGTTGATCACAAATCTTTTATTTTAATCAAAGTGGTGTCTTAATCCAGACTTCCTATTCATGTTGATGAGTTTCTTTATTTCCAGCAGTATAGTTTTATTGTTTGTAAAATGTATTTTACAACTGTGATTAGCATGTCTTGGCAACTCCAACATATTGATCAATTCAACACATTAGTTTGACAAGATTCTTCTGGTCTTTGCTACAATTTGAGAATTACAAAATATCCAATTTTTTTTTAGGAATTTTGGACTGGACCCAATGCAAAATGGTCAAAACTGGCCATGCCTATTATAATGCATCACAATATGAAGTCTTTCTTCCAGTCTGCAGTCTGCTTTCTTTTTGACTCTTGTTCAACCAGCTGCCACTTAACATTTCACATGCTCATTAAAGCATATTAAGCAGCAGTGGCCAAGTGACATGTGGCTCAATCTCCCAAAGAACATCATATGTCATAAAGTCTGCCTCTTCCTAAGATGTGCCGTCTTTTCTCTCTCCCCTCCTCTGTTTGCCTAATTGTAGACGGATTTCCTGATATGGGAGGTGGGAGCAGCTGCAGCTCATTTTCCACACTTGGCATAAATACCTGTTTGCTGCATACGCGCCATCAGGTTGTATTACTGCTTACTAAGGCTGCAGTATACATGTATTTTTTATTTATTTTACATATATACATAGTTTTCTCTTTCTATCGTGATAGAGTGATTTGCCAACAAGACAGCAATCTACACTTTTTAAACCTTTGTACTCCCATGACCTTTTTTTAAACTCTAAGTGCAATACATATTCAGCCCAACATAAGGATTTCCGGGCATCATTCACTTAAATATTCATACATAGGGACACTGACAAAGATAAATCTGTCTTCCAAACTTCTCTACTTGCAGAGTTGGGTTGCATGTGGGAATCACAGGGCTACTTGTGATTTTCTTGTCCACAAACTATTTGCATAGCCTGTGTGGGATAAGTAATAACTATACGTCCAGTTATGCAGGCAGGTTGAATCTTGGTGAAAAGGTAGCTTCTAGTTGACAATAAGTTACAGTGAATGCATTTATGGCATTTATGTTAGTGATTCAGTTCACAGACAGGCATCCAGACGTTAAAGGGATAATTCAAAGTTACAGTCTCATCAAAAATGGCATTCTGGCCCAGATTCCGTAAAGAATAAGGTGGTTTTCCTTTTCAAACATTACATTTTTTAAATTACTTATTTATCATTTTTCCTGGTTTAAAGAAATCCTTTTTACAGAAGCCTTTTTAGTTCCTACTGAGATCTTAGCATGATTTCTTCCCACGGAGGTTCTGAAAAATGTCCCATATTTATACCATTGTTCCACACGTGTGTTCAGAAGATGACGATAAGTGATCACATTAATATGTCACTGCTAACTAAATAACAAAAAGAAAACCAACTCATGCCTGAATGTCACACGTTTTGTGCTATAAGACCTCACATATTGAACACAGAAAGAGATCATTGTATATGACCTTGTTTCTGTATGATAACATTGGTGATAAAAATTCAGAGCTGGACTTAAAGTGTGTCTCATTTCTGAAGAGACATGTTTGTGATGAGTGTACATCATAAAGTATTTGCTAAAATATGTTCTTATAAATAAACACAGTCCCTGTCTGTTTCCTCCAAGGACTGAACTACTGAGCTGGACACGCATAGATGAATGTTGTCCCTTCGCAAACAAATCAATAAAACTCATTTCCTTTTGGTCAATTGTTAATTAAATGCCAGTTTTCCTTCAATTAAAAACAAAGTGAAGTGCCAAATATGGCATGTAATCATATTTTTCCTCTGCATTCCCCAGGGCAATTTCACATATCCATAGATGATTGCTAATGTGAAATTATTTTCTGATTTGTATCTGCAAATTGCTGTTGCCCTGGTATTATCAAAGCAAGGTAAGCGTTTTCAGCTCCCTCCCCACCTGGGAAATGATTTTAGTGTTGATTAAAAACATTAAAATCATTTCCCTTACTCCTGACCTTTTTGCATACTGTCAAACTTTATTCCCTTGGTAATGTGACTGAGGCAGTAAGGGTTGACAGTGTGTAAAAGGTCATTCAGTATTATCTAAAAGGTAGCCCAGAAAATTATGCAGAAAAAGAAGGTGGCATAAGGTATATGTATTCAGACTGTGAACTATAAAATATTCACTAACTGTGTTGTTCTATTGGAGCAAAGCTTTTTTTCCCTTTCTCATCTTTTTGATATTTCTTAAAAGGCAAAAAAATGTACTTACAATGTAATTTCAGCAAATCTCCTGTTTTCAGTTAGCTGCAAACTCTACAGCTCACACAAAGCTTTTTGTGCGACAACTTGAAACTGAAATCTGTCCACACCGAAATATTTTGTCTTTGATCCAGAGAATAATGTATTTAATGCTGGCCTTGGTGAAGTCACCATTAGCCCAGGGAGGTGCTTGTATGATGAAGAGGGGAGGGGGGAAAATGGACCTGAGCAAGGAATGACCATGGATCAAGCTGTGGTGCAGAGATGTTGCTCAGTGGGCCACAGTCACAGTAAGATATACAGCTTGTGAGGGATGTTTGTCGTGAAAATGCATTACTGCACTGAGCTTGAAGCCATCACTGCACCAGTTCTCCAGGGTGCTGGAGAGAATACTCCAACCTGAATAGGAGAAGCTTTCAAAACTGTCAGTGTGCATTGTTTCCTGTTTCCTGCAGCCAAATGTTTACAGTTGCATATATCTGTCATAATCAGACACCAGAGACAGGTGTACACATATATATTTACTATCATGCATTCACCTGAAAAAAAAACCAACATCCACACATCAGACTATTTCCCCTTAAGCATGAATACTCCCATAAAAATCTCTGCATTTGTAGTCACAAAATGTCATTCCTTCTGTTGCAGAACAAACCAGAAGAAGAGTCTTCAGGACACATTTGATGTGCAATGCTTTGTATGCTGACTGTTGGCACTTTGTTTTCACCTTTATTTAATTTTTTTTCTAAAAACAAACAAACAAAAACCCCTAAACAAAAACAAACAAACAAACAGAAAAAGCAGTCTGCATTCTAATCAGCAGAATTTTTCAGTTTTTCTGTTTTTGCCTCCTGTGATGAGATACAAAAAAAAATATATATATATATTTACCTAATGGGCTTATGCAACACAATAAGACAATGAAAACATCCTCAGAGAATTAAAATAATGCTGTGTGGGAGGTGTTTCAAATACTCTAATATATTGCAGAGGTAAAAAGCTTTATTGGCTTTTAACACAATAGACGGTCAATTCTTTCATTTTTGCAAATTAATCTTTTTATGACTATACAAGTTTATCAAAATATTTAATTAAAGAGACATTAAGCTTAACTAGCTATAATTTTAGAACTAATTCAGGTGTAGCTTCGGACTCAGTTGTGTTAAGTTGAACATTCTCTGTTCAGTAAAATCACACACACAAATTTAGAAGTTGATGCACTGTCGTAAAAAGTAGACTATCAAGCCACTAAAACATATTTATGTTTTGTTATGTGATGCTGCCAAGTGCTGTTCTTGATTGTGCAGATAATGACTGTGTTTCACAAGTACAGAGGTGAAAGCAGAGTCGTGCTTTTACTGCTGCAGTACTTACTGCTGGGCACTTTCACTGAAAGGAGCACCTTACCTGCTTTTAAATGTAAGCAATTCAATTCAATTTATATCATGCCAATTCACAACAAAAGTAGTCTCAAACAGGTTCAATTCAAGTCTAATTTATTTTTATTTACAACGTGAATAGTCAGTATTTAATTATAGTACATTTCAAAACAGTCAAATGTTATGTAGTCCCCTATTCTGAGCAAGCACTTGGCAAAGGGTGACAGTAGAGAGGAACAACTCCCTTTTAACCCTCCTGTGGTCTTCGGGTCAAATGGACTCAAAGTTGCAAGGGCTTCTCTTCCTCTCTTCAGTTATGGGCGCTTCAGGAGGGTTAACCAGAAGCAATCTGCAGCAGGACAAGCCTCAGGATGGGCCGCCATCTGCATCAATCAGCTGGGGATGAGAGGTGAAAGCAGAAAAATTACTTAAATTTAAACAATTTTAGTGCTGAGTTATATTAAAATGAACTTGAAGATAAAAGCTCAAGCCAGACATGAGTGAATAGAAGTAAAGCCATACACTTTCAGCTGAAATTGAACACTTTTAGGTCAAACACTCTCCAAGGTAAATAGCATAAACTTAAGTCAGGTGACCTTCTGAGTTTGGTAAATAGTCTTCTCTCTTGTGGGCCATCATTTCTATTAATATTGTTAGGTAAGATAAACATACAATCTCATGGTTTGTTTTACAACACTAGCACAATTATAAAGCGATTTGACCTTTTACATTATTACTCTGATAGGACAGAAACGATATTGGGATATCAAGTCATATGCACCCTTATTTTCTCCAGTAAAATGACAAAAAAGTGTGAAAAAAATACAGCTGACATTGGAAAGCTAAAAAAATATGAAAATCTGTTCAGACAAGGCAGTGTGGAAAATGTTAAAACAGAAATTTTAGAGGTTTTGTGCGCAGATAAGATGAGGGGGACTCTGGATGCGGCAGGTGTAGGACTGTGGATCACTGATGTCACAGGGCAACACTTAGTCATGTATGTAGCAGGATGTAGGAGGGTGTGTTTTCATTTAAGCTGAGAGAGTCTTTATAGAAGGACTGAAAATCTGCTTCTAAAGCTCTGAACAATTTTTGGAAGATCATTTTTTCAGCAGCATAAAGAAAAAGAGCAATGTTTTTTAAGAAGGCCATGATCATTTTGATCATGCTTTTGGCTAGGCAGTAAAGGCTTCAAAGACGACTGAAAGATGACCTGGTGTGAGAGAGATCTTTTTAAAATCTTTGCTCTAATTTGAAGATTACAGAAGTTGGGATGCAAACGTTAGTCATCCAGTAAAGAAACTGACTGACTCCATGGATTGAAGGCTCATAATTAAATTGTTATTAATCACTGAGTAGCTTCTGAAAAGCAAAAAGTGTTGTTTATTGTTGTTATAGTTGTTTATTTGTGTGAGTGTGGTAAAGAAAAAAAAACTTAATCTTTACTTTGTGATGAATTTTTTTCGGTTCTCTGAAAGAGAAGACTCAAAATCTACTCTTTGAAGCCTCATAAATTGAAATATTAGTTTTAAGAGGACCTGTGAATTTAAATAAATAAAATAAATCTACATTACCTGAAAATTATGGATGTTGTCTAATATAGACTAAATAAAGTGGTTTTTGTTTTGATATTTCATCATTTTTTGTTGCTTAAAAAAAATATTTGAAAGGGGTTCAATATTTACATAGTTTTGTAATAGCAGTTTTGCAACATTTCACACTACCACAGACACGCATGCAAACACCATGGGGGAGGGCCTGGGCTTGGGGGGCACGGTTCCCCCTTTTTTGCTCCCGTCCTAGTGCCTGTGGTGGTTCGGCAGGGGCTGGGGATCTCTGGCAGCGTCATTGGGGGGCTGCCTGCGGGTGGCTGCCCCCTTGGTGTGGGGTTGTTTGTGTGGGTGCTCGGGCCATGTCTCGGAGTGGTGGGCTCCTGCTAGGTTGGTCTATGGCTCCTGGGCATGTCGGCTTGGCTGGGGTCCTGGGGGCTACGCTGGGTTCTGGTGGGCGTCCCCTCCCACTAGACCTCTCAGGAGTATAGCGCTCCAGGGAGGATGTGTAAATGCCCTTTCTCCTTGGTCCTTTTGGGTTCAAGCTGCCGCGGTGGACTGGTGCCTGCCCGGTGTGTTGAGGGCTCTGGGGGGCCTCTCCTGCTTGGTGCTGGCCGGTTTCCCTGTTGGGGGCTGGGGTGGGCACCGGGCCGTTGGGGGGTCAGGTCCCGGGCTTGGCCTGCGTGACAAGAGGTGGTGGCGTGGCTGGGTTGGGGGGGCTGGTGCCCTGTGTCTGTCCCCGCACCTCTTTGTCCTGGGGGCTGCTGACCCTGTGCTTCACTGGCGACCTACCTCTATGCGGACGTGCAGCTGCCTGGGGCTGATGCTGCCTTCTGGGGCTGGATCCACCTGTCCTTTCTGCTCTTGGGTGCTGTAGATGGCGGGCCTTCTACTGTTCACG
>JAOXNZ010000038.1:14082373-14104133 GCA_028566095.1 Kryptolebias brasiliensis
GATAGATAGATAGATAGATAGATAGATAGATAGATAGATAGATAGATAGATAGATAGATAGATAGATAGATAGACTTTTATGATTTATTCCTAGAGAGAAATTCAAAACGTCCAGCAGCATCATGACATTAAGTACATACATTAAATAGAACTAAAATTAACAAACTAAAACATTCAAGTGAGTGCTCAACCAGAAACACAACAAACTTATTAAACAAAATCGAATTAAACTTCTTTAACTAATCAATTTAATGTACATGGTGCCACTGAATAAACTTATGACAATTTCTAAAAAAAAGTCACGACGCATCACCCTTCAGTAGCATCGCCCCTCCGCCTGATAGAGTCCAGACCCACCCCTCACTGTCTGCCATGACCGTCCTCTACAATACCATACAGGATTCTTTGTACCTCCCCCTTTCTCGCCCTCAGTCAGTGCATCCCAGCCTCCCTTTCTAGATATCCATCCCACACCTCTCCACCCGCAAACGGCTCCTACAGGGAGACAAATATTAACCGTAAGAATAATAAAAGGCAGGACAGAACTGTTCCAAACACACCGAATCTCACTTCTACAGCTTCTTTTTTTCCCCCCCTCTCATCTCCTTGACGGACTTCATCACTTCAGAGCTCCGCGCGCCAATGCCCGAGACCACGCAGAAGCGACGGATTTTTCCCTCTCGAGCATGAGAAGGATTGCCAAATCATCCGCAATCCAACCTCGCCGACCGCGCCACCAGCATGAGCACTGGATACAAACGCTCCAGCAGAAGTTGTTGGCTCGACAACTAACGAAGCATTGGACCGCAAATCCACCTACAAGAGGGGAGAGTCAGTTTTAGGTAAGTGCGGCTACACTTGGACCTCTCTAACAGAACAGGACGGCCTCGTTTGGATAGAAATGCATATATATATATACAAATATTTTTCTTCAATCCATCACTGACCACGAGGTTGTGATCGGGTAGGCAGGGCTTCACTGTGTGGCACAATTATGGCGATGTTGCGTGGTCAGCATGTTACTGGGGTGTCCTTTTCCAGGATGGAGGTTTTTTTTTTCTTTTTTTTTTTTCCTCCCTTTAAATATTCGCCCTACAAGAAGTCCTACCAAGCTCCGCCCGGACAGAAGCAGAATGTCGATGAGCACCTCTCGGGCTAATAAAGTCTCTCAGCTTTTATAATAAATAAAAACATTCATCCCCATTAGTTTTGGGCTCAAAATGATGCCGCCTTCCCTCCTCGTGTTGTGGGTCTTTTCGAGGAGGCAAATACGAACATCATAAGAGGAGAGGTAAATTAGGCCTGCCGATCTTTGTGCAGTCGGCATTAGTATTCTAGCTGACTCTGTTTGCACATTAGTAGTGGCTTTTTTACCATCCATGTTGAGCATTTTACCTGTATTAGCCACAAAAACGCAGAGTGTTTTGGAACTCATGCTGTTTTTTATTAACAATATTGTTAAAAAATATTTATCTCCAACCCTGTGTATTATTTACTGCGTTTAATGAGTTGGATCTCTGTTTCTGCGCGCGTGCGCCCCCCTGGCATGACAGTGCGTGTCCACGGAAGCAAGCACGTACACGCATTCGTTGTTGTCGTGCGCGTGTGTTTTGTCACCAGTGAGGCAAAGTTGCCGTTCCATCAACTTGCTGTGACTGCAGTTCCGCTGGCTACCTGCGGGGGGAGCTCCTGCTCTTCTACACCAGGTGTCATCATGTGGCTGTACGGGCGAGATAACTTGTGTGTGATACTGATACCAAGACTATGAAATTAGAGAAGCAGCTTTTGTTTGAAATCGCTCTGGAAGCTTTATCTGCAACTCCATGACTGCCACTGCAAATTTCTGTTTGTCATTTGTGGAAGAAAAAAAAAAGGTAGTGATGTGTGGAAGTGCAACATTAATACATGTATCCCAAAGTTCAACTTTAGAGCGCAGATGACAAGTTTGACAGGTCACAATCATAGCTTTTTTTGTGTGTGTGTTGCACATGCTTCTAAATAATCCCACATGCACTGAGTGAAATTATCAAGCCCTGTTTGAAATTATAGTGTTATTAACAACGAGTCAGTTCTCTCTTGGACTCTCCTCTTCACATGTGCAGAGCAGAAAATTGCACTGGCAGTGGAAATTGCAGAAGAAAAGCTGCCTTATCCGGCATGCTTCATTCAATCTGGTGGCCTTTTCAATGGTGAAATGCTGGCAACATGTAATCATTCCCCAAAGGAAAGCAGTCTAAATCACATTTCCAAAATGAAAATGCCAGCAGTAGCTTAAAGCTATATTTGTGTCATGGCTTTAGATGACCCAGTGTTGATCATGCTTCCAGGGACTGAAAAGAGAACATGCAGCAGCAGAGGTCCTTTCACATTTTTTGGCAGAACTTACAGTGGGGTTTTCATTAAAGCTTTTACAAAACCAAGGAAATATACAGATCTTGAAAAGGCAAAAATGATAAATTTGTGTATTTTTTCCCCTACGTGCTGCCTTCTCTGTTACCCTTTATATTGTCCTTTTATATTAAGGATTGTATTGCCAAACTTTGCAATGAACAAAAAGAAAAGTAATGACACAACTCTTCAACTTTCCCATTTTATTGTGTTCTTGCTACAGCTGAAGTAGCCAGAAAGCTGCTTCCCAGGAGGTGGGGGAAAAAATATCTATTGTTATTAGAAACAAACAACAGGGGTCACATAATGACACGTGACAAAAATCTCTCAAATACCAACAAGTTCACAATATTTTGGAAAGGCAGCTGATGCAGTTGACCTCTGTCAGAGCCTGTCTGACCTCTGCGCTGTAGCTGACAGTTGTGTACGACTGTGCGGGTCAAACAAATCTTGTATGGTGTGTTGTTCACAAAACAGACCAAGGTTTCTATTGAAAGGGCTGGTAAAATAATTGCAAGTAATCAGTTATATTCTTGCTACCCATAAAACATTATCCATCGTAAAAGGTGATCACCAGGTAAAAAAAGAAACTTTGTTTTTACTTTTGTTTTGTAGTAGACTTGACAGAAAACCTTCTTTCTAGTATTTGTGTGGTGTGAAAAAACATTTTCATTTTCGATCCACAGTGTTTTGTTTTTTTTCCTTAGTTGTTTGTTTTATACACTGTCTTATTGTTTTAGAAGGCAATCATGAATTTGTAAAGGAATAGACCAGTGTAAAGGCAACATCTCTGTGAAGCCTCAGGCAGATTGAAAATGGGCTCAAAACTCATCATAGCGACTTTTTTTGTCATATACCGAAGACTTGAAAAGACACAAATTATAAGACTCAGTCTTTACAATTATTTGCCGGTGAACTATTGATAAAATCAAGAAGCAAAAACGTAAAAAGAAAGAAATCTTTTACATCTTAGAGGGTCTAAAAGTAAAGCTTATTGTGGTTCAAAGGCTGATGAATCTGAAGACAATGTTCTGCAAAATACTTGAAATATTACATCTATTTAAAATATTGAAGATGCTGCAGTTACAGTAAGTTTTGGTATAATATGTTGATTTGGCACTGAGTTTTTAAATTTGACATTTTCACAAAACAGAAAACAAAGTCAGATTCTTTCCCTCATACAACCTGGCTTTGTTATAACTTACCTAGACCGTATCATCTATGGAATGAGAAAGAACCAAGTTTTAAATATCTCTCCTCTACAAATTCATTTATTTTTACACCTTCCTTCAAATGTGCAGCTGTGACCCTTTTTTACTCTGAGGAGAAAAAAATGAAAAAATCCCACACCTTCATGCAAATTAAGCATCTTTACCTTCCACTTGGCCATTGCCATGTAGGGATCATTGAATTGAAAACTGACACCAAATTGAGCCTCTATTTCCCTGACCCATTATGTACTGCCAGGAAACTCAGTCATTAGTCCTCAAATATGATAACGCTCCCAACACAGCAGTAACTACAGTAATTTATCTTGCCTGACACTGCCTTGGTCTTGCTGGCTTGGTGACAGCACTAGTTATGCACTTATTGGAATTTTTTTGCCTTGTGTTACAGAAGGGAGCATGATGTCTTGATTTGCAGCGGTCTGCGCTGGTCGATAATTATACTCAGAACCTTCAACTTTTGCTGTAGCTTCTTTAGGTTTTTTCCAGCAATAGAAAATTTGATCTCATCCTGTCTAGAGGTTGACTTTTTTTTTTAAATAACAAAAATATAATCCTGAGTGGAAAGAAAAGGAGGGGAAAAAAAATCAATATTTGGAGTGACCACCTTTTTTCTTTAACCTCCTTGGACCTGGTGTCCATATATGTGGACATCAGCCCAAACAGCAAAGAGAAATTAAAAATGCATGTCATACAAAAGATCAGGTCTTAGGAGGTTAAAACAGAATCAATTCTTCTGGGCAAACTTGCACAAAGTGTGGAATTTGGTTAGACTATTTTTAAGTCTATGTTCAGCCAATTACACCAAACAGATGCTGATGATCATAATTTTCCCATGCTGAAACAGTCATTACCTCAAACAAACTGCTGGGTAAGGAACAGCCTAACTCTGCTACCAAGGTGAGGTTGTGTAAGAGTTTTATGGTACATGTCTCACAATCAAGACCTTTAGAAGAAACACATAGAAGCGGATGATGTTGAGAACCACAGAAACAGCGGTCAGCCAAGGAAACTCAGATGAAAGACACATTGCGCTTACTTTTCTTCAAAATCTGAAGATTTGAAGAGTAGTGCCATCATCTTAGAACTGCTAGCAACCTGTGGGACTCAGGTACATTCACCTACACTCTAGATACGTCAGGCCAGAAGAGGTTTTCATGGAAGAATTGCTGCTAAAAAGCCCTACTTACAATGGAAACAATTTGTTAAGGTTATTTTTAAATAAATTCTGGGATTCTGCCTATTTCAATTGAGAGCTTTTATTTTTGCAAGACGGAACATACATCAAATGCACTAACAGAACAAATGATGATGCTCAGAAGTTGCTTCTCTGAGTCAGTCTTTATATACAGTCTAACAAGGTATCACATGACAATGGAATTTAAAATGGAAAATTCTCAGTACTTTTGCCAGAGCTGCTAAATGACTTAAATAGTTGCCCTTTCACATCCTGCCTTAAGGGTTATCGTGCAATCTTCTTTTTTGAACTTCTGGTATCCGGAGAATTGACCCACCTCTTGCTGTAGGGTTTTTGCTAGGTCTTCCTTGTCATCTGGTATAGATTGAAACCAACCGTTTGAAATTCCTTGTAACGCGACCATTCTTAACTTAGCAAAAGAGTCACGAATACCTTAAATTCCTATTTCATCCATTTCACACAGATCATATCATTCTACATTTAAGTACTGAAAACAATATAAGGAATTATTTCACTAACACAAGCCCGAGCAGTTGAGCTGTGCATGAACACATGAGGGTGCAGAAAAAGGGTTGCAGGTGCTCTGAATTGATGAGTCAGAACTTGAAACATTTGGGTACAACAAAGGGCAGTTTGCTCATTGAAGAACTGAACAGCAGCACAATAATGACTGTCTGCACGCAATGGTGAAGCATGGTTTAGGTTCCCTGCAGGTGTAGGGTTACAGTTCTGCAATTAGAATTGGGGGATTTGGTCAGCATTAATGGTGCCCACACTGTTCAAAAAATACAAACACATACTTTGAAGTGAAAACAGATCATGCAGTATTATCAGGAAGGTATTTGATTGGCCCCAAGTCTATTCTGCAGCAGGACAATGACCCAAAATATACAGCCATTCTTATTAAGATCCATCTTCAGCAAAAAAGTAGAAAAACAAATTCTGAAAGTGATGGGACAGCCCGCACAGAACTCTGATCACAACATCATGAACTGTGTTTGGATTTATATGTGGAGTCTGAAGGATCTGAGGCAGAAACGCCCACAGAAGGTCTGTGGTCATTTTACCAAGATGTTTGGAACAACAGTTCCTCCAAATATTTTGTACAAAAGTATCTGAAAAAACTCCCCAAAAACTAAGTCTGTTTTGATAATAAAGCATGGTGACACCAAATATTGATTATTTTTAGATATTGCTTCTGTTCTTTCACTTGCATTATTAATTGTTTAAAAATAAATTCATTTCTGTGCACCGAACTCTCATTTTTGTTGCATATCTTAAGGTAACAGTATTTTTTGACAATAATGTTTCAGCTATGACTAATATTTAGCTTTTTTATTATTCATTTTTTCTATTTCACCATGGTCATCTCTTTGGGAAGTTTATGGCAGCAGTTTAACTATGCAGTTCTGTAGGTGTATTTTGGAAAATATATGATAACGTTTGGCTTATGTTATATAAAAGCATGAATCATATATTTTAGTTTAGTGTGCCTGAGGGTGGAAAAAAATGTTCTCACAGCCAAAATGATTAATTGAAAACAGTGTATCTTCTTCTGTGCATGTTTAAAACGGCTTTAATTAATATTCCTGTATCAACAATGTATCAGATGAGTGGACTCTGTAATATGAAAGAGCTGCAATGGTAATGAGCCACAGAGAATTACCACCAATCACTGTTTCCCCCTGCTCTGTGAAAGTCACTGCTTTCAGAAACAGCAGAAAAAAAAAAAAAAACACCCAGCAACAAAGTGAGAACAAAGTTTGGAACTAACTGGTAAATATACAGTAGTTATAGAGAAAATTCACAAAAACATGTATTAAAAGATTTTTAAAGACAAATGATGAATAAAGTAACTTTTTTTGTCATTATGCAACTATATAAAGAAGTGTCATTTACCTGATGTCTGCATCACTTTATGTCTAGCAGACAAAGTTTACCTCACTGTATCTACTGTAGCCTTTGAAACAAAATAAAGGCAACACTGTAACTGTACTCACGTGTTGCTGTTTTCTCAGTTAACTACAAACAGGCAAGTCTGTCAGGGGAATTTCAGCATCTTCAGATAATTGAACCCATCTTAAAAATGAGACCGTCCTAGGCTTTGTAGGACTTTCTAACTGTCAGTGTTACAGGGTGCACGCTCATTAAATTTTGATTGGCAGCATAATTATAATGAAAACAGTAACTTTTAAATATGTGATAGTCAGTTTCTCTAAGTCGTCATGTTTTCTTCCATTTAAAAAAATCAGCTGATCAAAAAGGCTAAAGGCAGTCAGAGAATGTCCGTCATGTCTAAAATAAACAGATATTATTTTGAAATTAGCTTTTTCTTACACAGATATTTTGTTACAGTGTACAAGCCAAACCTATCACTTGTTACTATAATTTTGTTAACTGTCTCTGTGTGCACAAAGCCTTCTTTTAAAATGTGAACAATTATGAAAGATAATCTGTCTGAAAATTTTTAATTAGGACTCTTGCAGAGAGCGTTTTAATCTTTTCCAGTCTTCCTTATGATGGCTAAGAAGTGTGAAGCACTCCCTGCTGGAACATTTTAGTTACCCCTAATTATTCTTTAAAAAAAAAGGAAACACTTTTCATTGCATTTCAGTTAGGTTGGGATTTAACATTTGAAGGCAGGATGGAGATGAGAAGGTAAGGAAGGAGGTGCTATTTTCAGCACATACACTACGTCCTAATGTTAAAAAATTAAACAGTGGTCCTGTCACTTCTGAGCAGGAGTGGAGTCAAAAGCTGACCCATGACCGATGTAATGCCAGTGAGTCAGTGTGCTATTAGGTGGAGCCATGGGCTCCTGGCATAAGTGACCTATATTGCAGCTCGGGGCAGCGGCAATTTACAAAACACAAAATGACTGATCAGAATCGAAATGGAGTGGAAAAAAAGATATTGCAGATCGTAGGCAAAGCTGCATTACAGTGACTGAGATGTAGTAGGAATACATGCATTATTAACTCAACAATTTTATCTTTTTTATAGCATCTTAATCAAGATACATTTGGATCAACATGGGCGATTTCAATTAGTTTATTAATGGTGACTTCTAGCTTCACTTTTTATTTAACTTGTAGATGAATCTATCTTAGGGTGGTAATAACTTTATAAAGTGTTTTCAGACATGCAAATAATTTAGTTATTTATGATCTAAAATAAAACAAACAAAAAATCCTAACAAAACCTCAAAAACAGAAGTCTATTGTACCATTTTGTTTCCTAATTTTAACATTGTATGCGGTGTAACTTTAGTCTTTTCGTTATGTTTTTAATGTGTATACATGATGTCCAGTTACTGCTATTACAAATTATTCTGTTTGCACAAATTATCATAATGGTATATTAATATAAGCAAAGATGGTGCCTTATTATAGAAGTTTTGTTTTGAAATAAAAATCCACTAATGGTCAGCTTCTCAAAAAAAGAACACCTGGGTCTTTTAAACACGGAGAATAATCACCAGTTTCAGCAGAAGCTTTTAACCACACCATTGTTTTAACACAAACCAATATAAAGTAATTACTTTTATTCTCTGGCATTTTCACCTCTTATGCTGCATAACCATTTCAACGAAAACATTTATTTCGAAATGAGAGCATCCATCTATCTATTATTTTAACCCACTCAATCTTGTGCAGCGTCATGGGAAAATGGCATCCATCTCTTGTGATCACTGGGCGAAAGGTGGGGTACCCCCCCACACAGGTCGTCAATCCATCACAGGACCATGTGGGAGCAGCTAATTGGTTTTCAAATCAGCAGAATGCTCAAAATAAGACTCAATATCCAGTTGAGTCAAAAATGGAGATGTCTAGGCTAAGGCAGGCGTAAAATGGAGAGAGAAAAAAATACTAAAATGAGCTAATTCTTTCTTTAATCACCATTAAGAATTAAATAAATCACTAGTAAATGAAATTGACTGTACTGGCTTTCAAACAGCAAACATATTGGGAATTTACTTAAATGTGTTTCACCAAGATGTGGCTAAAGAAACATTTTCCTGACTCCAATCTTTCTGTTCATAGTTTTCAAAAAGGAAAAAGACAAGTTGCAGAGACTCATAACAACAGATGGTTTAATTCTGGACATGTTTCTGAGGCTGAGAGTTTATGCAATCCAGACCCTGAACTGTTGGCTGTGAGCTTCTGTTCGTGTTGTTTCTTGAGAGTGTTTACTCGTGTTACCTCCTGATGCTGTATTCGTTTTTACATGCTGAAAACAACATGCCAATGCATCCATGAAAATTCTGACCATTACTTGACTACACTTGTTTCTTTCCAAATAATTGCCAGGAATGAATTTATTCAAATTTAATTTTAATCCCAAATTTTTACAGCAACAATTAATTTAGATCACTGTAGTGGACAGTATCATACCATGCTTTATATTGTTTGAATAAAGAAGAGGAGCTGAATAACAACGTTGTAACTTTGCATCAAACCTTTGCTAGAAATTCGAAAATTTTGAGGTATTTAGACACTTAGTCTTTAAATGAAATGAATATCTTTAATATGGAACATTTTTGCATTTAAATGCCTTTCATTCAATTAAAAAATAAATGAGAAAAAAGTGATTAATTTGCAAACTTTCTAACTTTTATTAACTTGACAGCACATTTTGAGTTTTGTATGTTTTGATCTTAACCATATATTATTCATATTTTAGATTTATTTAAGTAAATCTCTTCAGCTTGTATTTGCAGTGCAGTACAAGGAAAATAAAAAGAAAATTTATCTAATCTATAAAAGAATTGCTTATTTAAAGCAAAAGTGTGTTTCCTTTCAAATGTAACCGTTTAAGCAAAATGGGCATAATTTGTAGAAAATATGCTTGATTAGTGCTGCATAGTTGTGGCTAAACAACTCTGAGGCTGTGAAAGGCGTTACGCTGATGACTCCAGAAGTAGCACATGAAATGACCTGACGCAGCACTTTCACAAAAGTACCCACCTATAGATTTTTTTTTCTTTTTTATGTACCTGACCTTGCCTGTGTCTATATTCGTGTGTGTCTCTTGCACATCGAGCATATTTTAAATGGCTCAGGCTGAAAATCTGCCACAACAGCAGACATGTATATTAATTAGAATTCTAAACATAGATGCCTCATGTTCACTAATGTCAGTCCCTCATGTCCCCATGGGTGAACCAGATGCACATTTGCATTCTTTGTGTATAGGCATGGCTGCTTAAGCACCCTGTCCTATCACATGTAGTCTGAGAAACATTGATTGATCAGAGATTTCTACATATCTCTGATCAGTCAAAACTGCCTGCGGGCCTTTTGCTGTGTGACATATATCTGCCCTGGTTAGTTTTATTATTAATATTTGGTCCGTTTAATGTCTACCTATCAGCTCATCACGATTTGAACTTTATGAATGAGGACAGAAAAAATACCTCTATGATGACCTTTTTTTTACTTGCGTTGGCTCCACTGCTGTGAAATTTTTGTGTTTTAAATGCAAGTTCAGTCTTGAAGGCTGTAATATTGTTCAAAGTCTTGCTGAATATAAACTAGTTTAGCCTCAGGATAAAGAATAAAAAAATATGCTAATGAATAAAATATATAATTTCAAGGCCTGACAAATTGCTATCATTCCGTGTCTTCAAAGTTACATTTACATTTTGTTAAATGCATTGTGTTTAGTATTACAGTTAGATTAAAGCATATTGTAAACATCCACTGAATGTAAAGTAAGCAGTAAAATACACAAATTTCTAAACAACTAACCAAAGTCCATCAATTTTAATGTGGATTCTGAAATGTATAAAAGGGGGACTAGCTGGAGGCCATCGGTTTGTAATAAAGCTGATACCGTATGTGCCTTGAAGTTCTTTAAGCGGCACTTTGAAAGAGTCGGTAAATGTATGCTCAAAGCAAATGTCCCTTAGCGGAACAGAAAGAGTACATCTGGTCTGATCTAACATTCTGTAATGACTATGAAAGTAGCAAGCAACAAATGTGAAGACGGTACACTCTGTGTCTCACGAGTGTTTGCAATATAATCACATTGTTTCCCGTTTGATACCAACCAAGGGTCCATGTTAGATGCCATATCCCCCACTTTTCCCTTGTTTCTTCACTTCATAACTTACTGTCTTTAAATGTAAAACAAACAATCAAACAAATACTGCTCCAGAATAATATTTTCGAAGGATTCTGCAGCTGAAATAAAGTGAATCTGGATTAAAATCTCTCCAAAAGGCAAGAGCTGAAACTGAATCTCGTCAAATCCCACTTGTAATGTCTGCAGATAATGGAGCAAGAAGGTAGATGTTGACTGAGAGTTACTGACATAGATAAAAGTGATTCATAAAGATAGGTCAGTTTATCAAGACATTTCCTAAAACAGTTTTTTTGTGATCTATAAATATTCATATCAATGATCAAATTGTAATATAATTCTTTTATTTCAATACGAGACACATCCCAATGTGAAACTGCAACAGAGATCATTCTCATTGGAAAAAAAGTAAGTCAATTTTATTTTAAGACATTTGGCAATGGTATTATTTTCATCCATCAAGAGTATCAGCTGTCCCAATAATTTAAGATCAATCCAAAACACTGGGGATATTTTGCGGGAAAGAGGGTAGGTCAACTGTCAGTCTGTTCTCTGGAGAGTTGAGTTGAATAAAACCTGCTTGAAGCAGAAAGGGAACATTAAGAAGGATCTTATGCAAATAAAAACAAAACAAAAAAACAGATTTTTTAAACATACCTTTAGCATTTTCATGATGTTTTTTTGTCAGAGAAAGCCTCTAACACTAAAGTCAAAAGGTTTATGTTCTGGGACAGCCATGGTACTTTTCACTGTCATATATTCCCCAGACCTTTTTTTTTTTTTCTCCACATGGCTTAAAATCAATAGCAATGAGGAGGGTTACTGCAAGAAGAGGGAGACACCCTTTAGAGTGGCAATGCACTTTTAGGTTTAATGTAGCTGCATCAAGAAGAGTCATCAGTTTCCATAATTTCTGCTTCATAACAATTAAGGGTCATCCAATGACAACATGTGTTTTCTAAAATACCACGTTTAATGAAGCAGATGCATTTTTGTACATACAAACAATATCTGCCCTGAGTTCAGGACTAGCTTTGGATATTTATTTATTTATTTTTAATTTGGTTGCTTCCCTCATTTATTTTATTTCTCATTAATTAAAATAAATATTATTTGGTTAGGGTTAAAAAAACATACTTTTTAAGTTTGGGCAATGCAGTATTTTAGCTATATTTAGGTGCTAAAACTAGTTAGATAGACTGAGGTGAGATTTGAAATACACAACTACAAAAAAATATGCCTTTCTCTCTTGTTTACCTGGAAGTAAAATTTTTGAAAATGAGTGACCACATATGGCGCAGTTGGAGTGACACCCTGCTAGAGGTTTGAGTACTCATTTGCTACTGCTGGGGTAAAAACAAAGTAATCTGATAATGGCAAACATGGACACAATTTCCAGCTGTATAAATCAAGTGGAATGACTGTTCTGTGTCATTATCAGGGTAATAAAGTTCATTCTCATGGTCCATTAGTTGGGTTGGATCCAGTCCATCCAAACAATGAGATGAAGCTTTCTATGGATAAACTGTGGGTGATTTTAATGTCCAGGGTTTCATTACCACCTACTGACTCAACTAAACGTTCAAAATCTCCCCTGTGAGGAGGTAGAACAAACCAGCCATACTGCCGAAGACTTTTCATGCGCTGTTGGACTCAATTCATATCACGTTGTTCTCCACCAAGACTGTTAGGATTATTAATAAACAATGGCAGTAGGATGCCACTTGGCAACGTATCACAATCGCCTGGTGCAGGAAAGAGGCCCAAGCAGCTGCTTGCTTTTTCTATTCTTCTTTTATCCACCACTGTCCCTTACATCGCACTTGTCTGGTGGAGAGGGATGCTTGCTCTGCTTTCTTAGAAAGGTTAGAACCCTGTCAGGGATCAAAGAAAAGAAAAATGTGCTGCATGGCAGCCTCCCTGTGTTTGCTAGAGGTTTTAGTACAGAATATTTTTGCCGCACTGTGAGCTGGAGATGTTGTGCTCTGGCTGCAGCTGCCTTATGTGCATCTTGTACTGTGCGTCCCACTTCAAAGGAGGGACGAATGGACTGTGAATAAAAGCTGCAAGTCACTCGATTGGCCCTGAATTGCCTGAACTTAACTGCAATATCAGCAGTGCAAAAAAAAAAAAAGTGGCTGGCGTGGTCAACTTTTTTTTTTCTCAGTTTAACTTGCTCAGCCCCTTACATTGACATCAGGGCCAGGTGGATGGGGAGGAAGTTGAAGGAGAGGGGGCAGTGAGCTCGATTTATCAGTAATTATGGACTGCTATTTTCTCTGTCTCCCATCCATGTCTGCCCTGGGAAGCAGTAGCCATTCTTTAATCTTGACACCCAGTGATCATGTAACACAGGAAAGTGCCTATTAGAGGTGGAGAGAAATTGGAAGGGTCCTCTCTCTTGATCCTCTTTTAAGGGAGTTGGGGTGACAGAAAGACAGAGTATGGGAATACATGAGTGGGGGCTGACATTAGATGAAGGCTGAGGGAGTGAAGACAATTACAGAACTGGCTTTCAAAACTCCAGAGGTTTTGTAGAGAAGTGAGGTTAAGTGGGGAAACTCAACATCTTTTTTTCTTGAATATAAAAGAGAATGTCTTGCCAAGGGACATGTGAATAATTTGACTTTTGAGATGAACTAAAACAAGTGTAATATTGTGAAATCCAGTTGTAAAGCAGATCTTTTTGCTGTTCCCTGTGGGCTTGAATTGCACAGAGTCAAACACAATCAAGACAATGTAGAGGGTAATTAGACTTTGCTTTGGGATGATTGCACATCAGATACTATAAGTCAGGTGATAGAGATGCTAGGAAAGGCAAATGCTGCATTTAAAACCCTCTTTTCACTTTGACAGCAAAAGCATCTTTGTGAGACAAAGTCTGTTTTCACATCTAGACCCAGGAACCCAAATAGAATAAATTCATTTTTATGTGTCTGGATAACAGTACATCAAACTATTCACAATTTGATATTTTCTGAAACACTTGAATGACTGATACACTTGCTGCCTTCCATCAAAATGCAGAGGAAATGGAAATACACATTGACTGAGTCTCTTAACATGAATAATTTGTTGTCTCAATTGAGTGCAGCGCTGCCAGTGCTGTGCCAGTTTGGCGCCTCACTCCATTAACACTCCTCTCTTCATACTGGAGTAACATGAAAACACGCCAAGTATATTTTGATCCACCTTAAATGGTTTTCTTTAGACTAAAAGGACAGACTCAGACATACGAGATAATAGCATAAGTGTATGAACTATGAATAATCACAGAATCACAGATTAGCACACAGTGGGCCTATTTGTTACGCTGAGATGCAATTTTAGCACAACCCCCCCCAACAAAATCCGACAAGCATGTCTGAGCCAGACAGGGAAATGATTTGTGTTTGACTCAGATTTGTGTTTAAATCAAACTGCTGACAATGTGCTGACTGGGAGAAGATACACAATGTGCACTGTAAACGCTGAGATATCTCATGCATGATTTAATCAGCCACTGTAAATAGCGAGTTATTGTGAACATATTCCACTGTGTGCTAATTTATATCAAATGAATTATAGAGGCAGCACTTTAAATATGAGGAGCTCTGTAGGTCGGTAGAAGCAAAGTCATATTTATTTTGTGTTTTTATTGCAAAAGGGATAGGTCAAATTGTTTGAAGTGGGATTCTGTGGAAAGGTTATGAACATTTAATATCCTACCTGTTGTACATAATTCTTTGAATAATCTTACCTTGAAGAAATAAAGATTTGTTCTGACCAGATTGACAAGCTAACAGCTTGTCTAAGCGTGGCCAAAAACAAAGTGGATTGCTGCCACCTCAAAAGAACTTCAGTTTCATAAATTTCATAGGAGTTCTTCCTAATGTTATTTCATAAACCTTTACATTGCCATCAGTTTCATTTTACATGTTTATTTTATATAACTATTCTCAAGTGCTAAAAGCAGCAGCAGCAGCTGTAATGGAAAACTGACAACGATGTAAAGGTTTATAAAATACAGTAGCATTTGCATGAGCACCTATGAGATTTATGAGGCTAGAATTGTTTCAAGTCAGCTGCAATTCACTTTGGTCTTGGCCTTGCTCTGACTAGCTGTTAGCTAGTTCAGTCAAAGCTAATTTATATTTGTCTAAGTTTAAGTAATTTAAAGAGCTATCTACAACAAGTTGAGTGTTAGTGTAAATGTTGAATCAGCATTCACACTGTTTTCTCGATCATGGTTTTCTCTGTGCATTTTTTTTGCATCTAACTACTTCAGCATACATTCAGCTATTTTAACCATTTAGGTATCAAACATTCAGCTCATTCAGGAAATGGGTGCTGTGCCCCTTGGTTTGTGTAACTTTTTTACTTTTTGAAATACAGTATTTAACCATATTAATTTTAGCTACTTTTAGCTTTGAATTTGTTCCTTTCGATAAGTTTAGATTTTAGGTACTGTTTAGATAACTTTAGCTTTTCCCTACTGTTTTGTCAGTTTTATGTTTTAGCTACTTTTCTTTTGCTAGTTTTAGCTTTTAGCTACTATTTTACTAATGTTAGCATTTAGCTAGTGTTTTGCTTGCATCCAAAAGTCTTGGTTCTTTTTTTTTCTGTATGGCTGCTGTCTTAAACATAGAAAAAAAAAAAAAACATACACAGTATACACAGCCACGTTTAACAAACAGAAAAGCATTGGTTGAATCGTAGGGGACAAATACGAGTATATCCTTATACATACACACAGATATTTGGAAAAGCACACTCTTGTATATCATCCCAATAGACCTCAGTGTTGCCTCACCGATGGAGCCTGTGTTGTTAGCTGTAATGATGGAGAGGCCAGTGCAGGTGAGGCTGACTTTAGCAGAATCCTCTCTGGTGCTTTTGTACACTCAGCACACCGACAAGACACCAATGTAGGGCAGAAAAGAAGCAACAGAGCAGATTCACAAGGCTGAGGGGAAAAATGCAGTGGTAGTAGTCTTTGGCTGGTCTTCAATAGTGTCTGCCTATTTTGTAGGATCAGTGCTTGTGAATACATATCACATTTGAAAAAAAAAAACAACAAAAAAAACAAACAAAAAAAAAAACGTCCTGACCTCAGATTCTACTCTGTCACGGTGTTATGGAGTTTAGGCAAGAGTGTACAAAATGTGCCTTTTCTTTGATGTTCTTTTGTTCAAACAATTCATCATAGAAGTCTTTTATCACTGTAATTGAGCTTAGAGATGGTTTAATTGAGGGGGCTACTTCAGTTTTAATTCTTTCACCTCCAGGCCATCCTCGCTTTCATTGGTTTTTTTCTAAGCCACACCTTTAAGCTGCTATTCTTTTACTCCCACCTACTCCTGTTGTCAATTTAAAATTCAGAAGGCAACCTCGGCTTCAGTTCCTCATCCAGTTAAATATGGTTGGCCTAAAACTCTCTCCTTTTTTTTTTTTACCAGGAGAGCAACAATCAGTCAATTCCTGGTTAACCCTTTGATCGAACCAAACTCTGTGGGGTTTTTCAGACCTGCTGCTAGCATGCACCTAGCAGATCCAATCAAAGGTATTCAACTCTAAGTGCATTTACACCTGGTTTTAAAATATGGCCACTCAGGCATCCTGAATGATCAATTGAGGTTGGATGTTATACCTGCTTTATATGCAAAGAAAGAGCAGCTTATGTCACACATTAGTTATCAGCTAAGGAACAAACAGGACACCTGCAGGGCCAGTAATTTTCCTGCAAAAATACTAATAGATTCAATGACCTGACCTGTATCATTACTCAGACATGAACAAACCTCAGTTTTGCCTTAGTTGCATTTATGGTACAAATAATTCAGTATGCACATTTGCATAACACTGAGTGTGAAAATAATAAACATAAAATAAATAATGAGTGGTCTTACAGAACCTAGTGTCAGTGCAAATTTGCTGAAAGACTTAACTCCTTTATGTTCCGATGGCTCACTGACAGGCACACAATTGTTTTCTGTGCTGTTTTTTTATTGTGTGTATAAGTGAGTGCACATGACATCCTGTTAAAAAGTTTAGATTTATGTGATTCTATTGACGTAAAGCTGTTTATGATGCTTTCTATTACTGGAAACTAACAATGCTTACAACAGTCAAACAACAATATTGAGGCAGTGGAGACAGAATACACAATTTTATAGTTGGCAATTGCAATGTAGGCTGCAGTGTCATTATTTCTGTAAAATCTGTTTGTCAAGTACACACTTACACAAGAACACAAAGTTGTTGTTTTTTTAAATCTCCACTTTGTGTTTGTAAAAAAAAATCTGTTTCTTTCACCAGAAACATTCTTTGCATGTGATTAAGATGGGCAAACACAGTAAAAAAGTTTGTTTTGCAAACGATCCATGTTACAGGGCCAAAAATAATTTTCTTCAGGACATTCTCAAAGAATGCTGTTAATATGTTTAAACTTAGCTGGTAGCTGTGTCACATTTTGACACTACGTTCACAGATTCTACATGCTTTTCCTCATTTAAATGATAACTATGACATTTGAGTGAGTGAGTGAGTGAGTGAGTGAGTGAGTGAGTGAGTGAAATCATATGTTGTTCTCCCTGAATGTGGCCCAGCATTCATTTGCTTTCACCCTGCTAAACAAATGTGGCCTAAAATGTGCTCTAGCCCACCTTTGAACATGACATAAATAAATGCACATTCAATCAAAATGTGTTCACACCTGTTTTTAGCACTGTTCAATTGTAATCAAATTACCTCGAACATATGTTAACAGGAGGTATGAACATCCCCAGTTTGTATCCAAACTCCCATCCATTCTTTTTGGTTAAATTGCTCACAAAGTATTCACTGAAGTGAGAGCATCTATCAAATACACAATTTGACCTTTCCAATGATGCTAGCTGCTTGTCTTTATGACAAAAGTGCTTTGAATTTGCATCCAAATTTAATCATTTACACTCTGCTAGCAGCTTTGCATCCATCTCCACACCCACTCCTTCTTGTTTGAATTACTCATGATCTTGTCATTGAAACCAGAGGGAAAATCAGGGATTTCATAGTGAAATATTTGTCAAATATGTGGACATGAAGCATTAATATTTAGAACACAAAACCCACTGCGAGGTGACATCTTTACTAATTTTTTTCACATTTTTTACACTTCTCAGTTTCTAATTATATGAATTATATTTCTTTCTATCATGTACTGTTTATCAAAGTTAACACTAGACATTTTTGTAGACTTTAATAGTTTGTTTCTGTGAACGGTATGTCTAAATCTATTTTTTTACTTTATGTTCTCTCATATTTTTAGTCAAGCAAGTTCAAATTACTTTAATCATATGTGTGCTTTAACTCCTCTTCTTGTACCCCAAATGCCATTAGAAGGTTATTCTTTTTAGCACAAACTTCATGCTGTAATTTAAGCAGTATTTGATTTTAGAATCCATTCTTTGGCAGTATCAAAAAGGCTTATTCCCACTGTGATTGTTTTCAAGGAGTTCTTCACAAAAAAATAATTGTGTGAATATAAAAATTTAACTTTCAACTAGTCAAGCCTTTGAGGATCGCTTTGAAAACAGAAGCTTGTGTCATGAAAAATTTAAAGAGTTGATGACTAATTCCAGTCTACAGCAGTTAAAGTTAAAATTACATACTGTGGTAAAATTGACTCATCATCATTATAATAAATCTTAAGGCAAACATTATTTTTTTTATTTTTTATACAAGTGGACACATTCAGATTTTACATATAACAGGTTTTATTTATTTAAACATTTTGAACACAGTAAGTGTTTTATACACCCAAGACAGAAAGAATAACTTATATCTAAACTACCTTGTTAAAATTTAAATTGTAAAGAGGTATTTGCTGTTGTTTGAATGCAAACATTTGAAGACGGCCCTAAAAAAAATCACCCCTGTTGCTCTGAGGCTCATAGAGTGAGTTTGGAAGAATTGGTTTGTGAATTATTCAGTAACTAAGGGAACGCTCTTATTGGCAGTCATGCATTGGGGGTTCAGTCGGTGCATATGAATTTGTGTACAAAGATGAACATTTTACAAGGTTTATATCTATTTTAGCCTCAGCCAAGGCAAAGACAAGAAGAAATATTAAAGGAAGGAAATTAAGAGCCTATAGCCTTGTGGCAAAAGCCTCTGAGCTACAGCATAAAAAGAGGGCAGTTGAGGGAAGGAATATTGCGACAGTGAAATAATTTTTAAAGCAAGAGGTCAAGAACACTCTATTTTCCAAGTTAACACAGGGAACAGGAACATGTTGGCTGCAATAACCCATTTCAAGGGCACACTTTTGCAAATGATAACCTCCCAAGAAGAGCAGGCAAAATATAGTCTAGAAAAAAAATAGCTTCTCCACGCCAAATGTACTCACTTCTTTAGTCACATCAGGCTTGACAATGTCAGCTCAAAATGCTGATGTGGAACTATGGATATGAATACTTCCGACAATTTTTTTTCTTTGTGTCTTGTCTAAGATACATCAGTGCAAGCCTTTTTGAGAGATTTTGAAATAAATTGAAGTCATGACATCACATTTCTTTTCTGAGGTTAAACAAAACAAAATTAAGAATAAAATAATGTAAATGATAAAACTAAGTTGTGATTTTTGTTAATTAGCATTATATGTTGATCTATTGCCTTATTTTGCTTTGCATTTGCAATTAGATGGTGACAGATTCTGGAAGTAAATTCAAATATTTCCAATATTTCTTGTGAAATAATAGTCACTCCTTTTACTGCAGTTTAAAATATTTCAGGCTCCACCTTGTAGATGAGTCGTTTACTTGTACTTGTATACATAAAAATGACCAAAGGTGTGGTGTGAACTGTATATTATAAGTTACTGGATCAATACATCTCAGTTCTTACAGGTTGAGTTCATTCTGTGAGGGAGGTTGAGTTGGACAATGAACAAACCATTTGTAAAAGTCTGATATCTTGCACAGTACAGTCACAAAGCATAAACATAATACAGAACAGCTTAGCTTTGCAATGCTTAATCTGCATTGAATTGAGCTGGGAGAACTCTTTTTTTTTTAATTTCCACCATCTGCTCTGCGTCTCTGCAGATTTAGCTGATTTATGGAACACACAGTGCCTCCGCTTGTTCCTTTTCTTTCCCTCCATTTCACAAATATGGGGCTTTTGAATGAGAAACAATAGGATCAGTGACCATTGCCATAACATCCCGTTCCTTCTGTCGCAGAAGAGCCAGGTGGTCGGTCAGAGAGGGAACTCTTGCCAGAGTCGTGCGATTATCAGTTTGTCAAAGGATGAATAGGAAGTGAGCATCAAATTGAGATGAAAATGAGGTCAGTATTTTCAGAGATGGCATTGCATCAGAAGTTAGAGAGCTAATGAGGATTGCAAAAGCAAACAGAAATAACCTACTGCAGCTGGAGAAATAATGAAGAAACTATTTTTGCATAATGCCAGTGGTCCAGTCTCGTGAGAGAACAGCAGCTACAATGTATATGCTGTTTATCAGAAAGAGACCCCTTCTAAAATGTAGAAAAAAAAAACATTCTGAAAGTTTAGTTAAAGCAGCATTAACTCACCAAAATTTGCTGTCAAAACACTTTTTTTTAACATTTTCCTTGTAGGTACATATTCACATGCTAGTCGGAAGTGACAGTTCAAGACGGGTGGGATGAGTTTGAGTTGAAAAAACATATTGTGTTGTGTGAGCTGCATATTGTGAAAAAACTGGTGAAATCCAGCATAAGAAAAACAAGTGCCATGTGTTTTCCCACCAGAGTACTCACATACTGTAACAGGATTTAAAAAAAAAAAAAAAACACACTTTCACCTTGATAACACGATACTTTGTCACATATGTCTTCCTAAAATATTATGCAGTTACGTAAGACTCACAGTATCCCCCTTCACACCCTCTGTGGCACTGATAGTGTGATTTGAATAAAATGTAACAGGCACACAGGCATTTACGACAGATCAGTTACAGAGCAGAGAGAAAAGAAAAGAAGATGTGCTGCTTAATTCTGCTGGTAATTACATCAAAACAATTTATTGATGGGGTCTGCATTGCTGAGACTTTACTTAACTGAATGCATGGATTACTGTAAATGCCCCAAAATAAAAGCTTACATTACCTTGCAGAGTTCTATTTGCACTCTTTAGGATAAACACATTTTGTCTCACTCAGAGATATGCTTGTCCACACTTGCCTTTGACACAGACCTTTTGGGTCTTGTCAGTGGAAACCGTACATCTGATAACATCACTTGACATTTACATGCATGAGCAAGGGGGAGCACCAGTGCGAACAGTTTCATTTACATCCACCCAGTAACTTCTATTCAAGCTCTGTTTTATGTCTGGAGAGAGGTCCTCTGGGTAAATTTTACAGTGTGACCAAGTAAAAAAAAGGGAAATCCACTTTGGCATTTTTGCATTTAATCTTACATTGTTTAAGTAAAACTTTAGACTGTGAAGTGGACTGTTAAGTTTGGAGGATTGTGCCTCATTGTATTGGCCACTCTGTCTTTTGAAAGTAAGGTGAGCGATGAATGCGAAGTCTTTGCCCAGCGAGGTAATTTGAAGGAAAGCAGTAGGTGGTTTCTCATCAATAAAACCACATAGTAATTAGAGAAAGCACTTGAAAGCCAATTTGCAAGTTGACAAATGATCAATCTTCATCTTTCACGCAGCCACAGTAGCCAGCAGCGGTGGTAGACGTGGTGACGAATGGCTGGCCAGTGCTACCCTGCATCTCATTCTTTTTGGTGCAGGACCGTCATGCTGGATGAAAAGTTTCTGTTTTTCCTATCAGCTCAAAACACCTTGAACACAAGAGCAAATCACTACGATTGCTCTTTTTTTTTGGGTGGGGGGGGGGGGGTATAAA
>JAOXNZ010000038.1:14106872-14117033 GCA_028566095.1 Kryptolebias brasiliensis
CCCACGGATACTGTTCCAGATAGGCCTCTGTCTGCCATAGTCCTGATAGTGATGGAAAGTTTTATCAGCCGGCCTTGCGACCAAGCCGTCACAGATCCCCAGATGTCCTGGAGGAGAAGAGCATCAAGTTTACATAACATCCAGGAGAATTTTGAGATAGCCAGCCTTCCAAAGCCGACACAGTGGAGCCAGATTCAGATATCAGAATTGTTTAGGTCAGACCGATGCTGTTAATTTCAAGCCAGCCTTAAGAGTTTCACTGGTACATCTCAGTGGTGAATCCAAACAGTCAAATTAATGTGGTCATACATGGGCCGAGTCTGAGTCAATAACTTCTCCAAGGTCGATTCCATTCGGCCAGTGCGTTCTAAGGTCCACAGCTGGCCAGCGATTCACAAGAGTCGCGTCCAGTATACGCCTATGTTCGCACAGCAACTGAGTGTGCAATTCTCTTTTTGCTTGTTAGCTACCTTGACTGATATAGACAAAAACAAGCAAACCTAAAAAACGTTTCCACGGTGATTCTTACTATGTCACTAGTGTTTTGCCTACAAGATCTTTTGGGGCTGTGCTTGCCTCAACTCTAAGGGGCTGATCTGTTTGATGGCTGTTGCCCTCAGCTCCGCTGCCTCTCTCAGCCATCATGTTACCAGTAACATTGTTGCAGGCGTCTTTACTTCTGGCTCATTGGAAGTAACACTGGCATCAAGCCTACATGAGCAAAAGTTAACTGAGGCAAACATAAAAAGTAGTTAACAGATCTTAACCATTCAAATAAAACACCTTTTCTATCTTTAGTCTCTCTTGATCCATCTGCACAGCTTATCTGCTGTGCCAAGACACTCTGTGTCCTTTTTTCTAATTTAGCTTCACCCTTATTTACTACTCAGACAAAAATTATTTGACTGCACCAGGTCTGCAGATTGCTAGCATTATTATGGGAGCAGACTACTTTGCTTTTAGTTCATTCGGTTGTTGTATTAAATTTTGACAGTTTGTTTTTTTTTAGAATGAATTATCACATTTTATAAACAATGTTTATCATCAACTTAGTGTTGGTTGTTTGTACACAAGGCAATTACCTTGCCTTGTTAAAAAAAATAAATAAATCAAAAGTTACATTCTGGACCACCTTTAGCTTTATTCATAGCACACTTTAGCCACGACATTGTGTCGAGAGGTTTATGCAACATCACACAATTTATTTCCATCTAAAGCTGCATTTACATTTTACCTCAAACTGTTGTTTTGATATTGAGTACTTTAGTTGGTCTGTGGTATAAAATGTTTTCTTCTATCTAAAAGTCAGTTTAGGTAGCAAGTGCTAGACAATCCATGTGTAAAAGTGATATCTAATGCCCCTTGAAGCAGTGTTTCAACATTTGAACCTGATAAAGTCTGCCATTTTCATCTGGTTTCAGATGGTTGTTTAAACAACCATCTGTTATGATTGCTCAAGAAATACGAACCTAGTCACTGCTTCAACTGGGGTTAAACTATTGTTTCCAGCTGAAGAATTTTAAATACTGCACTACCGTTTAAATGTAAGGTGCTTTCCTATTTGTTTATATAAATCCAGTTGGTGACCTTTTTATTATTTTTGGCTGAAAGACTCACTCTTTTTTTATTCTTTTAGGATATCAGTAAAGAGCAGGCCCAGGTATCTCTTTAATGCTGCTCTCCTCACTGGATGAGACATTGGCTCTTGTATCTCTTCAGGGGGCCTTGAATTTTAAAGTGCACAGGTCGTATTTCATGTTGGCTTATTCAGCAATAAGTGCCAAATGTGGTCATAGCTCTGTTTGAGCATGTTTTCAAAACTGCAGTTCTGATGTGAATTAAATGTACTGTGTAGAGCACCAGCCTCTGCATTATTTGAAAAAGCTTAAACCAAACGTCCAATGTAGTTATTGTAATTAAGCTATGATATTGTCTAACAATAGAATTTTGTAATTTCTTACCTTAAAACCCTCTGATACTCTGCAAATTATGTCCTAAAGTCATTGGTTTTCCTTGCAAAACAATGTTTGAAATTTTGTAGAGGTGATTTTAGCTGGTCTGTAGGTGCCTAAGCATCACAGAGAGACTGGATGGACCTACACCTAATCCATTTCTTTTTTAACTAGCTCTTTGATTTTTTGCCAACATGTCTGTCTGTAGCTGGAACAGCATTGAACAGTTTCCTACACTGAACAGTTCTTGAACAAAAATGATTTACTGAACTTATAATCGTGCCCTCAGACAATTTAACATTATCCACCCTCAGGAGCTCATATGGTAAATTTATTTTAATGACTCAGCAGTTCTTGCATTTAAACATTCTTGCAAAAACTGTGGGGTAAGTGCTCAAAATAGGATTTTTTTTTTAAACTGAAAGAGCATTTTTGAGTGGACTCAAAAGGGAATAGGAATAGAAAAGGAATGTTTTTGATTCCTAATGCCAAGCCATTTCCATGCTGCTTGTTCACTGCACCACATGGCTCCAACCCCAAAAATACTCCATCATCCCACTCGTTATGGACAATGCTTTTCACCAGAGTGCATTGATTCAGACAGGAGGGAGTGTCCTTTTTTCCCTCTTATACTTGCACTCACTCAGGAGTGCATGAGATGCACCAGTTTTGATCAATTTGTCACCCTTTACTTTTATAACTACATCTTGTCAGAGGTTATATATTATATTTTCTTCACAACTGTTTTGCACATACAAACAATGTTTTTATTACTTAGAATAGAAAAATGCATAAATAAATAAACACATATATAAATAAATTAAATAAAATTCTCAAGTTGACCATCATGTTTCTTAACATTTTTTTTTCCGTTTGTTTACCCAGAATGCGTTTTGTTTAGCAATAAGTTTTGGCCTAAAATGTGATAATACTCATGACTCACAAAACAAAAAAAGGCTTCTGCTGACTGGGATAACTTTCACTGTGGCAGAACAAGACAAAGAGATATTGCCACAAAGAGTGTGCTACTAGAAAAATGGTCCTATTGTAGGATTTACTTCCATCACATGTCAAAAACATGTCAGTGTGAGGATGCAGGGATTCACACAGTAAACGTGCCACAGGTTGTGGAAATGATTAAACCTCTGGCTCAACTCCAAGTGATTTGGATGGTATTGGAGCAATCAGAAGCAAAGAATAATTTTAGTAAAAAAGGGCAGTGTGTTGTGATGACAAGGTCTTCGGATATACCTAGAAGTACTCTCTTGGCAAGTAATTTGGAAGCCATTACACCACAAACTGCAATTTGAATATAAAAAGAATGACTTAAGCTTTTTCGCTATGCATTCCATGGAGTCGAATGCTGACATTTTTTTAAAAGCCCTAGGCACCTTTGAGTATGCATAGTGTATTTTTTAATTATTTTTTTTATTATCGTTGTTATTTACTTTCTGTAGTTATAGAGTAATATTTAACACCAGACAAACCAAATTATTCAGTGTTCACTTTATGAACAGCTAACAAGTGCCTTTTAAGGATGCTTACCTGTTAAAATATCAAGTAGTTTGCCATAAGACTCATCTGGTTAAACCACAATGTGTTTTATCAGTGTTTGTTTGTATTTTTTGTACCTGCTTACATACATTTGTTAATGCTTATTTTCAGTACAATTCATAAGACATCTTTTATTGAATGTAGAAAAAGCAGGTTAATACTTTGTTTTCATATAATGCAGTTTAAGTGTGGTCTATTAACAAAGACAAACAATAGAGAGTCAATCTAATGAGATCTGATAAAGTTAAATTTCTAAGCCATTTTAGTTACATTTCAACTACACTACTCTGTGTTTTATTAAACAGATATGTTTACTTGTGTTTTAAAAATAAGTTCTGCTTAGTACAAATAAAACCAAAATGAAAAACACAACAGCGCTAAAATAAAAACCCACTACAGGCCAGTAGGTGGCGATAACATCCATATCAACAACTAGTCAAAACTCAAAGGAAGAACATCTCAAGCATATTTAGCAGCTCTCCAACAACTCTCAGCTCTTTTTATTTTTTTAAATTGACATCATGTACTATTTGCAATCTACAATTAACATTTTAAGAAAAACAACAGTTTATTAGCAAAAGTGTTAGGACAAATCTTACCATATTAAAAAAAAAATAATTCTGTAAAGAAACACCATTGTGGACAGCCATTTTTTTAGCTCAGCACCAGAAGCAACAGAGCATGTACAAAGTAGGCTGTCATGTAATTGTTTAAATTGCAATTTGTCAAGTGTACAAGTCTACACCATAAAAATAAAATGTTGGAAATTGTTTGTTAAAATGCATTTAATGATTTACTTTATTTTGTTTGTTTGTTTGTTTGTTTTATACTAGAAGTACAAATGCAGAAGAAAGAAAAATTTAATTTTGCAAAATATTAGTGTAAGTGTGCCAGGGCCTTACTCAGACTTCAGACATCATTTGCATTTTTTTGACTACTGCAGTTTTTTTTATTGATTATTTAGAAATATCTTAGAGGTCTGGCTCCAAATTATTTATCAGATTGCCCCGTGTTCACTTCCTTGCTGCTCCATGGGATCCTTGAATACGTTGTACTTTGTTCTCCCAAGGTACTGCGTTCAATATGAAGGCAATAGGGCTTTTGAAGCCACAACTACCAGATTTTGTAATAACCTACTTAAGGAGATCAAAACTGAAACCTCTGTCTCTGCCTTTACTGAACATTTTTACTATTTTTTTTTCTTTCTACTGTAATTCTGAATTCATTTGGCTTTTATGACTTGCAAATCAAATGAATATTTTTGAATGTTTCATAAAAATGTCATGAATACCCATGTGCTGGTTTATGAGAAATTTTTTTAACAGAGAGATGAATTACAAATAGTTAATGGGAAAATTTTAAACAAGGATATAGTTCAAGTTGTTAGCCCTCCTAATATGTGCCGGGGATCAGTCTACCCTACTACAACACTAAATTTAAGGTCAGTATTTGTAAAACTGACTGAGTAATAACCATTTTTTGTGTTTGCTAAGGTCAGTTGGCTGTGGCAGCCATCTTGAATGGGGTTGACTCCAACAGCTAATCTGTTGTAACTGTACACCCAGTGATTGCTTTCTGAAGGATAATTTAACACACAGTTTAGCACACACACACGGGCAAAAAGCAGCGAATAATAAAGCAATTAGCATAAATCAGACATGTTGATAATATCTTACAGTTCAAATGTCTGAAAATCAGCTTCAAGAACGGAAATTTTAAATACGCATGTGTAAATGTTACTCCAGTAACAATTTAAAGTATCTAAATATTCTTAGTCTCATTATGAGCTTTTAAAAAATAAAATAGTAAAATAAAAAAAAATAGTAAAATCATCCTGTGAACTGACACACTAATTTTAACTGTGATATGATAAAAGAAGGAGAAAAAGGATCCCCTTATCAGTATGCCAGCAGTTTATCATGTATTTAACTGAAAGCTTAGGCTCATCACATTTTTTTGCTCTTTTATGATGTGTTATTGTCTAATAAACCATGAAAAGAGGAGCACTTTATGCATACAGTAGCACTTGATAGCACACTGTTGTTTTACGGCCAGGGGGCAAAAATCTAAAATGCTGTAACTGATGAAAATCTTTTTATCGGTGACATATAAGTGCCAGCTGGATATTTTTCTTCACAGTAAAACACAAAGAAATGTATCATTTTAATGACAAAATGTCAAAATTTAATATTTGCCTCTTTTTTTGTTGAACAGAATGTGACTATTACAATAGTAATCTATTCTTTGTGTTAGTTGCCCAATCCAGGCATGAATAAGTTCAACCACAATGTCAGTAGATAAAAGTTTCCCCCAGCAGTAATTGACACCACTGCGCATAGGGAGAGGGTGTTCTTCCACATTAGTGGCTATAGAGTGTCATAACACATCATCAGGCAGCCTTCTAACCTTGTCAGGGCTTATCATGACATGAATTACAAACAGACAGCCAGATAGCTGAGGGTGTACCTCACACTGATCTGCAAAAGAATAGCATCCTTTGTATGCAGAGGCACAATCTGTGCCGTTTTCTGAAAACTCTTGGGAGGGGAAAAAAGAAAAGAAAAAATGAGTGAAGAATATGAGAAAATACTTGCCATGTCACAGTAAGGTGACAGTGTCAAGGAGCCGATCTTATTTGTTCTGTACAAGACAAATTAACCCAACTCTGACTTTCTTGTTTTGCTAAAATGATACATGTCATATAACAGCTCTCTTTTTTTGTGCATCTTTACCCCCCTCCCCCCTTTTCTGTCCCATCAGGTCTCCTCATAATGGAGCGAGAATGAACAGAGAGCGGCTTAAAAAAAAGCATGAACTGGAGGTTTATTGAGGTCATCTGCTTCCTGTTTATATGGGACCATATAACAGTTCAGTCTTCCCGCCAGGACCTGTTGGCTGCTGAGCAACATGTCGCCAAGCAGTATGACTGGCTCATCTCTGACCGCGGCCCTTTCCACCACTCTCGGAGCTATCTGTCCTTTGTGGAAAGATTCCGCCAAGGATTTACGACCAGATATAAAATTTATAGGTGAGTTCACTTTTAGCTTGTGTTGCTTGATGCCACTCATGCTTTTTAGGAGAGTGTGTTCTAATGGGTTTTCTATTTTCAGATTTTAGTTGCAAAAAGCTGAACTGAGTAGGGTTTTAACCTGTTACACACACACATACACACTTATATTTTGATGCAGTCTGTCTTGAGGCAATGAATTATTTTCATTTCATCAGTTATAAAGTACAAAAGCTGTAACTGTACAAATTTTAGATACCTTGAACTACATTGTGTTTAATGAATAAATAGAGTTTAATTAATGTGAACTGTTTATGCAGTTAGTCAGCTGACTATTTTTCAAGACATTATAATTGTTAGAATGAAAACTACAGGTGTAATGATTGACATCAACAAGTTCATTTTCTTCCCTTTTCTTAATAACCTTGAAGATGATTCAGTGTGAACAACAGTAGGACTGTCCCTCAACTGGAACACCTCTAATAAAAACACACCAGTGCTTTTCCTGCAAAACTGTTTGAAAAAAGATCTGACCATTTGTTCCATGTTTTTAGGAGACATTTTCTTGATCTTAATTTACTGTCTTTGCATGATTATCCGACAGAGACGGATGACAGTTTTAATAAAATATATTGTCTAATCATTACAAGCCAAAGTTAATGTGTTCTGGATTAAAACCTCTGTCCTTGGAATACACACCTTAAACTACACACTCATGCTCAAAGGTGAACTGTGGCAAAAAACGATGGCACGTGAGTTTGTTCCTAGATGACCCACTCTTTCGAAAAAGTGTTTGTTAGAGTATTTAGGATTTTTTTCTTAAGACCAGAACACTCAGTGATGAAAGATGCCATTAAGCATGTTTAAGAAAATTATAATCACCAATTTAGTCCTTACATTCTCAAATTACACAAAAACTCATTTCAGTGTGCACAAACTTCTGACCTCGGCCATCAACAGCATGTTCCTCAACCTTTTGACATTAACTCCTATTAAAATTACAATCTAAGTTTATGACTAGAACATAAGACTGTCAGCAAAATATTTAACATGGAAGAATTAATTGTTCGAAGCCTACATAATTTCAAGACATCACTGCAGCTATCTAGGCAGACCAATACAGACAAAAGTCTTTGAGCACAAATATAACAGTAGGTGGCTGGTGGTTTGAAATGCATATATATATATATATGTATAAATGTTTGATGAGAAAGCAAAAACCAAGCTGGCAGATGTAACACAGAATCCTAGGACTGCAAAAGAAACAAGACAGGACTTGAGTAACCAGGACTTAACATATGAGAATCTGACAAAGGCTGATTGAAGCTTATATTTGCTGGGAGGGGTGATTACTGAATAAGAACATCTGGTAGGAGCTAAGGAGCTGAGGAAACCATAGTTATAGAAAAACAAAACAAGTGACTGAAAAACATAAAACACAGAAGATAGGCATAATCTACTAAACAAAATCCAGTTTGGCAGGAATGGCTGATACATGAACTGAAAACATACTGAATATCCAATGACACAAACATACTGTGAATAGGGAACTTAGGTTAATTCAAAACAGACAAAATAAAACACCTAAAACATCATGAAGGTTCTAAACCATGACAAACAGGTTCATTTCCACCAGGTAGCTATAGAAGATTGAGAATAAGATGAAAAAGATGTCCCTTGTTGTCCTCTAAGATAATGAAGGAAAACAAGGAAATAAAGGAAAACAAGAATCAGAAAAGTCATACATACACAAGTTTTGCTACAAGAAAAAAAAAAGAAAACTGAGACAAACCCATTAGCCAGTATTAACTGGCTCAAAGTAGCTAAAATCATGTGGTTAACATGTCCAATTATTCCTCAGTATATACAAAAATAAAAGTTCTGGGACTCCAACAACTCAGTTCACTTAAAGATTTTACACTCAACAAAGAGTTGAGAGAAAATATTGAGTCGATAAAACAGGACATGAGGCTCCATATTGTTCTGTTGGATCTCATTTGTACTCAAAAGTCCCAGTTTCAGAATTCAGCTTCAAAGAGATGAACTGAAATGTTCCCCAAAATCAGACCCTCGACTTGGAAAGTTTAAGGCTTCTCACCAACCACGATTTCATAAACCGATATGGCTGCCTCACACATAAGTACTGGTGATTTCTGCAGTAAGAATTTATTTTTATACTTTTGTTAGTTTCTGTTTCTTTGCATCAGTCATACACATAATATCCATTTTCAGTGAATTAAAATATTGCTACAGTTTTCAAATGCAAAAAACGTTGAGAAATAGATTGTTTTCTTGCATATTATTGTGCTTCATGAATGATCACAATTAACCAGATTTTATTGGCTTCCTGACTTGCAACTGGAACATGTTTTTGATGGATGTAAAGGTATTCCCAGGCTTGGTTTCTGACTTCCCAGGTAAATGGAACACAGCAGAAGTTACAAGATTTGTTTTCCTAAATATCACATTTATTCTTTTTTTTTATTTAAAATGGATAAAATTTGTAAAAACATACAAAGCAAAACCTTAAACTCTTGAAGTTGTCAACTTCTTTGCTCACCCTTACTTGTGACCTATTTGAACTATTACAAATTCAAGATTTCAACTGATAATTCTTCATTTTAGGCTGAGATTTTTTTTTGCTACTTCTGTACTGGCATCTAAATACAGAAATATTTGAACTTTTGCAAAATCCTTAATTTTTGCATCCATTTTGTTACTTTGCCTTTCAGATTCCATCATAAACAGATCATCTCATACCCCTGAAATCAAAAACAAGTTCAGAACTGACTAAAAGCCCCTTTCCCTCAGAACAATGTACTCTGATTTTCTTGCATCCTTCTACAGTCTAACTCCAAATTACAGAGACAGAAGCAAAGTAAGACTGTCATTTACCACATGCTTTAGCAGTTCTTTTACAGAGTTTGCTCTCGCTCTTCCCTCCATCTTTCTTGGTAACTTGCCACAGCCCATGGTCCCCACTGGCTTTCATGCCTTGATACTGTCACATGAACAGTAAACAATGCATTTGCATATTGTGTAACTTGACAAAGGAGGATGTTTCACAGAGGCAAGAGTCTCAGAGGCAAATCTTCAGAAGCTGCCTTTCACCAACACTGTACAGCTCTTGAGTTCTTTGTGTGATGCTGCAGTGATTTATCAAAACAGAGCGCGCGTTTGTCTGTGAGGTGCTGCTGGGAATTTTGCTGGGCCAAGTTGTCTTCAGTCGTGCCTTACTCTTAACAAACCATTAGTGGCATCACATTCAGCCATCAATGTTTGATATATTTTTCCTCATAAGAGCAATACAGTTGAATCACGCACAGAGAACAAACATTTTGTTGTTTCGCGTTATTAAAAATTTAAACCAACAAATGATCCACACATCTAGTAAACACACACACACAAAAAGCCAGGGATTTGTTCTAAATGTCTGGTTCTTAGGAAAAATAAGTTTTGTCCTGTCTTTGTTTTTACACATTGTTTTTTAATCAAGTACAGTGCATTATAAAATTAAAGACCTAGCATTCCTTAAAAAAAATGTATGTTGCCTGAAGCCTTTAATGCCAAAGTTTCAAACTTTTCAACTTATAATGAGAAATGACAAAAATGACCTATAGCCATTTTGTTCAAACCCAAATTTCACCT
>JAOXNZ010000038.1:14161135-14176535 GCA_028566095.1 Kryptolebias brasiliensis
TTTACTTCAAATATTGTCATTATTTGTGGCTTTTTAAAATTAAAAGTCTTCAAATTGCTCCTTTGCAGGCGTTTTACCTAAGTTACTGAAAATTTATTTGACACAAAGTAAACGTTGATTCACTTTCTGTTTCTATGCTGCAAAAAGTGATTAGATCAGCTCAAAACAGGATGAATAGCAGCTTCTCTTCACCAGAGGACATTTAAACCAGCAGATGCAAAACCAGAGCAAAGAACAATATGATGGACCCCACCCATCCAGCTCATGAACTATTCACCCCTCCTTCCCTCAGGCAGAAGGTTCTGCAGCCTCAGAGCTTGGACAACAAGGCTAAGAATCAGCTTCTTCCCTTAGGCTGTGAGGCTCATGAATTCATATGCTGTTAATTAGCAATACATAAATATAACCAAACATTTATATATAAAAAAACATAAATCAAATATTGGTAGCATGAGGGAATGTGAAAACAGAGAATAATGTTTAGATGTCAGCTGTCATATTAGTTTTTTTTTTTACTTGAACCTGATCTTTGTATATGTAGAAAAAGGCTATTTTCCCTCAAAAAATGTCTCTTTCTTTTCTATACAACTTAAAATGCTAATTTAATGCAAATACAAGTTGTTTAGATGATCTTTTTTATGTACATAGGTGATTACACAATTTTGAAACTCTAACAAAACTGAAGTTACAAGCATCCTATTGATGTATTTGTTGATCAGCAAGATAAAGTAGATAATACATTTTAGGGACATAATGTTAAAAGACTCTTGGACTCCAGTATGTAGGCAACATGTTTAGTGAAAATATAAAATACACAACACATTTAATTGCATTAGTAGCATCATTTACAAATGTATTTATATACTTTTGAGCTTGGGAGTTAATTATATTTGTCAGATATTCTATAGCACCCAAAATAGCCTGTGGCTGAACTGTATTCTTGTATGTCTTAACTAAAAATAAAAGCAAGAGAAAATCCAGCTCTCTGCTCACGTTGGAAGCAGACAGACAGTGATCAGAATGTGCAGAGGAGGCAAAGTCCATCAGAAGGCATGGATCTATAAACACAGAGAACAAGGGCTTTGCTCCTCCAATATTGATTCAGTATGGCTGTGAAAGCTGCTTTGGAGTGCAAACTTGAAATCACGATTAAAAAAAACAAAAAAAAAAAACGTAGGTCGATATAGCAGAAATGTTTCAGACATTTCCTGTCTGCAAGTAAACAAGGTTGAAGTCAGCCCAGTACTAACACATGCATAAACTTTTTAAAACATATATTTTTATGTAACAATTAACTATAAACATTACATTTTCATCTTATTGCCCCTGCATTAAAAGATAAAAAAATAATAATAACTGCTATGCCCAGAAATTAATGTAGGCAGTGACCAAAATGCAAACCCACTGATGCATTAAATAATATTGCTGAAGATCTATTTTTCTCTCCACTTTATACACTGGAATTTCTATTCCTTTTTTCATAAAATATAACTTTACATCAGTAATAACTATCAACCTGAGCCAAATGTCAGGTGTAAAAACCAGCAATTGTGTCATAATAACACAAGAGAGGCACCATCTGGCTTGTTATCAGTTTATAGTTCAAAAGCTGGTCTGTGATGAAGTGGGGTATTTTAGTACACTATAATGCATGAGTAACTTTTGCATCTGTGAAGGCACCAATAATGCTGAACATTACACTGGGGTTTAGTAGGAATGTAAACTACCAACCAGATCGTGTCATTTTTAGGAAGGCCTTGGTTATGTAATTAAGGCCATGGCAAACTATGCTTCATCCCAAGAAAAAACTCACACAACTTCTTATTTCTATCCCTATTAGAACACTGTGTTGACTTCCATTCATTTGTGTAGTCTAACTAAAACATCCATCCGTTTGTTCGTTTTCTTTAGCAGTTTATTGAGTTGCAAAACACAAAGTGGATTATAATTGGGAATTGTTAGTTGATTAAAAGTTCAAAAATGAGACTGCATAAAATGCTATGGTAGTTGAAGAAACGCAAAGCATTGTTAGGCAACATTTCCAGTGGAAACACCAAAACAGACACAAAACAAACTTCGCTGTATAAATTCCAAAGGACCTTTCAGAAAAACAAGATAAAAGAAACAAAAAGGATTTGGCAAAGTTAGTTAGGGCGTACAACACGTAGACTCAATAATAAGTCTTATGATGGCCTGGTTCTGACTTGTTTCACTCCTTTTGTCATGCCAATATCTACAGTATGTGCTTAATAAAAAAAAAGTAAAGAAATGTGTACTATACAAACTTGTAAATTTGGCAGGTGTGAGAAAATTAAATTAGTTATTCAAATACAATAATACACAGACTCTAGTTAGTTTTAAGGTTTATACTGAAGTGCCGAGCTGCTGAATCAAGAAACGTGGTATAAAAATTCAAAAAGTCAAGAAATATTTCTTAAAATTGTACAGCTACATTAGATTGTCAAGTTTCATATAATACGAATCAAACTCATAAGAAGCATATTCAGTATTTTAAATCAAAATGTAAGTTGTGTTAATTAAAATAAAATCATTTTTCAAGCTTTACTTGATTAACTGTGTCTTTATCTGACTACTAATGAGGCGGCAGAGCAGTATGAACATCAGGACAGCCAGCAGGGTGTGCAACAATCAGTCTTTGATGACATCAGACATCTGTGCAGAATCTCTTACTAATCTTCCTCATTAGAAACGCAAATGATTTTTTTCATCAAAGAGAAATACAAACAATTGTTTGATTGTTATTGGACTCCAACAGGTTAAACCTGCTGTGCAAGCAGAACTGGATAGAATGCAGAAAACACATCATGTAACGGTACCTAGGTGGAATATGAAATTGATGACTAAGGAGCACTCATTTTACCATGAAATAAACGTCTCTAATAATCTGTAATGGCCAGAGTGTTAAATATGAGATGTGCTTTGAACAGAAGTGGGTTGCTTCCTAAAATGTCCACGTTCTCTTTGCAGACTACACTATAGCCAGCTGCTTTCAACTTAATGGACTGACTTAATGACTGACTGAGTGCACAGGGGCTGCTTTATTGGATTGAACATTTTGTCTTTGAAATAGTTGAAAAATTATATTAATTACAAGAATTAAACTAAGATTAGTTTGACATTGTCATCTTTTTTTTTTTTTATTATTTTCTTTCTTGATATCTGCACCTGAGCATGTTTAGAACCAGACAAACAAACAAAAACACTTTAGCCTGAAGTTACTGTTCAATAAGATATTGCAGCATAGAGCTGTTTGGTGGCAGAATTTCCATAAAGATGCTGTGCCTGTTTCGCTTAATTACAACAAGAAGGAAAAAAAAAACACATCAAGAGTAGTAACATAAAAAGAATCACACACTTTTTTTTTTGTTTTTGAGAAAGAAAAGTGTGTTTACTCAGAAATGGAATTTGTCATATTTATTGACAGAGGACCTCGCAAATCTTAACACACATGTTTGTAATAAATGACTAAGATTTGTGGATTTAGAGGTAGCCCAATTAGTTGGTTGCTCAAATAATTATACCATTTCTTTTCCTTTGTTAATAACTGGAATAGGCCAGGAACATATTAGGCCAGCGTGGAGATAAGCACATCTGTGGGCAGCACATTGTTGTTATGCGAGACTCTGCACCCTTGTGTCAATCAAACAATTCTTCTTGCGACTACGGTGACTTTATAAAAGGAGCACTCAACCAGAATATTATGCTACTTTTTTATTGAACTGTGTCATAACTACCAAGGGAAATTATAAGGTTTATTTTTTTAAATCTTGGTAGGGTGCTTGAAAGGTATTATGAAAGGTGTTATTCCTACTATTGGCTGTCATACTAAAAGTGATCATTCAGATTTTTTGAAGTTGGGTTCAATGGAAGAGTTATGAAAAAAATATCATGTCTTTTGTTGTTTAGAGCACTTTGACGGACCTCAGTTTAGAAAAGGAAAAAATTGTCCAAGTGGAGCCAAAACCAAAGTTGATTGCTGCCATTTTAAAACAACTCCAACTGTGGCCGGTATTTTAAAACCTTTATGCCACCATCAGTTTCACATTAAATGCTTATTCCCATATGAATCTATAGTTATTTGGAAAAGCGAATTGGGCAGCAGCAGCTAGCTATAACTCTGTCAATGCAGCATGTGGAACTCCTATCTTATTTTAGCCAGAATACCTGAGTAATGGAAAATTGACAGCGGTGTAAAGGTTTACAGCATAAAGCAGTGTTTCATGAATATCTATGAAATATTAAGAGTTTTTTGTTTGTTCTGGGATGGACTTGTGACCAGTCCAGGGTGTACCCCGCCTCTCGCGCAGCGACTGCTGGAGACAGGCACCAGCTCCCTGTGACCCTGCAAAAATGGATGGATGGATGTTTGTTTTTTTAAGATGGCAGTAATTCACTATGGTCTTGGCCCTGTTCAGACCAGCTATTAACTTATCAGTCCAGTCATAACAAAAGTCTTTTTTTTTTTTTTTACAAAATGAGGTAATTCATAGAGCTATGTACAGAAGAAACCCCACTTCAGAAGATCTAAATTATCTCTTTAATCCTTTGCCCCAATTTTTTCAGTTACCATTTTGTTTCTACATTGTAAGGTGTATCAGCAGCAAGGTGTTCTTGTTGCAAGCCAGAAATAAACAAACACCAAAATAGGGTTTATTCTGTCAATTAGCCAGCTGCTGTTCTGATTTCAAATGATTGGCATTAACATCAATCATTGAAAAGCCCATAATGGCTGACCTCTAATGTATGTTAATGTATATATAAAGACAGGTTCCTTTCCTGCAGTGAACAATATTATTCCTTGCTGATAGAAATAAATGACATGAAGTTGTTGTCTTTCTATGGCTGAAGTTGAATGCTTCAAGCTAGGACTCCAGTTGGTAGGGCCATTTAAGAATGAAATAAGATACCCAATGGAGTGTTGTAATGGAAAGAAAATGTCAATTTTACGACTGAGTGTCTTCCTGCAGGAATGTGTGATTATGCAGGAAGAAGTATCATGAGGAATTAACTGTGTATGTGTGCGTGTGTGTGCTATCATGAACGTATAAATGTGCATATGACTTGTGTGTCTGAGTGCATATACAGTTTTCATCCATGCGTGATGTGTGCACAAGTATGTGCGCTTTCCCACTGGGGAGGTGTGCTTACTGCATCCACCACAAGGTCACCTATTCATACAGTTACTCTGGGCAGATTTACACCAGCAATCAATATGCATGCTTCCTGATGATGCTGCAGTGGTAGTGTGCCAACCACATGCAATGATCTTTTCTCCCATTTCATAGTCCAGCCGTGTGAAGCTCATACTAGGTGAGAAATGTAACACATAAACAATATGACCCAGATTTCTGTCGACGGCAGTGGCAAAGTTTAGAGCAATTTGTGTCTAATTTGCATTTGCCAAAAGCATGACAGATTTTATATGCAGTGTTGCTTTGGTGGCAACACTTGAAGGTGCCACAGTTATAATTAGAAAGCAGATAATTTTCTCTCTATCACTTAAAGATATGTTGAAAGAACTTCATACGAAAAAATGTGCTGTTTCACAAAAAAAATTAGTTTTCTCATCTTTTCCCCTCCATCTCAACCCCACCTCACCAAACCCCTCTAGTGGGACTTGCAGGACCACCAGAGCCATATGAACTATTTATGAATTTGGGAGACAAAAAAAAAATGTCCTCAGAGACTTTCAGCAGCTAGGGATAGAGAACTACTGAGAAGCAAGTCTTTTGATGTCTAAGTAGCCATAAATAGAAAGTCATTAAGAAAATGGCAGGTGATGGGCAGATTACTAAGGCTCAGCAGAGGAGATGTGTAATGAAGACAGTTGAACCTTACAGTATTCCTCCCAGTTCCACTCACCCATCTTAGTGCCTTTATCCTTTGTTTTTGTTATCTCGCATGGCTTCCAACCAGCTTTTTAATTCTCTTCGGTCTTTCAAGTATGAAAGCAACTTAGACGCATTGTATTGTGCAAGGTTTGGTTTCAGAGAATACAGACTCTTGAGTGTATTTTGAAAATAAGAAGTGAGAACACACTTCTCGCATGACAAGATCAAGGAAACTTGTCGAAATAATGAGTTCTCCGTGAGCTGGTATAATTAACTTTGTTTGTTTGGGTTGGTGCACACTGAAACACTGAGCACATATTCAAAGGTGATATTCATGGAAATATTTACATGGATGGTTGGATGGATGGATAGATGGTGATAAAGTTGATAAAATGTGATCAAACATAATTTTTTACTGATTTGTAATTTGTTATTAAAATATATAAAACTCATATTATTTTCTTTACATTTTTGTTTGTTTGCTTGTTTGTTTTTGTTTCTATGGATTACTATCCATAGTGTGCAAGAACAATGGCGTTTTTTAAATGTTTTTATTTATTTTGCAATTAGGCTAATCTCCATCAGATTGGTTGTTCTTTGTGTTATTCATGTCTCATAAACTAGCCTTTGTGTGCCACTTTAACTGCCAGTTTTTCTGTCTGTATTTTATAAACCTTAAATACTAAATAAGCTTTTTATTTATTGAAAGTACACACATTTGTGAGGTAAGCTTTAGAAGTGGATTGAAAAGACATATGTGCTAAAAACAAGTAAATAATTTGAGTGTTAAGTATGCAGTGGATGTTGTTTGTTTTATGCCTAATTAGACCAAGTCAACAAGGTCAATTCCAGTCAAAATGAAGAAAGATCAATTATATACTAATTAACTGATTTTTTAAAATTCATGTATTGCTTGAGATTAAAACATGCAACCAAAAATTGAGTTCAAGGTCAAAATGTTTGGCTGTCACACATAGACATGGATTAAGCAATAACTGGAAAAAAACCCCTCTCATTTGGGATTCATGTTCATGGACATAAGCAATATAATTGAGTTTCCCTTTCACACAGTAAAACAGCCAGTGCCCGCATATGCTCCCACTCCAGCTGCAATGTATGTGTGTTTCCAGAATGAAAAATTTATTTTTTGATTAAATAGTTTGCTTAAATAGGGACACTTAGTTTTTCAACATTTTGGGTTAAGGGAATAGGGTGTTTAAAACAGAAGCAGAAGAAACTTGGGATCTTGTGTGCATCATCTCTTGTTTACTTGAGTAGATGATTCTCTTGATGACAGATGACAATAAGAGAAAACGTTCCAGAACGTTGATTTTTGACTGTGGGCTGTGATACATTCGGGGACCCTGGTGGGATTCTGCTGTTGTGTTCTGCTTAATAATCCAAATCCTTTAAGTCCCCCTTGGCCCACTTCAGTCCTTTGATTGCTCCTTTTTCTTTTTATTACGTTAAACTCCATTTTCATAATCTCATGTACCGCACTCTTATGGAGTGTGTTAGAGAAGAAGACAAGTACTGTACGCTGCTCTTCTAAGGTCATTCAGATTACAATGGTCAGTCCTTAATCCCTAAAGCTGACTATGTTTGCTCTTAATTTGGAATAGCAATTCTTGAACCAAATTTTCTGTGTGATTGATGTATATGTACAGAATTTTTTATGTAAGTAATTGAAAAGTGAATTTCTTTGTTCTTCCATTTACCTCTTCTGACAAAGTACAAATAGCCAGCACGTGCCAGGCTTCTCTCTTTTCCAAAGACAGAAATTCATTTGATGTTGATTGTAGCAAAATGGTTGAAAAGAGCACCATGAAACAATTAACATCAAAATAGAAGATTTTTGTGATTTACAAGTGTTGCTCTCATATCAGCCTGCATCTTATACATCTTATGCAAGTCCATGAAGTGCATTCCAAAGTCTGGTCGTCAGCTGATCCTAAAAATATATTGACCATGTTGATAAAAAAAACTGCAACAATGGGCTCATTACTGAATAAAGTTTTCTATGAGAAATAATTGCAGAGTGGAGCTGGTTCAAACTTTGCAAACCTAAGCTTGAAAACATAAAACAAGTAGTCATATTTAGTGTGTACAAATGTATCCAGGTTTCAGAATAACTACTATTCTCTTCTATATGTTCAGTGTATAAGAAGTGGAAATAAAGACATGGAGAGTGATACAAAGTTCCAACACAGCACTTTTACGCCATTGTCACTGCTACAACCAAGGTGTTAGTTTTGTGCTTAAGTTGTAAGTTTTCCATTAAAAACTAAAGTCACTGTTACAAAGCCTTTATAAGTGATTTCTTGTTCCACCTTTTCATTGTGGTCAGCAAAAAAACTCAGTAATTTATTTCCAGTTTTGCTGTGAAGCAGCCAACTCATCAGTCTTAAGCTAGAGAACAGGTACATCCATTACACTGTATTGACAAAATCCCTAACAGAAATATGTTGGGAAATAGGTGCAGCCATTTTATCCTACCTTTCTTGTGTTCCAGTAGATCAAATAAATTAATATTGAAAGATTTATTCAATAATGAAATGATTGACTGCTATGATTACAAAGTTATCCTACACCCCTCCCCCCAATAGCCTTCTGCCAAGGGTAAGATATACATCTGTCTAATTTCTTGCTTGTCAGGCTACCATCTGGTACAGTATCAGCAATAATGGCAGGAGAAATGGCATCTCAGTCAGTCTCTCTCTTACACATGAAGGATAGGAAAATGTTGCTTACTAAAGTTTCTGAGGTCATATGGAGTGGGTATCATTGAGACAATTTTCTTATGTTTATCATTTCGATGTTTTGAATTTTTTCTTTGGGACTGTTAAGCATTTTCTCAACTGAACCTTCAAGACATTTTATTAGTTTAAAGTGAAAGTAGTTGGATGATTTGTGATGTTTTCAGAAGCTTCAAGCAGTTGCTTTTAGGAGGACATTTGATGCTATTAGCCAATGTAAAGTAAGAAAAAATCTCAATAAAACATTGTAATACTTAGCGGCATGGTGGGCAGTGGTTAAAGCTGTTGCCTCACAGCAAGAAGGTCACAAATTTGACTGCTGATTGGGGGCTTTCTGTGTCATGCGTGCATGTTTTCCATGTGCGTGGGTTATCTCAGGGTACTCCAGTTTCCTCCCAAAGACCAAACACATGCATGTTAAGTTAATTGGTAACTGTAAATTATCTCTATGTGGCCATGTGATGGACTTGCAGCCTGTCCAAGATGTACTCTGTCTCTCACTCAATGATCACTAGAAATAGAAACCAGGTCCCTGTGACCCTGCAAAACAGAGAGGGTAAAGAGAATGGATGAATGGGTGGATAGATTTTTGTTAAGCAGAATGACTTTATTCTTGACGACCTGCACAATCTACATGTGAAAGGGGTCATAGTTCCAAAGCAATGTAGACTAATAAACCTTCCTAGCTGAGGAGCTTTGCTCCAGTTTATTATTTTGATTTTCTGTCACACAGATTTAATGTTTGTTTTACTGTGTCTGGCGTCATCAGTGTACTTTTCAGTCCCAGCATGCAGCCACTTTAATTGAATAAATTGTGATAAAACCACTATGTGCTGCATGTGTAACAGCAAACGGTAGAAATGGCATTGTCAAGTTCAGTTTATTAAATACTGTTTGCTCCTTTGTGCCAGTTTTTAATTTTAACATTTTATTGTGATTGTGGTTGTTTTAAAGCCCTTTTCTTTCTGTTCAGTCATTTTTAGTATTGTAGTTTTGGCACTAATGGGTCCATTATCTGTGTCAAACGCAAGGTAATGTTCATTTTATATGTAACATTTTATGCTTTTTGTGTGTTTGAACACATCAAAGTTGCCTTTCATAAGACATTTATGTTTTTCCTTCATTTCAAATGCAGCCTCTTCAAGTTTTCAAATGTGGAAGGAATACATTTTAGAGTAGCATCCTCACATATGAATAGCACATATAGATGTGAGCAAGCAGAATCATTGTTATAATCTCAGTGCAAATGTTGTAAGAAAGAACAAGCAGAGTTCCTAAAAAAGGTCACTATCCCTTCAAAAAGCTTTTTTAGAGCGACTCAAAAAAAAAGTACATTTTTGAAACAACTTGAACTTTGCCACCAGCTGCTCCAATAAAACACCTTGAGAGGAGGTGTTATTTAAAAATGCAATTAGGACTTCTTTTTTAAGACTGAGTCAGTGTAGTCCTCGCATTAGGAGTGGTGTAAAAAATGCTTAGATTATAGAACCTTTCACAATGTATGGCAAAACTGCACAATCAATGCTTCTTTGTCTGCTGGCCACAGGGTGTAAATTTACTACTGTGAATGCAGCACAATTAGCACACATGAAGGTCTAAGTCACTCAGAAAGAGAAAGCAGCTAATAACTGTTAATATTATATGCTGACAGGGGTAATAAAGAGCTGACATGGTTAATGGCTGGGTAGTTGTGTTATTCATCCTTTACACATGTAGAAAAAGACTGTAGCACCAGAAAAGTACCAAGACAAACACTATATACCCTGATGACTGAACACATGGAAGTGCTTTCTGCTCGGTGCACACACTAAACAAAAAGATACTTGCACCCCCACACACAAAATGACCTCTTTCTTTCTGTAATGTGGCTTTCATTTGAGTCCTAATTCTCTTGCAGGTGACAGAGACACGGACAGGGCCGCTGGGATGTAGTAGCTATGACAATCTGGACTCAGTCAGCTCAATCCTCCTGCAGAGCCCCGAGAGCAAGCTTCATCTGCAAGGTAAACAAATCAAGTACACCCACGATTCTTCAAGGTGTCAGACGTCACGAGGCAGCAGCGTGTTCAAACTAAAGGAGATCTATAGTCACATGAACTGGGGGGGGGGCTTCTGAGGAATTGAATGTCAATGCACTTTTTAATTGGCGCCGGGTTTGGGATAGATTTGCTCCTCAATCCCCTCTAGGGGATTGCAGCACAATTTTCTGGTTATAGATGTCTGCTCATGTTCTAATGTGATTGTGTTCTTTCTTAAAGCTTTGATCAAAGACGGGCCTAAATGCAAAACAGTTCCTTCAGCTGTGCAAACTAATCAGAGCAGAAAGTAGTAGTCTCTCTGCAGGTGTGGCACATGTAGTGAGTGTAAAAATCACTGCTTGTCTATTAATTTTAGAGCCAGACTCTGATTTATAGAAATGTATCCAATATGCACATGTGAATCGCTCTCATAGGTTGTCTCATCATGCATCAGTGGATTCAAGTAGAAACCTTTAATCATTAGTGACTTTTTTACACAAAAATAGACCTGTCTAAAAAATTGACACAAATAGCCTAATAATTAGACTAATAGAAAGAATTACATCCCATGATAGACACCCAGGGGTAAAAGAATGATAAAAGACTTTGTAACTGTGGTCAAACGTTTAAGAGCAGTGATTGGTTCTTTGATTTATTGGCAGTACAGAAGTTATTAAAACAGCTCTGAGAACCACAGTCTTATTTTTAATCTGCACACCTTCTGGTTCTTCTCTGAAGGCATCATTACTCGTCCTCTAAAATCAGAGACCTAAGTGGTTTGTCAAAAAGACACTTTCAGGTCCTGCACCGCCACTTACTCAAAGCACTCTATGGGCTTTGGAAAAATAAGCTTTATTGTCATGCATAAAATGTATTAGCCCTGTGCTTTGAAGAATGTTTGTCACCTTACTCATAGATGACAGGCAGGAGAAAGATTCTTTCTTTCGTTATGATAATAAACCAAAAAGAAAGGCAAAGCTGCTCAGGTCGGTTCCTGCTTGAGGCTTTCACATTTAGGCCAAACTATATTGGCGTACGAGGTGCATGGATGAATGGTGAGAGTTTGCCTGAAAATGTGTTCTTTTGAGAGCAATTATCATTCCTGTCATCAATTAGAGAGACAGCTGATGGTGGAACCTGCTCAACAATCATAGTTCTCTTCAAATTAATGGCACTTCACATGGCACTGGAGAGCTTTTAAGGTCTATGCTGCTTAAATACATTTATAATGACTTCCAATCATTTAATTCACCCTACACTTCTGATCCTGTCATTAACATGGATATAAGTGTAATAGTTAGACTTCCTGTTCCTTCTCTTTGTGAATCATATATTTCTCTTAGATCACACTAACTGCGTTTGTGAAGTATGTGTCAAATAGCTTTTGCATGTATAGATCTGCACAAGTGAAACGTTTTACTCGTAGCAATCAAAAGTTCTGGACTGGACTGAGTTTTTGTTTGCATAAAAGGTTCTTATGTTTCTTATTATTGTTCCTATATAATTCATTGAGTTTTAAATAGTCCTATTTTTCTAAATTTCGTGTAAAGGGTAAAAATTAGGCTTCTCCTTCTTCTTGTTTTTTTTTTTCTTTTCTTAATAGGAGCTAACAAGCTCAAGCAGATAACAGAAAAATTCTAATTATTTAGATCTATCAGTGATTCCCTCAGATAGCCATATTTTAAATGATGTAAAAAGACATTCAATTAAAAACAATAAAACTTTAGTTATGTCTTCATAGTAATAGTTAAAGTCCAATAGAAAATGTGTTTATAGAAAAGAAAAATATATTAATCACTTTGCACATCTGAAATTCTTTAACTAAATAGTTAAAATTATGTTTCAAAATATTTTGCATGACAGTCCAAAAAAAAAAAAGAGATTATTTTTTAAAAACACTTCCTAACGACAATGGAAAACAAAGAAGACTTTGTAACAAACTACTTGCTGAGACTTTAATGTCAACTGCCAGATGTTTGCAAAATTAATGATAAGAAAGAAGATGTTGGACTTGGTCATCAGCAGTAGCAGCAATTTGTTTATTATTTGATTTAAAATGTGAATAAAGCTAACAAACCACTTGTGAGAAACCGTCTCTGCAGAGCATGTATTGGTGATTATGTTTAGCTCCTCATCAACATTGCTCTTCACTGAATTAATTAACACGAGATAACTCCATTAATTCCAATTCTAGGATTATAGGTCTGCCCTTGTAATATGCAAAGAACCAGCTCATTGCCTTGGTTCTACTTAAAATTAGTTATATTCTTCTCCAATGTTTTTTTTTTTTTTTTAGAAATTCTTGAAAAATGTCCCGATTGGCATAGTGAGTGAAACTGTGAGAAGACAAATGCAGTGGTGCGTAAATATTCTAAGTTTGTTAGTTCACTGATGATACTTTATTAAGCCTAAAATTTAGATCCCCAAAAGAACTTCTGAACACAAAAGATTATCAAGAACCTTCAGTGTCACTGCATAGTTTAGTGCTTTTTTCTAGCAAGTATTATTATAAAGGTCTGATGTGAATGAAAGGACATTCTTTGGTTCACAAGACCAACATTTTTAGACAGTCTTTCCGAATGATACAGTTATGAAAGGCACCTTAATCAAAGAAGACTTAAACGAGCCCTACTGTCACTGTTTTTTAGCATTTGGTTTTATGAAGATCTCAGTATGATTTAGTCAATGCAGTTCTGATCTGTCATGTTCATTACATTTCTTTATTCCTGTTTTGTATTTATTTTTTAACCCAGTTTTTATTTTCTGCATTTAGGTTACCTTTACATCCTGTTTTAATTTAGGAGTCGGTTTCTCTGTTCACTTCTGCGCTTGTCACACTTAGGTTTTGTTTGCTAAATGCCCCTTATTTGTTTTTCTTTTTGTCGATATATGTTCTGTCTAATCTAATTTCCTCTCTGCCATTGTGTTGTAGTTTGATTAATTGCCCTGGTTTCCTTTTAATTTTGTAGAATTTGAATCATCTGCCCTTCAACACTTGCATAGGTTGCGTAACACAACATTTTAGTTGCCCATTGGTTGTCTTGTGCAAGTTCTGCACTTGGTTCCATCACCTTGTGACTCTTGTATATAATTTTGCTATTGTGTAAATTTTTTTAGTTAACGACAGCTGCAAGAAATAACAAGCTATATATATATATATTTATATATTTAAAAAAAGCAAAATAGCACAGTCACCATTGTTAAGTGAAATGTACTATATGAACAAGTGAGTATTTGAAAATTACTGACTGGGCACATACATGCTTATAGCTAGGTTGTAGCCAAATGTCGTCTTGTTGTTTGGATAGATAATGAGTTATGTGTTGTTCTAGGACAAACAGCACATTTAGTTGCTTAATTTGGAATACTCAATGGACAGTCCTTGTGGATATCATTCTGTTATAGAGGGCACATTAAAAATAAACAGGCGGAACACGCTCAGCAGCAGCGGCACACAGCATTCATCATCAATACTGTGAAGTGTATTAGTTATTTGGCCAAGTTATACACTGGAGTAAAATTAGGAGCATTTACTAATAAATGTGGGCTTAATTTACTTGGGTGTCTTTAATATACATTGCAGCATTTTAGAAAATAAAGACATCATGTTACATTAGCTTCTAATGTCACTGGCAAGCTATGTTATTTAGCAGAGACTCCATAAGTGTGTTGTTGTGCATTAGAAAAGCAGTAGGTCCCATGTTACAAAGACTCATCTGCTATGCCTTTACTTAAACTAATGGAGTGTTTCAAAATTGGCTCAAGATAAATGAAAGCCAATTGTTTAATTAAAAAGAGACATACACCGGCCAATGTAAGGCACCATATCAGCAGTGTTTGTCTTTAAATTGTTTTACCTTGATCAAAGCATACTTAGGAAAATTGGATGTGTTAAAATTTGTAACAAATTGTAGCCCAGATTGTGGTCCCAGCTTGACTGCATTGTGTTCATACAAGACACAGTAGCAAATAAACCGCACCCCCTGACTGGTCTTTACAAACATAACAGCTTTGACAGCACTGTCCTTGTTGACTATACTGCATAAATGGTCTTTATAGACTGTCCCCTGAGTCCACTGGCTGGGCTGTGTGCTTCTCTAATAAGGCCTAGCAGCTCTCAGCACTTCTAATGAACACCCACCATGTGTCTCATTTACAAATGCCTATTGACCTTTTACCAGACAATTAGCTAAAATGCTAACTTTTGGCATTTAAACTGTGGGGAGGAGTCACATATGCCTGGTGTGGAAGATCACAGATAATCACCAGTACTATCCAACAGCAAAATACACTTTCATTTGGATAATGAGATATGCTAATTTAGGCTAAAAATAATGTACTTTAAATTTGACAATGTTTTATGTGAACTCTTGTTAACTCAAACACTTTCAGTTTGAGGCAAATTCCAAATAAATATTCAAATAATAAAAAAAAACAATAAAGTTGTGTAAATGCTAGATTGTCTTCTGATTTCCTACTTGCTCTGGGCTGTTCACCAACATCATGGGTCAGTGATTTGACAAATCGGTTTTTTTTTTGTTTTGTTTTGTTTTTGTTTTTCTTTTCAGTTAGCATTACAGAAAAACATAAAAAAAAAACATGTTCAGTTTTGTTCATGAACCCACTCAAACCTGAATGAGCTCAATTGCTGCTTATGCAAGTTAGTCTCAACTATAAAATGTTCAATAGCAAGCAATATTGTATGGGTTTTAGAGATCAAAAATACCAATAACTCCTTTTAAATTCAGATTTTTAAAAGACAACGCAACCCTAT
>JAOXNZ010000038.1:14191416-14202654 GCA_028566095.1 Kryptolebias brasiliensis
GTTATATATTTTCTGTTTTCTTTCAGTGGTATTTTTTCTGTGACTCATACACATGCAATGATATATATATATATATATATAAACAGACTATTATATCACATTTCACAGACAGATAATCTTACGCTGTGTAACCTTAATGTCAAGAAGCTTTCAATTTGTTTAAAATAATGAGCCACAGACCTTCTTAAGATGACCCGCAGTAGCCGCAAACTGTTTTTTTAAACAAAGTGACAGTAATGAAATTCAGCTCTTCGTGAGTTGTAGGATTTTGAACAACACTTTTGTGAAATAATTGTATAAAGGTCTTATCTAAACACTAAAGCTAAAATTAATAAATCATAAAATCAGTTTTTCTGTTTCTGTGTGATGTCACGCATTACACATTTAAATTAAGTTTTGCACTGCACCGTGGTATTTTATTCCTTCCCCCCAATCAAAATTGACAGTTGGTGTGCTTTAATACTGCCAGTAGAGGGATTTGTTCTCCAGGTACAGAAAGAAGATGATCTGACACTGGACATGATGCATTCATTGCTCAGTAATCCTATCAGGAGGCAGAGCTTTGCCTGTGTAAAGTCAATGGCTGCGAGCACAGCTGCAGCCTGGCTGCGCCGTCTGAGTCTGTTAACATGGCTGCTGCTCAGACTAAAGCTGAATTTGAGGATGAAATCTGTTCTGTGGATATTCAGTTTATGTACCATGTACAGTTTACATACCAGAGCTGTGAATACTAATCACCCCTATAAAAAATTCTCATTTAAAGCCATAAATAATATAAGAATGTTGCCGTCTAGGCTTGAACTTATAGCACTTTCATTAGATATGACACACATGCCACCAGAGCTCTACAGGAGCTGTAGAGTTTCTTCAGTAACAAGAGATTAGCTGCACAAGCGGTGCCACTTCACTGTACACACTGAACTGCTGCATGTCGTTAGTGTTACTCCAAGTATAAACTAATGCGTCTCAGCCATTATCATAAAAACATGTGTGCAGGTTTGTCTTCAGTCACAGTGACATGTCATATTAAGGCTATTCCAGTAATTACAGCTACACACTCTCTTAGTTTGCCTCAGCAGCAGTCAGTGAGCACACATGAGCAAACTAGCTAATCTAGTTATCTGTCTAACTGCAATTATCGCTGCAGAGCAGCACAGGTTTTGCCCACATCCACGTTTGACACAAAATGCGGCTGTTTAAATAGGCACAACTATATCAGGAAACAAGTCAGCCTTCCTGAAAGAATTAGTTATTATGACTGAAGGCAAACCTCAATGCTTGGGAGTGCACAAATTAGTGCAATGGGAGGGCAAAATATATTGCAAAATAGCAAAAAAAAAAGTATAGAGAAAGAAGACACTAAACTAATATACATCCAGATACTTTACGAATATATAAACATTGAATTTTGTTCCTCTTTGATTAATCACAGATTATCTATGCATCTGTACACTAGAGAACAGTTGCCATCTAAAATTTACTGACTAGAGGAATGATCTACATCCTCAATATTATCTCCCACTCTGTCCTACTTTCCATTAATTACTAATCATTTGGGAAATCAACTATATGTACAACCTGATTGGTTTTAAAAACATTAGTTGGAAATATTGATTATTGGTGTGAGCTAACAAAGTGAGATGCAATGGCACAAAAGGTAAGTGTTGTTAAATTGAGAGCTGTAATCTTGTGATAAGGTGTGCTGTGTGGCTTGAGATAAGAGTCACTGGGACTGTTTTCCTGGCTCAATAAAGGAATGGATACAAGACGTTTAAGCTTTTATAAAGGAATTTGCGTACTATTGAACTGCCATTGAAACATAACTTGATAATGGAGGTGTTTTTCCAAGTAGATAACGCTGAACGTTAGGTGCTGGTGATGCCCTGGTTATTCGAGGAAAAGAGGTGAAAGGCATTTGACATGTCTGAAAGCTGGGTGGAGGTTTATGGCAAGTTCAAAACAGGGGAGGAGAAGGATTCTGGCGTCTTTGAAGAAAAAGGGAACAGAAGCTCTGACATGCCTGGAAGGAGGGTGGAGGAATTTCTGACATTTCTCAGCTATGGCTGAAAAAGAGGTCTTAACTCTGGTTAATACTGTTAAAATGTCTCAGGGACAGCTGTAAGAGACGACTGGCATGTTTTGCAGATGCATCGTTTGAATATGAGAGTTGGGTGAGACAAACTCTTCTGTCGTCACCAAGAATATTTATGTAAAGCGTTCCACCTTGACATTTTATGTGAGCAAAAATGTGTTTATATATTTTGTACATTTACATCTAGAAGTATTATCCATCATCTAAACTATGGTAGCAGGAGATAGAATGCTCAGTTTGGTTTTTGCTTTCACTTTTAAGCTATTTTAAACTTGAAACTGACAACGCTGTGAATACATTTAGCTTATTAAAACAATAGGTTAAATATTGTGCAATAGTGTTGTGTGAAAAGGTTATGAACAATTAATACGTTACCTGCTGTAGATAGCTTTGTACAAGCTTAGTTTGAATAAATAAAGCTTAATTCTGACTGGGTTGATGAGCTACGGCTAATCACGGCAAAACAAAGAGTTCCCATCTTAAAACAGCTTAAATCTAAAAAATATTCATAGTGATCCATGTAAACACTATTTTATATTATTATATTGTTATATAACAATTAGAATGCTGTTAATTTCTTAATACATGTTTTTTTTTTGTTGTTTTTTTACATCAAAGTCTATCTGCAAGCACAGTTAGCAGCAGCAGTTAGCTGTAACATTTCCAGTGAAACATGTTGCACTTCTGGCCATAAATTCATGATATTTCTGCTGAAATAACCATGTAACCCAAAACTGTCCGTGATGTAAAGGGTTGTAAAAAAGCATTCACATGAACCGTTATGAACTTTTTAGCTTGTTAATCCTTTCAGAATTAGGGTCTGTTTCTCCAAACTGAGGTCATTCAAAGATCTATTTACAGCAAGTAAGAGATTAATTGTTTGTAACTTTTTCATATAAACTCACTTCAAAAGATTTCCTTTAAAAATGTGTTTAGTTATTTCTACATTTTACTCAATAACAGTTAGCACAAAAATAAAAAAATAATAATTTTGCCCTTCTTATTTGTCAGACTTTTAGAAAGATTTTCAAGCCCACAAGTGACAAAACAAAGTTCTACTTTTGAAAACAGCATGGTCTGAGAAGAAAGAACCAAGTATAATTCATGGCTGTAGGAGCAAGGACAATCATCACTAGCTAAAAAAAAAAAAAAAAAAATGTCAGAGTTGTAATCTTACTTAGAGCACAGAAAAGAGGATGATTACTGCTTTGAGAGTCTTATTTTTCTACACATACATCAGAATCAATCTAAAAAAATCAAACCCAATGACACCAAAGAACATAATAATAACAGACTTTGAAGACAAGAAAAAAAAGTATATAATCTACAAAATAATTCTTCTTTTCACAATACAAAGAATTTCTGCAATTTTCCTTTCAGTTGTTCTTTTTAATACTTTCACAATAACATGTACTGTTGCAAGTTACAGTATAGAAAGTGCTTATGTATTTATTTTCCTCAATCTTTACCTCTCCGCTGTGTGACCCATTCCCACATTTATTCCTAGATGAGTTCAAGTCGTTCCTGAAGAGGCTCCCCTCAACTCATTTCCTGCCCATCAGCAGTGTGCATCTTCTGTGGGGCAGTGACTGGGACCTGCAGGCCCGTTACAGACTCCTTCAGAGTTCCCTAGAGATCCAGCGGCTCAAGATTCAACGCACCGCCCGCAAGCTCTTTAGCCTCAGCATCCGTTGTCACCACAATCCCAGCCACCAGATGCCTAGGGAGAGGTGGGTAGAAATATGACCTTGATGTAGATTTACTCAGCAACATGAACCAAAGATTTAGATATAATTTTTTTTAAATGTACTTGAATTTTAGGTGAAAAAATAAGCTTAAAATATAGACAGTGTCAGAATCCTTGAATTGATTAGTGGGTTTATTTTAAATGGCACTTTTTGAACCATGAACAGTGAGCAGGTCATCTATAATAGATTTTAGCTTATGGCCGTGTTTTTACTTTACATCAAGTCAACTTAGTGCTGAGGCTTGCACATGCCCAAAACACTATAGCTCACTCTTGTATTTTACTTAGGAGACTGAAAAGAAAATGTAGCTGTGGGAGTTTTCTTGTTAGGTCATTGCACACATCTGTCACCACCTACTGCAGTTGCAGCTTAAGAGCCTTGCTGTTGATGTGCCATGGTGTCGGCACAACAGGAAATGCCAAGAATGTCCCATATCTACTGTAGTAAATCAGAAAACACCATGCAAACTATGGCAAGATACCAGGTGCCACCAGAAATGTCTCAAAAGCTATTCAGCGTAGGTGGCGTCTCTGTGTAAATGGAAGCAGAATTGGTTAAATATTAATTTAAGTGGTCTGAAAATCAGCCGTTGTCAACTGCCCCTGACAGAAAATGGAGCACACCCACATTTGTCTGAGAGAGTTGGCACGGGTTTGTTCTGAAGTGTTATCAAAGAGCTGCAGTATGTGCTTCCTCTTCCATGGAGTAAACATCAAGAGTGCCTGATGGCACAGGAAATAAGAGCAGCGTGTTTATTTGTTTGCTGGTGTGAAACAGCTTTGCATCAGATGGTGGACTTATTTGTTTTCATCACATATTTTAGGAAGGTCTTACAGAGCTGTTGTTTTGCAGGGTGTCATTTCCCTACTCTCTATGTCCTAAAGTCTTTTTTTCATTGTTCCTACTGGATCAAACATGTTTATAGTTTTATCACTTTATTTGGCTGTATAATAACTGGTGCATTGCTTTTTATTTTTAAAAAAGCATTGCACTGTACATTTACTTTACTATCACAAAATGAGTTTTTAGCCTATGCAGTAAGTCTGGTATAACATGAATCTATTAAAATCAGCTCTTCTATACCCATGTCACTTATTTAAGTAAAGTGCCCCTCATGACCATTAGAGAACCATTACCCTTTTTTTTAAACAGGCTTTAACTAGTGATCAGGGGACAAGGAAATCTGAGCAAAGCAGAAACCGCATTTAGTATTTTTTTGGTCTGAGCCAAACTTGCTAAGGGAGATTTTTAAGCAGATCTTTTATTTGCCAGTAAAAAAAAGAAAAGATGCTAATAAAGATGTAAAAAATATTAATGTTAATAATAAAATAAAATAAAAAATGCCTTGCCAAAGTGTCGAAGAATAGATTTCATGACTTTGAATTTCAACAGAACAGATTCCATTTAAGATCATTTTGCCTTCCTCTAGTTCATATGTATATGTAACCTGCAACAAAGACAATAGCTCAGTCACCCACCTGCTACCTTGTATTGTAGAGTGCTTTGAAAGCTGCTGTGAAGATCACATTCAGTGAATTCTCTAGTGGTTTTGAGACCATCTACACTGCTCTGTTGGGAGAATATCTCCCCCCAGCTGTAAATACTGAAGCCTCAGTGATTGCTTTGATCACAGATTACACTACCGACATAACAGTCTTTAACACTACACAGTCCTCTCAATTGATCAACAAGTGGAAAATATTGTGGTTTTCCTAAGGGAAAGTATTATGCATGGGCTAGTTTGGACTTGTGCTCTCTTATATTCTTATTAGCTTATATATCTTTTTCTCTGTCAGAAACCCTAGTAAATAAAAGAAAATACATGAGTGTGAAGGCACACTCAGGTTTACCAAATCACCAATAGCTGATAGCTGTCCTGAGATTTGAAAATAAATCTTGAAATATTTTAGAAAGGCGAGTCAGCCCTCAGTTTAGAATAAAACTTGCACTTTCAGTCTCTGGATTGCATACAGTATATCAATATTGGAATATAAAAGGGATATTAGAACTTATTGCTTTGCCGGAGCTCTGCGATTTCAGGTATTTGTTGCTATGTGCTTAAGAAGAAAATTAGAAGTGAAAACAGACAAGAAAAAGCTCTTGGGATGCTGTGTTGCCTAGGGAACATGCTTAAATGTGTTCCTATGCTTCAGATATTCTGAATGTGAACTAATGAATAGCATATTCATACCTATGTTAAAAATAGAGGGACTGCAATATGTAGCTGGTCTTAATGCATTCACATAGAAAGTTTGATTGAATTTAATTATCCTGACATGCAGCCGTAGCAAGGGGCTTCAATATTAAACCGGTCCCACGCAGCTTTCAGTTTAATCACAAAATGGATCCAACATAATAAAAGAGGAAGTTACTTCTTGTATTTATTATTAACATGATGTGACTCTTTCAAGCAAAACTTATTAAAAAAAAAGTTTTGAATCATAATAGCCACTTATTTGAATTTTAAAGAAAGTATGCCAATAAATGTATTTAAATCAACTAATAATAGATGGGTACCAAAACCTTTTTAGTTGCTATATTTAAAACTTCATAACACTTAACAACCTTATCATTGTTCTATGTTTACCTCTCCAACGGGCACCCATGCATTACAAGCATCATAAATTCCTGTGGTAAACACTCACAGTGGAACCCTAAATAGATTTGCCAGTGCATTTTCTTTATTAGTACAGTAGCTTCCTTCAGGAACAATGAACTTAAGAGTCTTCATGTAAATGATTAATGGTGACAGATATGGAGTTGCATTATTCCCAGCCAAATCATTTGCATCCAGTTTATGCACTGGCTTTAATTATTCATGTCCAGAATCAAACTTGTTTAATGGTGTGTGACCTTAGCATCTATGCAATAATGGAGAGATAGTTTTTATTTAACATGGCACATATTAAAGTAAACATTTTACTTGGTCCAGTTTTTTCTTAAATATATCTTGGTTAAATTGTTGCATTTGTTGGTCATTTTTTTCTTTGACTATAAACATTCTCAACTCTGAAGAAGGTATAAAAAAACAAATAAACCTAAATTATAATTTACTAAACTGAGGGAACACAGGTCAAATACATTTCTTTTGACACCTGGCACTTCCTGGGCTCTGTGATTCTTAAAAGTATACAATTTTACTCATTGCTGTATGTAAAAACAAAAAAAAGAACTTGATTGTTATGCAAATTCAAGTTGATTGACCACAGATAGAAAAACCTCTAAAGTGTGTGAAAACTTTCTGACACCACTGTTTCGGACACTTGAGTGGTACAAGATGCAGTGTCATCAATAATATTAATAGTGCACAAGTTCACTTACATGTCAATCTAACCTTGACCAGACTACTTCTCTGGAAAATTAGAAATCAGAATTCAACTTCTGTAGTCAGGAAAGAAGTTTCAGTACTGTCAAGATGACAAGAGAAGATGCCTGAGGGAAAAAAAAGCAAGATGAGAACAGCAATTAATGCTTCCCACATACTTGGACACCATTTTGTAAAATTCTCTGACTTTATACTCTATTTTACATGAACTTAATCCGTTTAATAAATGTCACATTTTGAATCTAATCAAAATTCTGATCACTGTTAATATGTCTGTCCCATTTTCCATTATCTTTCATTCCAGATCTGTGATGCAGTGGCTCAACAGGGTTCAGTCCTTCCTGTACTGCAATGAGAATGGATTTTGGGGGACCTTTCTGGAAAGCCAAAGGACATGTGTGTGCCACACAGGTGTCACTCTGTGCCAGCGACCCATTCCGTGTGTCATAGGTGGCAACAACAGCTGTGCCATGTGCAGCCTGGCCAACATCTCACAGTGTGGCTCCTGTAACAAGGGCTACAAGTTGTACCGCGGCCGCTGTGAGCCCCAGAATGTGGATTCAGAACGTAGTGAGCAGTTTATTAGCTTTGAAACTGATCTGGACTTTCAGGACTTGGAGCTGAAGTACCTGTTACAGAAAATGGATTCACGATTGTACATTCACACCACTTTCATTAGTAATGAGATCCGACTGGAGACATTCTTTGACCCACGATGGCGTAAGCGCATGTCTCTGACTCTGAAAAGTAATAAAAATCGGATGGACTACCTCCACATGATAATTGGTCTGTCAATGAAGATCTGTCAGATGCGAAACAGCAGTATTGATCCCATGTTTTTTGTTTACGTCAACCCATTTAGTGGCAGCCATTCAGAAGGCTGGAGCATGCCCTTTGGTGAACATGGTTACCCGCGCTGGGAAAAAATACGACTGCAAAACTCCCAGTGCTTTAACTGGACTCTCCTGTTGGGCAACAGGTGGAAGACCTTCTTCGAGACTGTGCACATTTACCTGCGTAGCCGTGCCAAGATTCCAACTGGCCTCCGCAATGACACAGGCCAGGGTCCAGTGGATCTTGCAGACCCTAACAAGCGGCAGATCTACATAAAAATTTCTGACATCCAGGTGTTTGGTTACAGCCTGCGCTTTAATGCTGACCTGCTTCGTAGTGCCGTACAGCAGGTTAACCAGTCGTACACACAAGGATCTCAGTTCTACTCGTCCTCATCTGTTATGCTCCTGCTACTGGACATTAGGGATCGGATTAATCGTTTAGCGCCTCCTTCTGCACCTGGCAAACCCCAGCTGGACCTGTTCTCTTGTATGCTAAAGCATAGGCTGAAGCTCAACAACAGCGAGATGATTCGAGTGAACCATGCATTGGACATGTACAGCACAGAGATACTAAAACAATCAGATCACCTGACTGCTAAACTCTGTTGAGCATTATATAAACACAAGGACATGAAACTAAAGAGAAACATCCAACAAATTAACTATGAGGGAATGTTAATTTTATTTTATTTTTCCCTTTTCATTTTTTGACCTTTTCTGCCTTTTGATGTAATATTAACTTTGTAAGTATAATTCTTAAAAAAAGAGGAAACAGCACTGATGAAAAGCTGTTTTGGCAGATAAAGAAGATCAGTGGAAACATTACAAGGACTGTATCATATTTGTCCCAGCATGTCTGTAATTCCCTTAAAGAACTTAAAAGAGAGAGTGGAAAAAATATATTAAATCTATGTACTGGCGAAAAGGAGGCCTTGATTATAATCTAAGGGATCAAAGGTTATTATATCTGAAACTGCCATTCTTTATTGAGGAAAAAAAAAAGACATTTTTAAAGAAACAAAGAAAAAAAAAACACAAGGGCAGACCAGATATCATTTTAATTCACCAAACGTGAAGAATATTTCAGACATTAATGACAGTTTAGTATTAAAATGTTTATACATTGTAAGGATTAAATAGGTCTAGTGAATAAGTAGTCACTACATTACTTATAAACTCTTTATTATGTTTCAGACCCACAGTAAATCTGCATTGCTCTCTGTGAGTTATTCAGCACTCTGTCATTGTTCTGACACATAAGGCACACAGCAGGGCGGTAATGGATATTCATGTCAAATAACAAAAGCCAGCTGTTTATATATACATATATGTGGGTGAATGTGTGTGTATGGGTGAGAGGGCATGTCTATATTTCTTTCCCTTTCTTTTCTTTTCTTTTTGGCTTAATGCTTAGTGCTGTTTGTTAATTGAATGTGTCACTCGAGATTGACCCCTGTCTTTGCTGAATCTTGCATTTGGCGTGCTTTTTTCCCCCCTGTGTTTGAAATGCCAGCTGTTTTGGGTTTTTTTTTCCCCCCTTCTTTTTTCTTTTTTTTCACAAGGCAGTACCTCCTGGTGCGTGAATGCAATATTGTGGTCTGAAGATTTAACAATCAATGCTATTTTGTACAGCTTTGCAAAATGTACATGTTGTGACTGCTGATTTGTGGAGCTTTTAAGCACCAAGAGCAAAGTGTAAAGCATTCATCATTCAGGCACATTTGCAAGACAACTTAAAGCCATACACTTCTCTGAGGTATAGACATACAGTAAGTCATAAAGTTCATTCCGACTTGTTCCATTCATATGTCTTTGTTTCATTCTCTCAAATGATTTCAGATAAGAGCACAGCAAAAAGTAAAATGACAAGGGAAGGCATACTGTATTATCTTGACCGAGATTGTGTTGTAAAGCCATTGAATTTGTATTTTGTGCTGCAGGAAAAGAAGAAGAAGACAAAGAAGAAAAATCTTATATTAAAGCTTATAATACCTTTTTGGCAGTGTTACTCTGTAAGCTTTTGATGACCATGTGTAAAAATGTCATTTTTTTTTTAGATATAAAACTTAACATTCTCTGCATGTTGCTGAAGAGCATAAAAAGGAGCTGCAACTTTGTTTAACACTCAAAGTCATCAAACTGAAACATGAAACACTACCTATGTATGGATGGTCACACTTTATTTGGGTAATCCAATACTGAAAAGTCTTTAGTATTATTGGCTTCGTTGGAGGTCTTGTCAGCTACTGGATCTTGGAGAAAAAAAAAAAAAAAAACAGAAACTTGTTTATCTTATACACCATATTTATTATTTAAGAAAAGAGAGAGATTTTCTGTTTTGTCACCAGAACTAAAACTTTTTTCTTCCTATGTAGCAGCTGCTGGCTTTTTTTATTATTGACAAAACCAACATTTTTAAATAAATTTTGGATTAACCAACATCTGAAAAAATTGGCCCAAATAATTTAAGAATCTGGAGATTAGGACCACAAAAGCTCAGCTCTGTGTCATTCATTCAAATTTAAACTGCAGTGTTTTTATCAAGACCGTGTCATTCAGAAAATTGTCAGCTGCAACTTTAAGTGAAAAGATTAGCATTAACATTATACCAAATGCATGATAATGCTATGTGTTGATTGACATTCAGTAACTCTTTGCTTGTACTAGCTTTGTTGGGCGTATTGGTGTGTTCACATCTACATGGAAGGAAGTCTGTTGAGTGTGAATCACCAAATAATCATCCTCAGTTGTTGTCAAATGATTTTGAGATGAAACAATTCTGTTACAACTAAAGCAAAAGCATTGACAGTATATGTGCTGTTGTTTGATGTTTATGCATGTTAAATTGTTATCTTCACTGTAGATATGCAGTCAGATGTGCAAACTGTTTTCAAAATGCTGTAACTAGTGTGACAATCCAAATCAAATGACATTTTTGGCTTTTCCTCCAGGTATACAACCTGCTGTTTTTGATTAAAAAAAAAAATTTACCCTGAGAAAAGGCACTTGCCATGCAAGTAAATTAAGATTCTACATGATGTACTTTGTGAAATATTTGATGTATCCATAATGAAACAATTAATGTGTCCATAACAAGACAGAGCTGAGCTGACAAAAAACAGAATGCTTAAATGGCTTGAGGTGAAATTTTCTTGACTGTCAAGTATCAGTTTTGGATTATCCAAATGAATTGTTACAAATTATTATTATTATTATTATTATTATTATTATTATTAT
>JAOXNZ010000038.1:14249633-14266665 GCA_028566095.1 Kryptolebias brasiliensis
ATATTTTAAGGTTTCTATTTTTTGTTTTACTGAAGCAACAAAAAGTAGGAAATAATGGTCTATTTTATGTAGTAAATGCATTCATTGCATGAGTGCAAACCAACATCTGAGATCAACAATTTGCTATCAGATACCCAATTCAATACACCTAAGGCAGTTGAAGAATGGAAAGTAGATTTTTCTATAAAAAAAAGGTCAAACCAATTACAAGCTTAGCTGAAAGTAAATTGTTCCACTATTACTAGCCTCCATCTGAATTTTAAAGGTTTTAGAAGTAAGTCTTAGAAAAACCTTACTTATAAATGACACTCATGTTCTGTTACTCATACTTGGACTCACAGCATTGTCCCATCCTTTTCCAGGTACTGTGAAGTTGTCTGAAATATGCTGGTGTAGATTCTCAGTCATCCAGGACATGGTAAATCCAAAAAAAGTTAAAAACAAAAGCAACGGGACTTCAATTTTGTAGTTGAAGACGTTTCGCTTCTCATCCGAGGAGCTTTCTCAATTCAAAAATAGAGCGTGTGGAGTTTGAGCTTTTAAAGCTGAGATGTTCTGAAAAGGTAATGGACAAGTGATGGTGAAACAAAATGGTTTAAAAGATTAATCAAAACATTATATTTAGTACACATGAACAACCATTAATGAACAGAAGATGCTTTTTGGCTTCTTGTAATGCCACCCTGGCATTCTTATATAGGTAGTTTCACACCATATGTAAGTCCATGTGACTGTATGTGACCTTTATGAGTGAAATGGCAGTATTGTTCATGTGACATAAGTGTGTGAATGTCTGGGAGCTTCCCAACATGTCCACATTAAATGGGCACTTTTGTAAATATACCTTTTTTTTCATAGTGCTTTATCCAAAAAATAAACAGCTTTTAGAGTTGTTGCCTGTCCTGAGAAAATGTAGGTTCTGCTAAAACACTGCTAATTGGCAAATCTGATAGTGGTAGGGGAGGAGAATTTAAGTGTTTGAAAAGACAAGACAAAAAACTGCTGTGAGTTTAAATGCAAATTGCACATTTAACTGTTGATGTTGTTGTACTTGGCTGCACAGCTAGGTTAGCTTTGACTACTGTTTGTACTTAGTGGACTTTTGAGAATACATCTGGGTTTTAAAAGAGAAGTTGATATGCCCCTCAAATGTATCATGCAGCTTATACCTAATTAAATAGCCTGCTTATTGCTTCTATTTTATCTCTAATTTAAATTTTTCATATAAACGTATTTTGTAGCTACATACATTCCATTGGCAGTAACACAAATGTGACTAGATTAAAAAGCAGTATCATGATGTTAGTAACTGAAAATACAATTAGGCATACTTGAATGTAGATAGCTGGACACTGACCAAATGTTAGCAATAACGTCTCTGCTGGAAGTGTGTCAGCAACACTTTTAAGCCCTTCATCACGCATCCATCTACGTAAAATGATTGCCTCCTTTTTTTATCAATCTTTGTGTAAATATAGATTTTATGACAGTTTGGGTCTACTTGCGTTGCAGCACTGGTAAATTGGGGTCTAGACACTTCCAAAATGGATGACCCACAGCTCATTATGGCTTGTGAATACCTCCTGACAATGTGTTCATGCCACACTCTGTGGGTAGAAAGACAGTTTAGATTTTGCAAATGGGTAAGTGAGATTTGACCACAGCTTGCTATGTGGATTTTTTTATGTAACATATTATTTAGAGCAAGTTCATAATGTATTTTGTCACAGGATCACTTTGTAATATCAACAAAAAATATTGAAATGGCCTATTGTTCATAGATTATTGTCTTTACCTTTGAGTCAAAGCCAGAAAAGATAAGTTGCATATAAAATTTAATCTGCCATGTGTGACATTGGAAAAAAGCAGAATCAGATAAAATGGATGGCTCAAGGTCTCCCCTTTAAGTAACACCGATGCATACAAGTGAGGACAGGTTATAGATTCCCATAATATAGCAAATAGTAGCAGATGGTGATGATATGAAGGGCCATTGAGTTACAGGCGGCAGTTCGGTATGCCCTCCTTTTCACCTTGCTATCATGAACGTTTTCCATGAAAAGCAGTTCACAAGATGGTTTTACCCAGCCTGTAGAGCAATAACAAAAGTGTGCAGGGAAATATAAAAATGTGGAGCTTTATAATGGAGGTTGGGGTGGTACATGTAGTATTAAACAAATTTGTTAAAAGGGCGTCAAATACATATAAACAGGAAGAGTTAGTTGGTAGGTAATGACCTGAGGATTCAGTAAGTATTCTTGAGACATGATGCAAGAGCTTCAGTGTTCTAAACTAATGTTACACCCCATTTATTTTCAGTATAAGTAAATAACAGTCTACTGATTTAACACATAAATGCAAAATTGATCATTTTTACTTAGCTTAGTGGTTTTCAAGTCAGTTGTGTCTAAGTTTAATTGGATTTATGTTGCTTAACATTGATATTTACAGAAAACTGATATGCTTAGAAATTAGGAGAATCTCTTGACAGAAATTAAATGCAAATTAGTTTACTGCATTCATTTATGACAGCCATTTTTTATCTCAAATAAATGACTGCTTTCCCCCCCTGTTTTCTTACTGTTTCAAACAAGTTAAGACAGTTGTAAAATGGGTTTCAGGCAAATGTTTTGTCTTCATGCATCTAAATCTTTGTTGTATTTGCTGCTGAAATGTCACACCTTGGCCATTATTTTCTCAAGAGTGTGGCCTTCCATGCAGTGACATCAGCTAAGATGTTATAAAGTAAACAACAATATTCAGAGAAACAGTCATACTGGTGATCATGCTTTAGGTTTTATATGTTTACTTCTTGTGTGATACAAAAGTATGTACGTAAATATGGAAAGTGTGTGTCATCTCTTGCTTGGCTGTCACAATAAGCAAAGATAAAATCTTGTTTACATTTATTAAAAAACAAAAATATGTTGCTCTACTTGCTGATTAGTTCATAGCCTACCAAGGAGCAATAAAATTTGATGCCCACAAAAGTCTATTTAAATCAGATTTATTGGTCTTTTGGATGGGTAGTGACATGGTCTATACTAAAAGTCCCCAGTGGGGTAGTAAAATGGGAGTGTCTGTGCTCATGCTCTTTGAAGAAAAACTATCATCAAGCCATCTGTAGTCTCTCCACAGGAACATAACCAGCACTATTTATTGCACATATGATTACTGGTAGGTATGTTTTTTTTTTTTGGTTTTTTTTTTCCGTTCCTTTTACAAGCCATCTGTTAAGGAGAGGTGATAAGGGATTTGTGAAATGGAATACTGTAGCATATTGATTTGGTGCTTTTACACACTGATATCAATTCTTGACACTTGTCAAGATGTAAAGCTTGACAAGTATAATCTGTGATGTAAATCTGGAAAATTCTAGGGCTGTGTAGCCTGATCACACATACATATACAGTGTGTGAAATGGATACTCAAGAGTGTGATATTGTGATGAGATGGCCTGTGTGATCACTAGCTGCAGGATTTAGAACCAGAGATGCCAGAGTCACATTCTATGGGTAGTGTACCATATCAGCGATGCTTACACTCTATGCTTCCTATGGGTCCATGATGCCAGCTACTTTGTGTAAGCTCACATAGTCATAGGGTATAGCCAGCTCAACTGGTGATTTACAAACAGCCAGAAGAAGCCTAAAGGGGTTTGTTTTTGTGGCCATATTACAGAATTATTTTGTAAAAGGCCTACCAACTTATGCAAAAGCAGTGTAAAAATCTACATTTCAGCATTCACTTAAAACGCTACATTTTTTAGGCTTTAGATGGCGGAAATTTGCTCCTTAATGGGCCCAGCTCTAGTGACTGCTACGTATACTCGTAGTTAAAAAAATCTCTCTGATTCTCCAACTGATCACTGTGACTGTCTACAGAAGGTAAGATACAGAAAGCTCATGAGCACTCCACAGAACACCACTTTAAAAAAATGAGCACTTTCTTGAATTGTGATTTAGACTTTAAAATTATCTTAACTGAACTGGATAAAACTTTTTTTTAGGTTTTAACTGCATTAACTGTAATAATTTGAATTGTATTTATATGGACTTTCAATAATTCATTTTCACTGTAAAATGCTTTTAAATTAAATTAATTGGTACCTTGCTGCCCAGTGTTTTTACCTATTTGCACTTTACTTTTATCCACAAAGTTTGTGATTATTTCATTTTTATCTTCTAAAATAATAATTTATCTAGTTAGTTTTGAAATAGTTATTGTACAATACCAGGAAACAATGAAAAAGTTCAAACTTTGTATGTAAAACATCCTGTTATCATATATTCATTAATGCATGAATGAAGTATAAAAAAATACACAATACATATGAGAAAGTTATTGTTCAAATGTGTGCCCTTTATTTTAAGTGGATAACTATGAGAACACCTTTGTCTCATGTGAAATACATTTATCTGTAAAAAATGTAATGTACTAATTAAACTAGCATAAATACCATCATAATTTACTGTTTTCATCTTGTTTATTGGAATATTTTTAATGTGACAAGATCATTTTAAATGCAGTAAATGAGCCTGCAAAATTGTCTCACTCTAATCAGGTGGCATTGCTCTGTTAGTGTTGTAGGGCCATGAAGCTCAGGGAATCCCTGTAATCCAAATACAAGATGACTTAAATTTAGTGAACAAAAAGCAAGATTAAGTTGTAGCAGCCATGCCAGCCTAACAGAACTGTTTATTTTTATTTGTACTGCTGCTACTAAAAGAGAGAAAAAAAAAGATGTTTTTTGTGTTTGTGATTAGAGGTGGTCTGAGAGGCAGAAATGCAAACAAAATGTCATGCCAAAAATTCTGCTAAATATCACACTGTGCTTTTGATTTGGATGAACACAAAATCAGCAGTGCCACTCTGCCTAACTCTCAAATGTGCTCATTAGGCAGACAGTACACTTTGGGCCAGAGATCAATGGTTTACTTTGTAACTGTGTCATTTGACGTGACATGATTTGTCCTGGATGCAAAGAAGGGTTGAGCAGTCAATTGATTACCGCCTGGTACTGACTTGGATTAGATGGTGCAGAGTGTAATGTCTTCTGCACTGTAAGATGTGTAGTATTTGCTTAAGAAATTAATGTCTCAAACAGCGATTCATCATTCTCCTTCAAGCAATCATCTGTAGGCAGAAATGTGGGCTTCTGGATATAGTTCAAAGCCTACTTTGTTGACACTCACAGTAAGGTAGACTGTCAGTGCTGAACAAGAAAGTTATCCAAGCAATTGGATTTACCAGTTTTTTTACTTAAAGTAGTTCTAGATTGTGTGGAAGCTTTTTGCTTTGGGGCTCTTCCTACAGTTGAGGAAAACAAACCAAATGTCATAAAAACCTGTCATCTTTGTTTGAGACCTGCCTATGGAAAATCATATATAGGAGGTTGTTGTCACGCTGAAAAGGCCAGCAAAAAGATCACCAGAGACGGCTTTTATAAATGGGCTAGCAGGGGAGGCTAAGACCTCCCCGACATTTACATTAAAGATTTGAAAGATAAGAAAATTATTATTATTAAATAATGTTTAAACTGATTGTTTCACATTTTGGTGAAATCTAGAATAGCATCAGCACAAAACAGTCTCATTAAAAACATAGATACCTTCCAAATAGGTTCATTTTTTACAGCCCAAGCAAGGCAGTTTAAGATTTCAATAATATTTTTTGGGGTTGTGCGATTGACAGGTGTTGGGCCACACCCCATTGATTTGCTGTTCATTTGGGCTAATTCTGTTCAGACCAAAGGCCAAAGCTTATAGCCAGTGAGTTGGTATGTAATATGTCGTGCTCTCTGCACTTGTGTTTATGGACTAAAAGACTATGGCGCAGACTGCAAATGGAGTGATGACAAGCATTAGCAGGAATATGGTAAATTGTTTACTTTCTCATCCTTTTATTCAGTTTGTCATTAAAAAGAGTTAGACATGCAATGTTCTCAGGATTTTTACAGTATTGTAGAATTTGTCCTCAAATTCAGTTTGAAGATGCTCACACCCCAAACTCATTTGGTGCAGACATTCTGATGTTTTGATTTTGTCTGTTGAAATTGTAAATATCAAAAGTCTCCTGGACCTCAATTACGAGCAAACAGCCAGGACTTGGCCCAACAAAATTTGTATTGTCTAACCAGATCAGACTGAACTGTGGCTATTTCCAAAAAGCAGAAAACAAAGAAACAAACAAAAACAGATTTTGATGTCATGGTTGTCTTACTTTTGTGCAGTGTAGTTTTTAGAAATTAAATTCAAGCTTGGTTTCTGTTTCTTCTTCAGCTGCATTTGAGTCCATCTAATTTTTAGTTTACATTTGTAGCACACTGGGAGAGGAAACCAGTTTTTTTTTTTCATACACCACCATAAACCTACATTTTCTGTAGTGATTTAGCTCAATAAATTAAAGCTCTTGCTTTGTTTGAGTCCTGCATATCTTAGGAATTTTAGCACATTTATACTGGCTTTAAGTGTTGCACTTGAAGATAGTGCTGATGGCCATGATGCCTTAATATTATTGAAAGGAAATTTAAATGAGGCTGCAATTATTTTTTTATTTTTTCAATAAAATGTTGACAGTCCACTCACTATCAAAGTCACACAAATCAATAAATGTCAGGTTTAAAGAGACGTAGATTACATAGTTGATGACAGGGAATAGATGTGGCATGTGAAGTTGTTTGGTGGACTTGTATCACGTGCTGTGCAAAACCATTTTACCAGAGCATCACAAACTTAAATCTAGCATTGTGTTCATACTAAGTTGCTTTAGGACTATATAGTTCCCTGGGTTTCTTGATCAAATACTTTTCTTGAACTATTCCCTCTAAAAACAATATTTGTTTTATGTACCTGCACTGTCCTGTGGACTTCTGTGGACTATGGTGGAAAGCTAGAGAGCCAGAGGAAAACTGCAAACCCTTTTGCTGTGAGGTGGTGGTACTAACTACTACACCACTAACTTAAAATGACCAACTGGCAAATATAATAGTTCAAAACAGCAGTGAATCCACAAAACATTTTTGATACATTGGTGACTATATATTTTATATATACAGACTCTGTGGTTTTCACATCTCAAACTGTGAAATTTGACAAATTACAAATGGACAAAATCAAACTATACAGCCCTATTCATCTAGCTTACTGTAGTGTTGCTGAAAGCCATGCATTATGTTACCAATTTGCAGCATGCGTTTTCATTGTTTTACAGAGACAATGGCTGCATTTGTTGTTTTGGATTGCTTCTGCAGCTCAAGACCAGAATGTGGATCAGCACTGTCACTTCAGAGAGTTTAAAATGCACTTCACATAGTCACACATTCCACCTGGATTCATTGCATGAGTACACACAAGCACAAAATGTCTATAATACCAAGTGCATCAGCATGCCATTTGGTTCAGTAGATTATTGTGACTCTTTTTGACATATGTGGCTTAAATTGTGTAGGTTCGAGTGACACATTAAAGTCGTAAGTCATGCACACCATTAGCTGTTAAGTAGTAGCTCACTCTTACAATCACCAGTGACATTCAAACAAGAGTAAAACATACTCTCAATATTCTAACAGGCTTGCACTCTCTTTTTCATTTTTTTTATCATTTATGCTGCCTGCATGTCTACCGGTTTCACTAATTACTTATCCTGGAGTGGATTGCTACATCCTTCACCTCCTGTTCAGCTGTCATGCTATGAAACTAGAGACATGGCATCTATCGCTGGATGTCTTGTACATTATGTATATCCAACATCTTATTGATATTACTTCAAAGTTTCTTTTGTTGGGATGTATATACACACATACGGACATGGACATCACTGTAACACAGTGGCTAGAACTCCAACGTTAGAGGAAAATAATCCTGGGTTGAGGTGATGCTGGGACCTTTTATATGAACCTTTCATAAACTTGGAGTGTTCTTTTTCTGGCTGTCAGTGTTCTCTGGTTGCTCTGATTTTCTTCCATGGCTCAAAAGTAACAAAGGTGAATTGGAAACTGTACCCAATTCACCCAGCAGGTGTAACATTTCAAATGATTTTTGCTGTGTATCACTCACCCATGCAAAGGTTGACCCTGTCATTTGTTCAAATAGTGTAAGTATGTTCTAGACGTTTCACCCTAAACAGAAAAAAAAATGCAAGTCACCCCCTTAACTCCCTAAAGACACAGTCTTTTTTAACAACCAAATTTGCTCGTGGTTGAAAAAGAATATAGAACTTTTACAGTAAAATGTACAACACCACAGAACTAATATCTGCCGATGCAACCCTATCTTTCAATCTGCCACATCTGCTGCCTGAACTGATGGGTTAATGAGGGGCACACATGTCCTGTCCTATTTTCTGCAATCAGCTCCCTCAGACATTTTGACAGGAGGCAATTATGGACAAAAAAACTGAGCAGGCTGCAAAATTGCTTAGACAGATACACAGAAATATATCTTTTCAGAGGGTCAAAACTGCATTAGAGATGAGTCTTGGTGCATCTGACTGGCATACACTTTAGAATTAAGCTTGACATGTAAGGACTCAGGACAGTATCACATTTACTCACCAAGTGACAACCCCACCTTCCCACTAATTCTTGGCCATAAAAGGACATATATTTATATTTTTTTAAATAGATTTGGAAAAAAAACAAAAAAATAAATTATCAAAGTAAACTGTATCTTCAGATACACCACATAGACAGCATGCCAGGCATCTAACTTGGGATTTGAGCCATAAAACTGCCTCACTGTGCATCTCTACATTTCTAATTGACTAAGTGATGTTGCCAGAAATAAAATTTGATGATTATGTATCAACCAAATACTTGCACACATCCTCAGAGGATGTATCTTTGCATCCTCCAACATGACACTGCTTGGAATTTTATTTCAGAAAATGCCAACATTTAGCATGGCAATACCACATTTTAATGAGACTTTGTTAAATTTGCCTTGGAGAAGACTACAGGCTATTTTGGCACAAAGACTGGGGGAAGTTAATTACTTTGGAACATATTTCTAGTTTTTTTTTCATTTATTTTTTTTAAAGTCATTACAGGTAAACAGAAATATAGATATATTTTTGTGTCTGTGTGTATTTTTAATCATAGTTAGATACTGCCTATAATTAGAAATGTCATCCACCTGAAAGGTTTGCTAATCAAGAAAGAAGAGACATTTGAACAAATGGCTCAATAAGCACATTTGAAAGCCCTTAACTAATATACAGATGCCTGTTAACAACAAGTAGCTGAATTAAACCTGTAAACTCCCCCTAATCTGCCCTTCCACCTCAGGTAATCTGTCATGATTGACAGTGTGTGTTCAGTGGTAACAACACAAACATTCAATCTGACTGCTGAAGCCCCACAAGACATTTAATTTCCTTCCATTGAGACAGCTAGGGAGTAAAACCTGTGATTACAGGTATAGCACTGGTTAAAGTTCAGCCTGGCAGGATACTGCTCTCTGGTGATTCAGCCACATTAACATCCCAGACACTCAAGATGATTTGCATGCATTGTCAGCCCTTTTAAAACATCCTGCTAAGCAGTTGAACAGCTTGCTTCTTCTGGGGCCAAGGGGCCTCACACCTCCTTGCTGTCAGATTTGCACATCCACTACCCTAACATGTTGTTGGTAGTGGTTGGATTATATCTTATCTAAGGAGAAAGACTATATAGATACTTTGTTTTGCTTTATCTCACTAAATAGTTTCACTGGGTATTAGTTAAAGCTAACCTCTATATATGGTTCATATTTTCTACCTTCAGAGTGCGGTCCAGGTTGAATTTAGTAATGCAAACTGTTTTTCACATTAAAGGCAGTGCATGCACAGCCTTGCATGTGTCACTCTCTTATTTATTTAATTATTTTCTTCATTTGCAGCAAGTTGTAGCTATTTTGCAGTCCTACTTCCTATGTTTGTCATTTGAATGATAATTTTCTCAATGGCTAGAGGGAAGAAAAGCTGCAAAAACTTGATAAAATGTTGGATGCTTGGGAAGTAGCCAGTCTTGTGTGTGCTGAAGTCATTTAAATTAAATTTTCCACAACCAAGCCTGCCTCCAACCCTATGTGGAAGTGATGATTGTGTTATGTTTGGACATAAATGCCTCCCTTGGTGCCTCCTCCTCCTCAGAGACATCTTTATCTGAAGGTAGGGAAATCAGAATTTTGTTCAGCGTTGCCATCCTCCTACTTCAACTTTTCTGCCCATTTGTTCCTCTTCAAATATGTATTTAATGACTTCCTGAACAGTTAGTCTTTTGACCATAACCTCAGTTACTAATGTGAGACCGGGATGCTTTAATATTTTGTGACAACTCCCAAACTGTTTAGGGCAATTGATGGGTTTTACTTTATTTATTTTAGGTTATTTTATGACATGTTGTAACAATGGACAACCTATTGCCTCTGCTGTCTTTCTGTGAGCTAAACTATGTGGTTATCTTTCACAGTTTGAAGATATCCCTATGACACTTTACTTTTAGGTATTGCTGTTTCTCTGTAAACCTGAGCAAATGTGACAGGAATGCTGAGAGTTTTGTGACAGATGAACTCTGTCAATACTACTTCACAGTGAGAAATCAAATCCACACAGATACAGCACACATATTTTACAGTTTCAACACTGCCTAAAACCATCATTTTTCTTGATTTGACCTACACTGTTAAATCTATCTAGTTTAAAGATACAGGTCAAATCTGACACTGAAAAGCTTCAGCATATAAAAGTATGCAGCAGAGATACACAAAAAGAAAGTTTAGACCTTTTTTTTGCTATAGTGCTATCAAAATGTATATAGTTTAGTAAATAGGTGATAATGGAAAATACTGTATCATAGAGGAAGGTCTAGCAATTCTTGGAGGAATGCCAGGAATACATATTGCTTGCTGTCTTTTATGCCAGAGTTTTAAACTAAGATCATCTTCAGAGAAAACACTTATTGCCATTTTTGTCATACCTTAAAAATAACATCATGCACCATCTCATGAAATATTGGCAGTCATGTCGAAAAAGGTCGACAGCTCCAAAAGTTCATTAATTGTAGGTCCATATCTAACAATTACTTTCTGAAAGTTTCATTAAAAGCCATACAATGGTTTAAGGGATATTTTACTAACATACATACTGACATGCACAGACAAAACATTATTGCCCACATTTTGGCTTAGATGGCAAAATATCAAACATAAAGTTACAATTCAAACTCATGGCATGGAAGTTAGAAGGTATATGCAATAAAGAAATACAATCCTCAGGACAAACAGAACTGACACTTTAATGATAGTACCATAAGCTGCACTGATATCTTCTGCCAGGCTGCATTTAGTGCGTTGGGAATACATTACAGAGTGTTGCATTTTAAATGGATCTATCCAAAGTATTAGATATATTGCTACAAAATACTATTGTATTCTAAAAATGTTCAAGAATGCAACCATGTCTTCATTTAAACATTAAATTGAACAATGCCCTTTATTCTATCTTTCTAGATTTGAAGTTTAAGAAATTTTCAGTTTTACTAAAGATTTATTGCTGATGGTGATGAGCCATAAATAAAGATTAAAAACTTAAATTAAAACGTTTGTTGCAATTGCATTGTTAGAACATTTTGTATTAAGTATGATTTGTTAATTTGACTGATTAATTTGCAAAATGCTTTTAATAGTGACTGATGACTGCACAGCCTCCGCCACTCACTTGCAGAATCATATCACCAATTTTCATGGAAAACAATATAACACTGTGTCAAGTGTTTACTTAAAAAAAACAGGTTTGTAACATTTATGTCTCAGACATCATCCCCCTATTCCTAATTATGATAGGAAACACCATTCATGAATAATTAAAATGCAGTTATGCCCTCTCCTTAACAAATATTTACAAAGGCTGTTTACACCAGCAGAAATTGTACACTAATTAGACGCTCAATTAAAAAATGCAGAAAGTTTGGTAAATTCTTGAATTCCTTTGCATTGCAGCTGGATTGTGGTCCAGTGTTCCAGTTCTGTTCCTTTGTTTGGCTATACTTTAGCTCATGCAGACATAAATCTGCAAAGTTTTTTTTTTTCTTTTGTATTTTTCTATTTTTTTTTCTTTTGCAAACTAACCAAACTCAATTAGCTATTCCAGTAACACAACTGCCATCAAAAACAAACTGAGCACATATTTTTTTAACAGGAGTCAGAAGTGCTTTCAGGAAGACTTTCTAAGATGTGCCATGGTGTGTCTGGTGCAATCTCAAGCAATGTCTTCTGTGGTCTCAATAATCCACGGTAACTTCAGTGCAGCCCACATGCAAAGAGCCATGACTGGTGGAATCCAGAGAGAACAACCTTGTAGCAGTCTCTGCAGTTAGCCACCGTAATAAAGCGCTCCTGCTGTTTCTCAATGGCTTTTACATAATCCCTCTGCATCATTTTTATGGACTGTGCATTTGCAAATCACTTAAGTTTTTCAACTTCATTTTGGCTCAAGCACTTTCCACCACTGACTTATTTTCATATGCTCTAAAGCTGCTCTTATACACTCTCACTACTTCCTTTATGTTGCTGTTGTTTAGCAATTTGCTGTATTCTTCTTTGTCATCTTGTTGCTTTTGTAACCTCCAGTTCACCCTTGTTTTAATATTTTAATATTGTGTACTTTTGATCCTTTATATAAAAAAAAAAGATCAAGGTAAGACAAATAATTCTAGCATGCAATATGAGATGATGTTTTATATTGGTAGAATAATTGACTATTTTGTTTATATCACGATTTGACAATCAGTATGTTGACATTTCTTTCTAGGTAAGTTCTGAAGGGGCTTTCAAGTTCATTGTTTGTAACAGAAAACAACTCATTCTGTTCTGCCATCCTGAACAGAATCCAATCAAAAATAAACAGTCCAGTGAAACTCACACCAGCATGACGTCCTTGTTGTCTTGTGCACAACCTCAGTCCTGTGCTATGTTAAGTTACAACATAATGCAAATATCCCACACACCTAATTTAACGGAATTTAGTGGTTTTGGTGAAGAAGTGAAGCATATACCAACATACAGTGCAAGTAAATGCATCTATATCGCACTTTATTTTTAGGACAGACAATTGTGCTGATTAATTCGTAGCAATGTTATATTTTATTCACCTTTAATATAAATGTTTGTTTAAACATTCTTTCAGTAAGTCATATTTCTGTGTGTGACCATTTTTTTTACTCAAAGGCAATGTGTTGTTCTTAGTGGGGTTTTTTTTTCAAGAGTAACAAAAGCATAAAAAAGGTAATATCTACAACGATTGAGCAACAGTTTGAGAAAACAACACTGCATACATTAGAATAAATTTGTCATGCCTGTGTGGGCTCAAATTGGGTATGTTTTGTTACAAATTTGAAGAAGAGTAAAGGATTTGTTGAAGTTGTGAAAACAGTTTTATATTCACATGCATAATCTAGCCAGCCTCTTACCTTTTTTTTTGTCATCTGTGATGCACCCTTCAGATTATCCCAGTTTATCAATCAGTCAATCAATCAATCGATGATCTTTGGCCATCCAAACACATTAAAACTCATTATTCTTTATATAATCTGCCTGCCTCTTGCTTCTTGTTTTATCAACTGTCACTCAACATTTCATACACAGTTGACATGTAACTAGCACTCAAATCTCAAACTAAACAATGCAAATACATTGTAAACAAGGTAAAAACAGTGACTTTAAGAAATCCCAGGTTTTTATAAATTTTTAGCCTATAATTGATTTCTGTCTGACTGTCTATCTGTCTGTCTACCTGTTTGTGCTCAAAAATATCTACAATAAATTATTTCACTAAGCTAGGAATTATAGTTTATCAGACAATTTATAAATTTCCCAATTATCCCATCTCTGTTTCAAAATGTTTGGATAACAATTGCTATAGCAGCATTGCGATCCGTTACCAACCCGCTTTTACACCAAATGATTATTGTAATCAGAAAAAATCAAATGCTCTACCCCCAAACTTTACCCATTTTCTTTGTATTCTGTTTTTGAAACAAAGGACTCGTGCAGGACTGTAATATTCAGAATATTTCCTTGCATTGTTCTGCACATTTTGCCTGCTTCACTGACTGTGTCTGCAAGACAGCCACTTCTAATCCATCAAGACATCTGTTTAATCAGACTTCTTGTCACACTGAATGAAATCTTCCTCAGATAAAACGAACCTGTCAGAGTTAAAGGGACAACTTCACCTTTGTGGGTAGGGTCAGTGAGCAATGGTCATTAGCAAACAAAAGCCTGCGAGCAGTGTAGATCTAAGACTGTGGAGTCAATAAACTTAATAAAAAAGCTGTTTTAATGACTCAGGTTTATAGCTATTTAAAAGTAGAATGATGACACAGCTGTATTTCACAAGCACATCTTTGGTCATCACAGAACTGGCACTATTAGTAATAAACTGATGTGGCTTTCTAGCAATCACAATAATTATGTGAATTGTGAATGTTTATAGAAATGTGCTAATATGTCAGAATTCAAAGGTCATTGACTGATACATTAATACAGCAAACCTGAATCATACCCAAATGTTTGTGGCAGAAACAAAAGGCCAGTATGGCTGCAAGGAAGTGTTCCAACAACAAATACTGGAGCAAAACAGCAGAAGATAAATGAAGAAGTTTTGAAATAAGTCTTAAACCAGGTTCCTGATGTAACTTGAAGTTTAAATAAAATTTTGATCAGATTTACTGAGAAGTGATTTAAGTAGACTTATTTTATTAAATAAATAAAGTTAAACAGTTACAGTATGTTGTGATTTTCTTAACATTTCAACAGGATATTTGCAGCTAAGCTATCTCAAGAGGCATAACAAATTCATACTTTGTCTAATCCATTCATGACACTTCTTATATATACTTAGAAGTCAAGGTTGCAAATACAGCAAACATCTTACACATTTTCATTACTTATGATACATTTTGTTTTTTGGCCATTGCAGTAAAATCAAAGCATGAAGACTGACCTTTAAACTAAACTGTTGTGGTAGTAAAAGGTAGCAGCAACATTAAATCGCATTATGTTCATTGGATAGTAATTTTTTAACTGATGCTGATTTATGTTACACTGTATGTTTATGTTTTGGACTCTGTAGTTTTGGTATGTTTACTTGGCTTGTTTCTTGATTGCTTTATGTTCTATTTGCTTTCCGTTTCACCTGCACACCTTCTTTTTCTGTTAGTCACACCTGCTGAAAATTCAATCGTCACTTTTTCACTACCTAATTTTTTACAGTGAAACTCTTTGTTAATATTTGCTTTGTCAAGTTCAGTTTTGGTTGAACATGTACAGCCTCTCGGTGGTCATGGTTGTCTGGCTGTTTGGTCACAGAAAAAGGCTGTACTTATCTGGTCTCTGCCCTTCGGTCCAACCCGTCCCATCTGGTAGAGTTGGACCTGAGCTACAACCATCCAGGAGATTCTGGAGCAAAACTGCTGTCTGACCTGAGGGATGATCCACAATACAAGCTGAGCAAACTCGAGTAATTATACAATTGGATTTCCATGTAGAAGTAGAAAAGAGATTGGAGGGAATTTCAAACATTAAATTGAAAAAAAAACAAACATAAAACCTAATTTGGTTTAATTTTGTTTTCTCCACAGTCTTGACCATGGTGGAAGTGAAAGGATAAAATCAGGTCTCAGAAAATGTAAGACTTTGGATGTTCTCTGGTAAGACAATGTCATGAATGTCCTCACAAGCTTGTGTTGGTTGAATAAAATGTTTTCTCACCTCCAGATGCCTGCAAGCTCACTCTGAACCTAAAACCAACCCAGAGGAACCTGGTTCTGTCTGAAGGAAACAGAAAGGTGACCTGGGTGGAAGATGATCCACCACCTTCTCATCACACAGTAGGATCTGATCACCCCCAGCTGCTGTTGTGTGAGCAGGGCCTCACTGGGCGCCACTACTGGGAGGTCGAGGTGGTTGGATCCTTAAGCATTGGCGTCACATTTAAGGGCGTCAACACGGACGGGAAGACAGGTGGTCTCAGGATGGGGAATGATCAAAATTCTTGGTGCTTGGTTTGCTCTGACGATGGTTTTTACGTTTCGCACGATAACAGTAAAGTTGACGTGTCTTCCCTTGGGTGGCGCAGCAGTCGGGTGGGGGTGTATCTCGACTGGCCTTCTGGCTCTCTGAGCTTCTACAGAGTTTCCTCTGATAGTCTGATCCGTCTTCATAACTACAGAGTGGTTTTCAGTAAACCTCTTTATCCTGCTGTTGAACTTCACACTCGGTCTTCTGCGCTATTTTGTCAGCTAAAGTAAGAAAACTGTCACAACTTCACATGAAAACATGTCTGAACGTATTTGCATTTTCTGATAGTGGGGGGAACATAATTCTTCATTAGGCAGAAATAAAAACAACACAGCAGAAACCAAATCTTTACATGTTCCCCCCAGTTTACAAGCTAGTGTTAGCATAGCAGCACAACTAGCTGCTACAGGAAGTTAGCAACCTGGCAGTTCTAAACTCCCATGAACCATTTTGTTTTTATTAAAGTGTGGGATTGTTTATGATCCATTTATTGACTTCTTGCCTCGTGGCAATCATTTTGGCAGATAAAAATACCAGATTATGTTGTTTAATTTCAGTATTGGTCTTGCTGAGAATGTTGCTTTACTATTGGCAATTATTTGCCACCATGGTAAACATATTTCTGGCAATGAGTTGCCAGCGTTTTGCATGTCCAAACTTATAGGTATAAAGCAATGCTGTATTGCTGTGGATATGCTTGCTATTAGTCATTATTTGATATGTGGAAGTTAATGTCTGTGTTTACCAACAAACCTCAGGAAACAAGTTCTCCCTGAAGCTAAGCTGAGAAAACCAGACCTAAAAAAATAGTTTCACATTTTCTGCTTTCACTGAAGTTAAAATACTGCAATACATAATGTTAGTGAGGTGCTAGTTGGTAAATCCAAAAAAGGTTAAAAAACAACACTCTGGTCACATGAATGCAGGTCCTGATTGGAGTGAAACTGACTGGGGATCAGGCCTAATGCTCCATT
>JAOXNZ010000038.1:14273837-14284541 GCA_028566095.1 Kryptolebias brasiliensis
CTGTTGTGTGTTCCATTTGCACAGCAGCAGGTGAAATTGATTCACAATAAGTGTTACTACCTAACTGGTGACATTGACTCCATAAAGGTGTGACTGATTTGGAGTTACATTGTTTTGTTTAGGTGTTCCCTTTATTTTTTTGAGCAGTGTATGTACCTGCTTCTGGGTAGAAAGTGGGTGTTTTGTTACCAATGGTTACTTGTGGTACTAGAAATGTTGAGCTACATGTAGGCTGCAGTAACAGGTACACATGCAGTGTGTAGGCCTACCTTTTGAGCTCTTACTTTACGATAGCACTTGATATGACGCTCTTTGTTCACTGAAACCAGGCAACTCATTTGTTCCTGGTATATACCGTACCAGATGCTGCAATGGCCAAAACAATAGCACTATTGTGATGTGTGTGTTGCTCGCAAAATAGCAGACCTTTTTATGTAATGATTTTGAGACTTATTTCTTTTCAAAATCTCTTCATCTTCTTCTCACAAAAGGAATGTGATAATATTCAAGGGTGCTGTCACAGTTGACCTGGTAACTTTTTTTTTTTTTAACTTTTTTTAAGGTTGGCTCTGGTGTTTATTTGTTGAAATAAATTACCAATTCTTCTAAATGCTGTCAACAGCCACAAGTTGTGCAGGTTTTCCAGGACACTATGTGGGCCAGAAAGCCTATAGTTGACAATCAGGGAATGGTGGGTGTCTGTACTGCTATGTATCCATAAAACAGTGTGCTCTGCAGCATGGCCACATTGTGTTAATGGCTCTGACTCTTACTGTGGGAGTCCACACTAGAATCTTAAAATTACCAGATCTCTTGTCAGTGCCCAAGGAGCCAAACCTTCACTTTTATAGACAGTTTTCTCTGGGGAGAACACTATCCCCTGGGATTATAAAATGGGCTCATGGAGCTGTGCCTCCCAGTGCTGCAGAATCTCTTCAGCCAATATTGAATAAACTACATTTTTGCACGGAGGTTGTAATTTCAGACCTTGTCAAAGATTGGGACATCTCTCCTGTAGAGGAACACCTGCTCACATTAAACAGATTTTTTTTCTTTTCACAGATTTATTAAATTATGTGCTGCCTTCTAGTCAACTTGAGACCAAAACTGAGCACAGTTTATACTTTCCTCTTCTTCAAATTTGACACCCCCAAAGGATGCACACACGTTCTACCACAAAGGATTTTCTTTCAGCTAAAGAGGACTGCCAAACAAACCTGATAAAGTACAATAAAAAGCAAATGAAACACTTCCCAAAGGTTAAAAGAGAAGACATGTCACTTTTATCATTTATGATTAGGGCTTTAGAAATGAAGGGCAAAAAAACTCTGGAGGGGATTTGTCTTCCAGTGAATGAGGGAAAACAAAAGTGTTTTTAAAAAAAGGCATGGCAAGAACTAAGATACGTGTTTAAAAACTCCTATTTGTGAAATTACACTTTGTCACCAAAGAAGTTTGTTTTGTAGAACCCTCAACCCTGCAGATTTTGCTCTCCTTAGGAAAGGTAAAGTTATTTGGGGAGGTGAACATGTTTCACATATGTGCTGCTATTAGAATGTCTCATTACAACTTGGTAATTATTATAAATAAAGTGGATCATTGCAGTCTATTAGTTTAATAGTGGCCTCAACTATTGTTATGGTAAGCTGGTTGTGTGTTAGAGTTTGGATTTTTCCTTTAGTTCATTCCTTAACCTGTTTAATTTAGTCTTGCTTTTTGCTCGCTTGCACACCTGGTTCTGATTTCTAATCATCACACCTGCAATGTGTCAGACCTTATATATCTTACTGTATATTATTGGTTTTTAGTTGTTTGTCAGTTTAGGTTTTTTTGTTGTTGTTGTTTGTTTTTGTTTTTTTTATTTGCCTGTTGTGCTCTCTAAATTGCTTGTAGCTTTGGCCTGGTGCGCTTTAGTTTAGTTATCCTCATAGCTGAAAGACCTTTGATTCCAAAACCTGCCATGACCCTCATTTGGTGCAATTATGTTCAACCTTACCAACAGGGAGCTTCTGTAATAATTAGAGCTGGGCATTAATCTCTGAATATTTGGATAATCTTTTAAATATACAAATTCAAAGAAATAATGCAACTGTCAGTTTGATAAGCGGCTACTTTTGTCTTTCTTCCCTCCAGCACCAGGTAGTAACACATTGCTTAGAGTACCACAAGGTAGGGGTAACGTGCCAAGTTGTATCCTTACAGTGCTTTTCCAGATGGAGTGTTATTTCCTACACAACACATACCACATGCACATCACAAATTAGATAGAAGAACAAAACAAAAACAAAACCACCCACAAATTGATCCTATGTCTGTTTTTGCCACATAGTGGAAACAAAGGTCAAGAGTGAGCTATACCATTTACTCCTCCGCACTAATTCTTTATAGTGGGGAAACAATACAAATATTCCCAGATTGGTGGTGGTGTGGGTTTGCTGTTTTTTGCTGCTTTTTATTATTATTAAATGAAAAATAATTGAATGGTAATCAAGAAATGCCTAATAACCTCATATTTCTGTTCTCACAATATGTAGAACTAGCATTTTGAATCAAAACACAATGTTGTATATGACCAAAGGAGAAAGCATTTAAAGGCATTATGCCTTTGTTCTTAAACAGACACAAGAAACTATTTCTTTTTTTTAAACTAATTATAACATCACTTTGTTTTTACACTGGAAAAAGAAAAGTTAATCATATTCTTGTAAATAAAGATTTTGTTTAGGCTAAAAAGAAAATATTAAGACTTGGGGCACCAGCCTTGTTAAAAAGGCCTATTTAGCAGTGCTAATATAATTTACTCTTTCCACGTAGAGTATTACTAACGATGCTGCTAATTAGCTGTGTAAGTACTTTTAGCTGTTTATCTATGCCAAGAGTTGTGCTCATTATCTTTCTTTTACTTTAGGTTCTCTGGACAATGTTATCTAAGATTTCCACCATTTTACTTGTGTGGCAGCTAACGTCTTTAGTCCAACATTTTCTGCTTGACTGTGATTGACAGCTAACATTGTTGCTATTTTATTCACAAGACACTGCTAGCATCTCCACTGCTGTGTGCATCAGGTTGGACTGTTAGTAATAACTAATATCCCTGCTGCTGTATGTGTCACACTGGACGGATTAGACTTGTGTGCATCATTCCTCAGACGTTTAAAACTTTCTTTACTGCATACTCTTTTTCTCTATGCTTATTATTGTCATCTGTGCACGTCTTTATTTTGTGTGGGGGTGTTAATGTTTGTTTTAACTACCCTTCCTCTCATCATTTGTCTTTGAAAAAACCTTGGCATTTCTGTCAGTGCAGCAAAGTGTCTGAACGTTTAAATGTATATACACTGGGCCAAATAAATGGTCCTAAAAGAGCTGAAAAGCCACCAATTTGCACATTTCATGCATGTTTTCTAATATTCTAATTTCATATGTTTATTTTTGTTTCAGCAATGACATGGTCAATGTTTTTTTAAAATATATTTAACAAGTAACTGTAGGATTTTTATTGGTTTTGGTGACAATTTTTATACTGTCAGTTATTTACGCATTCACTGAACATCATTTGAGTGGACTGGTTTTCTCATTGTTGTGGTTTTGAACTTGCCTCCTACACGATTACTATTTCAGTATATGCTTTATTTTGTTCTTTGTGAGACCTATCCACCGATGCAAGGACTTGCAGTTCAGTGAGGAGTCAATGTAGTTGAAGCAGTTTTTTAGACCTGAGAACGCCCTTTGATAAAGTGAATTATGAGGTGCTTTTATATATACTTAAGGTGTTACTTTTTTACAATAAGCTCTTAACCAGTTTGATTCATTTTTGAAAAGCAGAAAATATTATGTCACACTGAATAGTCTGAATTCACCCTTCAAAATTGCAAAATAGACATTTTACAAGGCTCCACTTTAGAACTATTGCTCTTTTCTTGAATATCAATAAACTAGGTTCAGTACCATGTGTATGCAGATGATATCTTATATGCACCTGCGCATTCTTCACAAATGAGAAATACAAACTTATTGAACAGGTAAATGGTGGGAAGTAAACAGTGGTTTAAAATTCTTTTATTACTGAATTGTACCATAACTGTTTTCATAAGCTTTACAGTGAGAAGTAAATTGTGTGATAATTTTGCTGTCACTGACCAGAGGAAAATCTAAAAAGCAGATGATTTTATTTAATTTTTTTTGGGGTATTACTTTAATTCCTAACTTAATGTTGAGGCTCATATTAGGAGGGAACCATCGAAACTAAACTTAGATGTTTTAGTCCTAAAAAGTTTTGTTTGACTGTTATCCACTAAAAATTTCTTTAATTTCAGCTTGTGCCAATGAGCCATCACATAAAGAGTTGGTATAATATGTTACCACACATCCACCAGTGATCATTACTACTAAAATGAGAATATGCTTTAGAATATCTTGTACTGAATTAAGTTCATCCTTGCTTGTTCTTCTAAATGGTCTCTTGTTCCATTGACCACTCTTCTTCATGTTAATTTATGGTAACATTAGATGAACCTAAAAGAAAATATTCCGCTTGCCTAATATCCTCATTTACTTTGTGTTATTTATTTATTTTTTACAAAAAGCCCTTTTCAGCATGCACTAGAGGACTGCGTATTTATCTGTTAATTTAAAGTCTTTGCTCAGCCATCTATAAATATACACTGGTTTCTGTTCATTTACACAAGCCTCCCCCATTTGGTGATTCTCCTGGCAGGTTACTTTATTTCTTAGCATAGCTACCGTTTTTCTTTCACATGCAGATTGTCTGTTGCTCATCCCAGCATAACACATTGCCATTGCTGCAAGCCATTTGTGTTATCCTTTCGTGAATAACTAATTTTGTTGCTGAAAATGTGAAATCCGTGCACTCTTGTGTGCGGATATTTTCCCAGTGCAAATAATTAAAATGCTGTCTGTAGTCATATTGATGATACTAACTAATGAGTTTATTGCACTCATATTTGTTGGATGTTAAAAGGACATATATTGGAGTGACTCGTAAATGACTGCAGTATTGAATGCTTTTGAACATGGATCAAAACCAAATCGCCTTTGTTTTTGACACCACACAAAATTAGGTTGTCATGAAAAGATTTTAGATTTCATTCTAATTATCTGTAGTCCTGTGAGTTTTAGCTAGGGTTGCATTTTTCTTTCATGATGATAAATTTATTTGTTTTTCATATATTTACCAAGTCAGATATTATGTCTGCTCACAAGGTGAATCTTGTGATTAAGGCCAAAAGGAGAAGCCCAAGAGGCAACTGTTTTTGTATTTCAAACTAACTAAATTAAAGTGCTTAGCTCTCTATCCTCACTATGTACCCCCCATTGCAAATATTAGCTAGTTAATATCCAGCAATGCTGCCACAGAGAAGTGTAATATAACCAACATGCCTCTGTATTTCTCATCATCACCTCTGTCTTTCTTTATGCACTCATTACATTTTGATGCAGTGGCCCCAGCTGTTAATCGCGAATACCATTTAGTTCAATAAAAATCTCACACTTTATGCTATTGATTTAGTGTGAGCACCTGCCAAAAAACAAAATGCCCTGTCAGCAGCAAGCACAGTTGTTTAAATGATTTGTTTTGTTTTTGCTATCCACTTCAACTGATTTTTATGTCCACTCAACAGCTAAATGTGTTTTGAACATGTGCTGAGATGATGCTGATTCAAGGTAACCGCAAGATTGTTTGTTGTTCTTAGGAGAATGCGATCTAGCTGTGTGAGTATCCAGATGCAATTATACACATGTGTTCCATCTTATGCATACTTCATGTCTTCTAGATGTATGAAATGCCCGCCTATTGGCGAAATGCACAAGCAGTTACAGTAGCTATGATAGTTTACCTCTCAGTATTTTTTTGTTTTTCTGCTCTGAGAATCAATTCAGTGTTATTTGAAAACACTACAGTCCACTAAGTTAGAGGTTTCTTATTATTTATTTTTTTTTGTAAAATAACCATGTCTTAGTGTTACAATAATTCTGCAGCAGCACTGCACTCCTGCAAACAGAACATCACTTTCCCTTGTTCTCCATTGAAGAAAGTATTTTGCAAATCTGTGCACTTGCTTTCTGATTACAAACCCAAAGGTATGTATTTGCCAAGTGACACTATAGGTGAGTTCAGCAGCACATAGTTCTTATTGCTTACCTCGAAAAACTGTCCAATACTTCTGTACGCAGAACCAGGTCAGCGCTTCCACAGTGCAATGGTCACTAAGTGTTGACAGTTTCATGCAACACCGTTATGATGATAAGCTAATCCCGTCTACCTCCAGGGGGCTACTGTCTGTAGCGGAAAATGAAGAACGTGGAAAAATACCTGCTGCCAAAAGTGAGAAAGGCTGAGTTAAGCTGAAGTGTGCACTATGAAAGAGGCTTTAGATAGAGCAGCTATTAGCAGGTCCTAAAAAAGTCAGCACTTTTTAGAGCTTGTGGCTAGTTTGACTTCTGGCTAGTTTGGCTCCCATTATGCTAATTTACAGGTGCACTGTTTGATTTTGGTGTCTGCAGGAGGAGGTTTACATAATTAAAGGCTCTTTTTTTTTTCTTTTCTCATACTTTACACAGTTGCACACCTCTTATCACCTTCTGTCTAGCACCTTGCTGAAACTCCTGTTTCTTTAATAATATCTCTCCCGGTGAGCCAGGTCTGCTTTGATTGATCAGCTAATTGATCCACAGTTTTGATCTGCTACATGTGCTAGAGAAAGTGCAGAGAGAATTTTAAGCAGTGGAGGCAGAGCAGCCCTGCTGGACTAGCTAAATGGTAACAGCATTTATATATTACACCAAGTAACATTTTCCTGCTTTTTATTTTAGTTAAAAAGAAAAAAATATGTATTTCTTTTCAAAATCTGTGTAAGTCAATATGATTAGGTATGTAATTGGCCAATTACCATTATTATTGACAATTCAGACAGTTTGAACAAGGCAGTTCTGAAGCAGTGTTGTCTTTTAGAAAGAATGAATCTCTTCACAAAAGTCTCCTTGTAGATTTTGGGTTTTATAACTTTGCAGACATTTTACATAAACATAAAACTTTTTAAGGCACTAAAGGAAAACAAATTTTAAAAAGCATACACCATCTTCGAGATCAAGTCTGAGTTTGTCATCTTCTGAGTGCGCACACAGTCCAAATACAATTTCTTTTTAGCAATGTTTATTTTTATTTTGGACAACTGGAAATAAACTCATTGAAGGAAAAAAAATGTAATGATGACCAACTGCAACTACAAACATTCAGACACAAGCCCCTTTCACAAAACACGTTTGCAATATGGCCACAAAGATGTCTTTGGTCATTCATAAATCCTTAATTGAGTCACCAGCATTCCGCAAAGATGTGAAGAGAAACAGAAAAAAAGAAAGCAGGCATTGGTGACCCAAAAGAGGTGTAGAATGTGACTATGCTGCATTGATGTGTAGCACTACACATAAATTGTGTGTTGTACAAATCCCATTTTAAATACATTGGAAGGCTGGTCATACAGACCCTATCATCATTACTTCACACCCTCAAACCGCAAAACTTACGTATTCTTTCATAGGTCAACAACTGCAGTGCTGTTACTACGTTGCTTGGTGGCTGAGACATGTTAGCAGTGGGCTGACTTCAACCTCCCCATGCTGCCTATTCATTCACAAAGCAGAAAATATAAATGTGTTTTCTGGGAGCTTTTCAAGACTGTAGAAGAAAATAATGCAAGTATTGGCTTCTTTTTCATGTTTAAGCATTAGCTAAGCAATTTAATTTAGATTCCACTGTGCCGCCTTGCTTTCCAATCTGGCTTCTAAAACTTTATATTGAGCTGACGAACAAAGCACAAATCCATATTATACGTTTTAATATTAGCTTAACAGGTGTGACAACATTGCTTGCAAATCCAATTTTGACACGTGCCATGTTTGACTGACTGAAGTTACAAATGCACACAGAAAACAGAACAGCCTGCTTTCCTTCTCTCCACTTCATATAATTGAACAAGTACAGACGGAGTTTGGAGTCAGCTTTCTGAACAACATCCTCTGTTGGGAGTTTATGTTAAAACTATCAGAAGCCGTATAATTGCCACTGCACCCAACTTCAGTCAGGCATGGGTCTCAGCTGCAGCCACATGAGTGCTGCCCTGATTTGCCATCTCTTGCTTGTTGACATTTGAACAATGGAGAGCCGGCGACTAAGGTCAAGTGACTACTTTCCAGTTACCACTTTTTTAGATGAAACCTCAAATGTCAGACTTGTAATTCCAGTCATACATGTTTGAATTTTGGATTTCCTTGACTAGTCTGTGTGGGTTTTCAACGATTCAGCTCAGCACATGCCAGAACAGGGAAAGTCCTTCACATATAGCTTAAGTAGTATAAAAAACTTACAAATATTTGAAATGCATTACCTAGAAACAAAAGCTTTACATTAGCTATGTTGAGCAAAATTGTTCATTTTGGAAATACTTTTAGCTCTTTGGTTGCTTTAATTTATTTTCTTTCTTTATTTTTTATTCCTAACAAAAATGCAGAGGTGTGCACTCAAGGCACATGACTTGAGTCATGAACTCAAGTTAGACTCAAGTCACAATTTTAATAATTTTAAACTTGACTTGATAAAACCACAAAAGACTTGAAACTCAACTCGGATTTTAAAAATCAGTCAATGTCTCATGATTTAGACTGGAGCCTTTCGACTTGAAAATACTTGATATCTTGCACCAAATAAAAAGTTAGTTGTTTTTACAAAGTATGTCACTAATCCATTTTTTTTTTATCTACTAAGATTAACTGTAATAATTTCCAGCTAGTTTACACTAAAGGCCTGATTATACCGGCACACAACTCATGGCTTGACAGAACTGTGATGTCAAGAGAGACGAGTTGCCATTTTTACCAGTGGTTAACACTCAGTGCAGTTCTCCTCTTAAACAGTACGCATCTATATTGAAAAAAATTCTGCTACATAATAGGAATGTCACAAGAAGAGCAGCTGTGCATAGTGTGGGAATTTGTCATACAAAAAAAAATGTAGGTTTAAAGTTAAATCTCTTAAGTGCTTGTTGAAATTTTTTTAAATTACCTCTTTAAGAGTTGAAACTTACAGTTTTCCACTGGGGACTTGTATGTCTTTACTTGAGACTTCAGTGAAAAGACTTGAGACTTACTTGTGACAATAAATAAGTTCCACCTATGGAAAGACGACTCAGCCTTTAAAAATACCCTTCAAATGAGAGCTAAATTTTACTTCAATCATCCTCATAGTGTTAATCAATTCTGCCTAGAGGCAGTCAAAGTACAATTTCTGTGTTAGCCATTTGTTTCAAACTAAAGACTACATCAAAGATTCAAAGTTTTCTTATAACGCATCAAGTTTCTTGATTATATTATTTAATTTAACCAGCTTTTGATGATGTGGTTGTGTAAAATGTATCAAAAGTAAACAGTTCAAATCTCTTCATGTTTGCTGAACAGATGGTGTGTTAAAATCACTAATTGGCTTCTTAGAAGTGACGCTCATCCAGGTTCATCACCTCTAACACCACCTCTGTAATGTCTGATGTCTCTCTGCGTGTGTGCCCGTTTAAATAAGACTTGAGGTTTAGATCTTTATAAATATATTTAGTATTGCATAAACCTAAATTTTATTGTAAAAATACAAGTAAAATATAAAAAAGCTGTAAAGTTTAGTTATAAATTCTATAAAGCTACAATATTTTAAAACGTCACTGTTCACATTTACATGAATTTTGCTTTTGAGAAACATGGTCCATGGGCCTTACAAGCAGACATATACTTATATTTTCGGTGAGATTTGCCACAGTCTGGCAAATATTCCTGCCACCATGAAAGTGTGAATCTTCTCCATCCTGCTCTGTGGTCACATCTACAGCTGAGAAGAGTCACTGACCTTGTTGGATAAAGCCCCAGATTTTTCAAAGACCAGCCTGTACTACTGCCTCTGTTGCCCAGCAACTGCCCTTGTCTCATCATGTAGATATAATGATTTGCAAAGATCCATTTGCAACAAATTTTAACTTTAATGTCTATTGCCTGAGAGAGATGATAACAATTTCCCTAATGAAAAAAGTTAATGTACCATATTTTCTTACTCTTTTTCTTTTCCACAATCATATTAATGTTCTTTTACTGAACTGAAACCCTCCTGAAATGACCAAAATTTTTCAGCTGAAACTATTGTTTACCAATTGCCTTTAATATTTTTTATTTGTTTTTAGATTTTACACAACTTATATTTTGGGAGAGATGAGGTAAGATGTCAGCCTTTTAACAAAATGACCTAAATACAACAGTCTTGATAACAAGCAGTTATTGTAGTTTATTAATTGCAAAACTGTTTTTTTGGCACACAATGATGCAAGATCAGTGCGAAGACAGGGCTTAACCCCTGAGTCTTTGAAAAAGGAATTAGTAGGCTAGAGTAAATTTGTTGAAATTATAATTAATGGTCCATTGATCTATTTTTGGACACAAAACCCTGAACAGTTCTCCATAAAGAGAGCTGGTGCCTATGTCCAGTGGTCATTGACTGAGAGGCAGGGTTGCAATTAATGTTGTATTTTAATATAACAGTATCATATCTACAATGTTTTTTTTTTTATTTATTCCCTGAGAGAGAGAGAGAGAGAGAGAGAGAGAGAGAGAGAGAGAGAGAGAGAGAGAGAGAGAGAGAGAGAGAGAGAG
>JAOXNZ010000038.1:14330717-14342892 GCA_028566095.1 Kryptolebias brasiliensis
CTCCCCCCCAAAAGATCTGAACTAGTGTTTTAAATGAATGAATAAAAAAAAGGGTTTTCTTTAAGGTTATAGGAAAGAAGTCAAGGCAGAAATAAAAAAAAAAAAAAACAGAAACTTTTCTTTTAAGCAACTAATTATACTTGGTTTCATTTATCACCCATTAAACCTGCAGAATTCTGTTTCTGCTGATGCTCATTTGCACTAATACCAAACCTCCTAATGAAAATGAATTTGCTGCCTTGGAAAATCATGCACTCATGCAGCACTTTTTTTTCTGTCAGTTTCCTGATTACTTGGATTCAATGATATTTTCAAGATGAAACAAGTCACAAATTTAGCTTGACAAGCAGAGACACATTATGTATGAGAAGAAAATGTCTTTGTATTATGTTTTTTTCTTCCTCTTTACATAAGTGAGGGCTCCCTCCCCGCGTATTTAGGGGAAAGAGGGAGGGGTATTATTTTCCATGTTATCCAGCATTTCACTCATGAAAACAATCTATCTTTTACATGTCAGACATGACAATGAACTTTGTCACTTTCAAGATTTTAATGGACAGAGCTACAAGCGTTTCTGCATGCGTTGAGAGTTACTTCGTTTTTATTGCAAACAAATGAACGTTCTCCCACACAAAGGTTATTTTGAATGCTGATTCAAATATAAAAGAAAAGAAGAAAAAAACGATGCTGGCATTTAAATATCAGACATTATGATAAAACGGAGTGTATACGACCCTTGAAAAGATTTACTGTTAAAAAAGCTCCGTGGGGAAAAAAGTCTGACATGAGCACAACAAGCGAGCACACGCACTCCCACGCGCAGCTTAAACAACCTATGCAAATAGTAACCCAGAAACAAGCAAAGCTTAGAGGAGAGAGGAGACAGAAGATAAAGCAAAGTGACTGTGTTCTTTGCACTAATAGTATACACTGTAACCCGGAATATTTTTTCAAAGTCAGCTTGGGGCTAAAAAGTAATTTGTTAAATGGTTTCCACCCAGCAGGAAGCCAAAACTATTTTTAAAAAAGAGATACTGATAAAAATGACCATCACTTCAGAACACCCAGTACATCAAAACCTGGAGTATTCTCCCATGAGGGCTCAGGGAAAGTGCAGCGCTCATTCAATGTATGCCTCTTCGATAAGGGCATTAAAATGGGATGACTTTCTAAAACACTGAATGGTCACAAGGTGGGAACAATGAAAGAGGCCACGCTGGAGAGGAGGGGAGGAGAATAAAGTACAGGGGGTAAAGACTGGAAGAAAGAAGCTGAATCCCGCTCTGTATCTGTTTGAATCAAAGGCTGCAGCACCTTTATTTTGCTCTTTTCATCCCTTTGTCTGTTCACTACTGTTGCTGCTCTCTGTGGTCATGGAGCCTCTTTTCCAGGGACAAAACCACAGTGGAAGATGAGCTTCCAGCATCAGAGAGACGAGTGAGACAGGACATCTCAGTAGACCTCTGCTACCACCTAGAGGTCTCATCAATAGTGACAGCACATCACATTTTAGCTGTTTGAGACCAATCAAGATCAAACAAAAGCAAGCGATAGAGACCCTTCAAAGAATTATAAGCCTACTGATTACACAAAAATCATTATTTTTTTTATTGTTTTATTTTGTTTGACTATTTCTTTTTTATTCTGGCTTTATGTATTTTGGAGAAAAAAAATGTTTGATAGTCACAAGATGCAACACGCTTCCTCCATGGCTTTCAAAGCTGCCATGCTGAGTCAGAACATGTTGAGGCATCCCTTTAAGTTTACATAACGGTCCCAGATAGTAATAGCAAGTATTTCAAATAAGTTCTTCACGGGGCTTAACTCCACCTAGGGAGACCATGGGAGGATGGTGAGAATTGGTTTCTTTGATTCTGCCTGTGCTTTTGAACCATACAGCTTCTCTACCTTGTGGAGAAGCCCAGCGAGCCAAGATACAGGCTAACTTAAAAGACTTCAGTTTGTTTGTTAGTATGGGGGTGTTTTCAGCATAGTGAAGAAAAAAAAATGTGAAGATAAGCCAACAAAGTTGCTCTGTCACCTAATACACCTCAGACTCAGAGTTAGTGCATTTCCCCGTGCCTCGTAACAACTCCTTCTTTGTACAACACATTAAGGGGAGTGAAGGTGTGAAGGAGAGCACAAAAGATTAGAACGTGTTAAAATAAAAGAAGCCGTGGGTGTTGTGAGGCTGCAGGCTGTGGCAGAGGGCAGAGTAGAAACAAACTCAATTCCATCTCGGATATCACCTCTCGCTCGCACCGTAATGAGCAGATGCTGCTTTGTACAAGTCGAGCCACACATCACCTCTTCCAAAGGTGCAAAACTGATTGCTTTACCGACTCTTCCGCTGACAACCATCAGAATGTATAGCCCTTCTTACTCTACAACACATCCCACTAAATTTGTCCCGGCCTCAGCAGTTATAGATGCTGGCAAAGCTGGGCAACCTAAATTGTTGTAGGTGTCTTTTGCCCTTAAATGAAAGACAGTTTAAAAAAAGACACCAATAAATACATACTGCAGTGAAAACATGACAAAAATTGGCCTTTGAACATGATAACTGCACAAGTATATTTTATGATTCTAAATACAAGATGATTTGTTATATCAAATTAGAACATAATATGTTTTTGTATTAGCTCTGACAGGGCTGACAAGCTAAAGGCTTGTCAAAACATAGCTAAGACTAAAGTGGTTTGCTACCATCCTAAAATAGCTCCTATCTAAAAAAAATCTCATGGTGGTTCATGCTAATACTGCTATTTAAACCTTTACAAAACAGTCTTTTGCATTTTAAGTCTATTATCACCCGCTGCCAAAGATGAAGGCAGAGCGATAATGTTTTTGCCCGTGTCTGTGCACATGTATATGTGCTCATTAATCTGCTCTATTTGCAAAATATCTCAAAAACCACTGAACAGATTTTATTGAAACTGTCAGAAAGTAGTAATTGGATGAGCATCTACAACTCACTAATATTTGGACTCAGCTGAAATCAAGATGGCCACCACAGCTAGGGGACCTTAGCAAACACAAACAAAAAGGAGGCTATAACTGAGAAGTTGGTAAGACTTGGTGTGGTAGAAGCTGAGAATCATCCTTATACTTTAACTGCAACAAATTCCACAACACCTTTGCTTAAAACATTGGCAAAAACTGTTGGAGTTGATACTGTTTGTCTCTTAGAAAATTATCTGTACAACTGTGTGCATCTTCAACTGATGAACATTTGGAGTCGACCCAATCTAAGGTAGCCACCACAACTAATGAATCTTAGCCTACAAAAAAATGACTCTAACTCAGTGAACTTTATAGATATTCAGCCAGAATTTGGTGTGAAAGTTGCTGTCAGTCATTTACAGAAAATCCTGATCATGCAGGATCACCTGAAATATTGCATGAGATTGAGCATGATGCTTTTTTTAAGGTTTAACCAAAATGGCAACAAATGTTTAATTTCTCAACATAGAACAATCCTAATTTAAAACTCTGCTAGGCCTTAAATTAAGGCAGAAATTAAATTCAATTCCTGGCAGAAGCGCTACAACTGGATGCTGCTGCTCATCAATCTGGCCAGATTAAAATGTATTCCTCCAAACTGAAGTTGTTCCAAAAAGCTATTTGCAACAGGTAAGATATTAACTGTTCATAATCTTTCCACATAACCTCACTTGTAAATGGCAGAAGTATCTCTTTAACATCGCATTTCATATTTCAGGTACAGATAGAAGTAAAAATCTTTATCCAAACAGCCTACTGGTCTCTGTTTGTACTTCAATCAAAATATGCATGCACTGTTTTGTTATTTACTCCACATATTGAGATCTACTTTTCAAGTCATCTTCAGAACATTGAGTAATCTGTTTTTCTGTTTGTTTGTTTTTTCCTATTTTCTTTTTGCTTTTTTTTTTTTGTCTACAATAAATCTTTGAGCGCCTTTGACAAGAAAACCCCAGGTAACACGTTAGAGAACCTTCACTATGTAAACACGTTTGGTGTTCTCTCCTTGGAAAACAACAGGGTTTAAATTTAATTGAAGATGTCAACACAAATAAAGCTAGATAAACCTTTAAAATAATTACAGAGAGCTTTGGTGCGTTTAAGCCTTTTAGATTCAGAGACAGGAAATCCAGAGTGACCACTGGGATCAGGGATTTAGAGACCCTCTATTTGCAAAGCTGCCAACAAACAAATTCCAAGAACAAAGCAACAGATAGCAAACTCTGTTTATTGAGACGCACAGTAAAATTTTATGCTGGATCGTTCACACTTTATTAAAATGCATGGTCACATGTACTCATACTCACATGGTAAAGGAGTGTGTGCAGCCATAATCGACTGATTTACAGTGAACACACTTTATTTTTTTCTAGCAGCTGGTAGATGCAGCTCCAGTGGCTCAAATAATGTCACAGAGTAGCGTATAATCTCTAGAACAGCTGTGGCTGGAGATAAAACCTTAATCAGGTGAAGGGAGCTCTGTAATATAATAAACCTGAAGCCACAGACTCACAGTAGGTACAAATAAAACCCACTGCTGGATAATCTTTGACTTGGAGCTTACTACCTGTGTCGGTATCATTGCCCACTCAGATAAAAATGACTGGAGTCCTACAAAATAGCATTCTTTTTCTTAATATTATAGTAATAGTTGTTGAAAGCAAGCCAAAAATAAATAAAAAGGATGAGGATCAGGCAGTTACAAAGAATATATTTTTAAGACAAATGCTACAACACAGAATTCTTATGGAAGTTATGTTACAATTAATGTGGTAATTAATGCACTAGTTAAATGTGCTAATTTCAATTAATTCAACTACAGTCACATAGCATATGACCCATGTTTTTACAGCTATACAGCTCCCCACTGTAAGAGCTTACATGCACACATTTATAATGAACCATTATACAAAAAAGGGATTTCAAACTGATTAGCAGGTGATAGAAACATGAAAAGAAACAGAAAATCCACCAAAAAATTACCGTGAAGATAAAGTGAACTGTAATGAGGATCTACAGTACCATTAGGGCTTTAAAACTTCCTTTAAAACACATTTTAAACTGTATCATCAGTAAGCATGGCAGACTTCAAGACTGTACAATGCTGGGTGATGTGGTTTGTAAATGGAAGCGTCGTTTGTTCACAAATATAGATTAAATAGTGCAGCTTTAAACCCTGTGCTGTCTTCTTCCTTGTTTGCTTACATGGTAAAGAGGGTTGTTTGCATTTATGGATTTGTACCACAAATGCCCTGGGATTAAGGTGAGGTTAAGAGCAAAGATTTTTTTTTTTTTTTGTGCCTTTACCAAAAGATTTAGCAAAGAACATTATCTAGTAATGTAGAGAAATGTGTTTTTATGTAATTACTTTGGACCTTTTGTTTAATTACAAAAGTACAGAAATTCTAAGTGATGACTGAGGGTGCATAATTATATCTTTAATTGCCTGAACATGCTACTAAACTGATTGATTAAATTCCTAATTGGTGGGTAAAGCCTGTAAGGTGGTGTGGTGGTGTGCACTGTTACCTCACAGTAAGAAGGTCCTCAATTCAAAATGGTTGGGTCTACTTTTTGTAGAAATATTCCCCCTTTTCCTACATGGATTTTCTCCCAACACTTTGGCTTCTTCCCATAGACCCAAATCAAGCATTTTAGATTAATTGTTGCATTTGAATTGGCTCTCATCGTGGGTGTGCACAGTTCTTTCTAGTAGGCAGAATTATTGTACAAGAACATAAAGGTACAATTTGTTATTAGGAATGCAGCATTTTACTGATGAATGTACTAAAATGGAGCAATTTTCAAAGGTACAGCTTGCCAACAACTACAGCAGAGCTGAAGTAACAGAGCGTGTTTTTTGTGATTATTTTTCCTCCTTGATTTTGTTTAAAGAAAATGAAACAAGGAAACAGGAAATGTAATATGTGTGGATTTAGCTGAGCAAATAGGTAAAACCTTACATTGGAAAAGAACTGCAGTACCCGTTTCCAGTGGCAACATGTGAATTAACCTCAATAAAACCCTAATAACACCTAATTCCTTGATTTCCTTGTTTGGTGATGGTGGATAAGATGTTTACAGGGGTCACAGTATTGGTCTCTGTGAAACAAATTAAAAGGAACTTGTTTAAACTACTTAATTTGTGTCAAGAAGTATTAATATAACCTGGAAATCTTCTAGAAATATGTGTGGTTTCACATCTGACAGTGAAAATTTGAGCAATTTCATCTGAATAATACAAAACAAACTCAAAAGCAGCCTTAAATAAGACCTATCAGTGGGACTAATCTCTGATTCAGGTTTCTATAAGACATCATTTTGGAGCCCAGACAAATTGAAGAAGGTTATTTGATTTGATTATTTAATAGTTTCTCCTGTTCCTGAGTGATAAGCACATCAGTGGAAGAGGAGTGTAGGAGGAGTGATGCTCCCATCATGCTTTAAGCATAATGAACAATCCTGTCCACCCCCCTAGGCCCAACCTCAAAAAATGGTCAGATGATTAGCTGAACATACTGAATGGCCCGCATTTTGCATCAATTGATCTTTCCCTTCTGCGATGGCATCGATATATTCCAGGATGACAATGCTATGATTTACTGGCTCAAATATTGAAGAGGAGTTCAGAGAGCATGGGATTTCATTTTCATGCACGGATTGTTCCCGGCAGAGTACCAACCTTAACCCCTATTGACAGTCTAAGGTTTGTGCTGGAGAAGACTTTCCTCTGTGGTCCAACTCTCCCATCATCAATACAAGATTATGCCAAAAAAAATGCAACTACAGAGGGAAATAAAAGTTGAGATATTGAACAGACTTAATAAAATGATACCACAGCTATTGCATGCCATGTCAGTGGGCCAACAAAACGTTAGAGCTTTTGTTTGTTTTATGTTTGGCCAGTTACTGAATTACTGAATGTCATAATAATTGCATATAATAAAATGGCAGAGGTATTTGCACTAAAGGGAAAAAAGTGTAGTCCAATTGTTGAATTTGCATAAAATATTAAAAGTAGAAAATGCCTCTTTTTTTACAAATATCATTACTAATCACCATTCTGCTTGAATGCTAATAAAACTTTGCACTGGTCTACTGAATATAAAAAAAATAAGCATCTTAAAATATATTTTTTTAAATATATGTCAAAACCTTTTGCTGTCAAGTTTTAAACAGCAAAACATCAGTTTTTGCTTACTTTCTGGCTATTCTTTTGAGCTGCTAAACTATAGAAAAAAACAATATCTTAAATATATGTTTTACCAATGAGAAAGAATTCCTCTTTACAAAAATCTACTTGTCTTGTGATTCCTTCATGTTTTTGATAATCTACATTAAGTTAAAGACAACAGTTAGGAAAACAGCATAGTTGGTTTATTTTAGGTTTTCATTTTGTCACTGATTAACAAACTGACGCCTTTTCTGTTTGGATTTTAATTTCCTAAAACCTGTGTTGTTTTTTTTAACAACTGTGTCAGTTTTAGATCATTTGAGTCAACACTTAATTGCCTCGATGTATCACAATACTGAGCTTACTGTTACCTTTAAACAAACAGAAGCCAATGCTGCTCTGCATTTTGTTTTAAAATGCTGAACAGGCTCACTTTAATTTGATTTTGTATCAAGATGGAAAGAGGAAAAGATCTAAGTGACTGTGAAAGAGTGTTGATTGTTGGAGCCCAGTTAGCAGAAGAGACTACAGAATGCTCCACTGCCTTGTGTTTCAGTAGGAGGAGTAGCTAAAGCTACATCTGCATTTAGATCTATGAGAAAGACATGAGTAAAAAAGGTTGGAAATTGTTGTTGACAGCCCGCAGTGGATGGCCACGGTCCTCGTTAATTAGTGGGACATGTCAGAAAGAACCAAATAGCGACTATTACTTATGTAACAGAGAATGTCAATGAAGGACGTGATCAGACTCTAAGGAGTCAAATTGCATTCAGAAGATCATTATGGCAGGGTTTTCAGTGCATAAACTCCCATTTGGAGAAATAAATGCACATTTAAAAGTTCAGTAGTGCGCAAACTACAGACAGAGGTAGAAAGAAGCGGTATGATCAAATGAATCATTCGCCACCCGTTTCTCAGCAAGTGGGCGAGTGCATGCATGATGCACGTAAGAAATATATTACACACATGAATACTTGACCCCTGTGGCAGGAGGATTCTATGCTCCTGTTAATGTGTAAGGAACAGTTTGCGTGCATACTTTGAGTCCACCTGTTCGCCAAGAGGGCCAAAGCAAATCAATTCAGAAATTGTCCACAGAATATTGGATGATTGTGAAAATAATCTGAATAATATGCTGCATACATTGTTTTAACAGGTGAATACATGTTAATGTCATGGAACTGAATTTAGTATAATATGACATTTTCCATCTGTAAACTGACACACGTATTTTTAAAACCCTGCTTTTTTAGTGCCGAAATTTGTATTTTTTGAAGAATCCCATATAAATTATACTAAAATTGCAGTCAAGAGTTTTGAACTCTTAAATACAAGTACTTGATGTTTGGTTTTTTGTTTTTTTTCCATGGTGCTAAACCTGTATTTCATGATCATGAAGATTTTGATTTTGTTTTTGTTACTTTTTAAACTAAGTTTCTGAAAACTTCTGTGGGTGTGGGCAACCAAAAATCAAACAAAATTTAAACATTGTGTAAATTGAAAGACTAATAAAAGGATTGTCCTTTTGTAATGCTTCTATTGTACTTTGTGACAAAATACTGTCTGGCATTCATCGTATTATGCACAATTTTTGGTTTTCAGACAGTGTCTTGGGAAACAATACTGCTTTAAAAAATCTATATGCAGCTTTAAAGTCCCAGTGTGCTTTTCTCCATTAATTCTACCTCCAAAGAAGTATAAACCACCATTGCCAACGGCATTGATATAATCATAAACAAAGCACCATTTCATTGTTTGCCAATAATCACACACATCAAGAAGAATAAATCTCCAGAGACTCATACACAAGCTAAATAAACATCAAACACAAACAAAGTTAGTAGTGGTATTTTGTGACAAACTACACTCAGTTAAATTTTATTAAAGGAAAAAATAAATAAACTGAGGAACTTGAATTGAGCAGGGGACACTTTAGCAACAGTAAACATTATGTTTAGGAATGAACAGGTTGTCTAAAATCAGTGACATTAAAGACAAACCTATTTCATGTAGAAAAGAGTGGTGTCAATATTTCCCCAGGAAGGGCACTGTCCAGAAAGAGTATAAGGTTTACTGCGCACCAACAGTTTGGACCTCTGCCTTTGTGGAGCCCACTATTGATCAAATAAATGTCCTTCACCCTTGCTTTGAACCTCAAAACAAAGCTAAACTTAACTTAAAACTCATCAAAATTGAGAGCTTATGCTGAATAGTGTCTGCACACCCGGTTCCACATTTAACCTGCAGGAAGAGTGCTACAGCTACAGATCTCAGAATGCATGCATGACAATGAGAAGGAGACAAATTCCAGCAGTTTAGTGATAACATATTGAGACATTTTGCCACGTCTAAATTTTTCTCTGACTGGTCATTGTATCTGTAAATATAGCCAAATTTACAGCATAGATGCTCTACCTATCTCTTTTTAGAAACAAAAACAAAAGTAAACAAACAACAAAAGCTGTTTTTTTTGAGAATTTACCTAAAATAAAAAGCCAAATTTGCAAGCACATAGTGGAGAGAAATGATGTAACGCTAATCACCACATTATGTCCTATCCTAATGATACTGAATTTTTCAGCGGTGAACTAAAAACACAACTTTATTCAAGTTTATTCTGTGTAACCTGAACTTTAGGCTAGTTCTTGTTAGGCGTGAACTTCTCACAACTTTAGAGAGTTTTTATTCAAAGTTATTGTGTGTTAACTTCTGACAAGCCTAATGTTCCAGGCTCTCCAAAATTTCCAGCAAGTCAACTTACTTTTGTCAGTGGCAAAAAAAAAATCTCTTGCTAAAGCAGAATTCCTGTGTGCAGGGACATATATTTCTACCTCTAAGCCGAGTCAGGAAGGCCAACACAGGCAGTAGGCGTTTCCCAGGGGTAGAAGCAGCTGACTTTCTGCAGAAGGTTGCTGCTTCAACATCACATGCTGACATTTACTTTTATAAATAGCACAAGCATGAGAAAAAAAACAGAGAAAGCAATCGCAAAATGGGAAATAGCCAAATTAATAAGCAGGCTTTAAGCAAAGAAAATATTAAAATGAGTCATGATAACATACTAAATGGTTCTCTTTGAAAATACAGGATATGTACAGAGAAAAGACAGCAAATTAACATGAAAAATGAATTTAAATCTTTTCATGTTGTACTTGTTGCCTAAATATTTCCACTTCCTCACTCCATTCATCCGTGTTTTTAATTATATATATTTTACTATTCCTGAATTCATTTTGACAGTTTTGAGCCATCACCATCGATCGAGAGTCCCAGTGTTCGCTTTTCAGTTCAGTTTTAAGACTTTGTTGGGTAGACCACCTTGAGGTTACAGTTTTGGACAACATCTATGGGCCTTTAACAGGTGCAGTACAGCCAGTGACATGCAGTGCTGCAAAGTTTCACCGTGTTTACACAGGCTGTGGTATGAAAAGAGAGTTAGCAGAACAGTGACAGCACTTCAGGTCTTTTTTTTGTTTGAAGACTTCAGACCATAGATCGTGTGGGAAAGATGGACTTAGTGTCCCGTGTGCAAAATAAAGCCAATGCAGAAATGCTTTAACCATCTATCCTGTTTAATGGCTAGCAAGGGGCAATTTTGCAGCTGATTTGTTTATTTAATACAGCATAAAGCCCATTTCATTAATTATAGCCTCATTTAGGAGTAAAATAGATGACAGAACAATATACACATTAAGTTGAGGCTGTGACTAAACAGATGTGAGTTGTTGCTGTGGTTCACAAGCAGGTGCACTATTTACTCAGAGTTTTAGGTTTAAAAAGACCAAGATGATAATGTTCTACAAACCAAAGTGTAAGATCAGAGTAGCTACAATCATCATTTGTTGTGTAGTTTATGATATAAACTTGGTATTTAGCTCTCTAATAGGTCATCTATTGTATGTTCTTCAGTTCAGTACACATTTTCTAAAGTACAAAAAGAGAGAAGAAAATACATGGTACAAATATGTTCGACTTTCAACACATTTGTAGGCCTTTAACATGACAACGTATAGTACCACTGGAGTTAATGGCAAGTCTGATTAGAGACAAAAGACAGAAAGGGCTTTCTGTGCTGACATAAACATAAAAGTTTATATTGTTTCAGATTGTTCACCACTGTCACTTCTACATTCAGGACCTATCATACATTTATTTTTCCACCACCAGCAGCTGTTTTAGAAGCTGAAGTGAAGTGCCAGATCTTCTAACCATCCTCTGGTTAGACCATGCTTTTTTTTTTTTTCTTTCTTGTTGACAGTTTCAACTCGCCATTGGGTAGAAAACCAGGTTAGTACTGCATTTCATGTATTTGATGTGTCCGTTTTTGTGCACTGTTTTCCTGAATAGGTTTGGCAAAAATAGACAAAAAAGTCTAAATTTTTTTAGACTTTATGAAATAGAGCTGTAAGGGTAAAATGTATTTATTTATTTATTTATTATAGTCTCGTCTGTGGCACAGATTTTTATTGGATGGTATGTGCATTAAATACAAATACATTTATATTTTTAAAATATTATTAAACATACATTGTGACAGTTAATGCATATCATGACACATGATGTATTTATCTCAAATGAGACCCAAGCCCAGCTGACACTACAAGCCCTTTTGTCATGTTTTAATTGGATGTCTTGCAGATGCTGTTCAGAATGCCAAACAATAATGAAGAAAATCATCCTAATGTAACAGATCTGGATAGGATGGAAGCATTCCTATTTTCTCTCTTTTTTTTTTTTCCAACATTATCTCTGTCAGCTGGAATGAACTGCGTGACAGCTGACCTCTTCTACAAGTATGGTAAAAATAAACATCTGAACATATGTTCTCTCCTTTATATTTAGTTCACCTTGCCCTTTTATGACAGTATCTAACTCTCTCTCTCTCTCTCTCTCTTTTTTTTTTTTTAAATCTGCTGAGTCTTTTGTTTTGCTGTTACAAATACTAGTATGGAATTCAGGTTGCTTATTGTTTTAAAAACATCTTGTTAGTCATGTTTT
>JAOXNZ010000038.1:14402253-14412446 GCA_028566095.1 Kryptolebias brasiliensis
GATAAAATAAACAAAGACTGATCTGGAGAAAAAACAGCATAGACATCTTTGCCTTGCTTAAGCTACTTACACCACCGATATGCTGTGGTTGTATATTCTTGAGTCACAAGTCACCTCCCTCCTCATGCTGGGTCACAGTGGTGGTGTCTGAAATTATGATTGGTTTTCTGTAGGAGGTGACCAGTGGAAAGTCCAACAGTTACTGCTGTGATAGTGCATAGTGGGAACTTGTGATGGCTTTGGACATCAGTTGCTGCCGTTTGTGACACTGGCAGAGTCTGTTCTTAGCAGGAGATTGCCGGAGGGGCACCCTAGGAACTCAATGACAAAATCACTGCTGTATCAAATCCTTAAACATCCCTTCTCCTGCACCTGTGTTAACTAAAATGGCTGTTTCCTTTATTACATGGAGAGACAGCCACCGACCTATTAATTCATTTATTTTAATGTATTTAATTCGGAAGACTTTAGACAGAAGGCACATTAAAGCAGTGGCACAATATTATCCATACTTATAAAAAAGTAAAGTAAAATTTACTCAGGGACATTATTTCAAGATCTAAATAGAGTGGTGCCTTAATATTACATGTTACAAAATGATTGTTGTTTGCTGAATTGTAAAGTCTTTTTTGAATTGTCTGCAGTTTAGAGCAAGAAGGAACATTTGGTGAGAAACGGGTCATCCAGACAAGCAGATGTTGAGTGAACAGATTTAATCCCACAGTACTGATTTAGAGAGGAAGTAATTCAGCAGCAGTCTACCTAGCTGAGTGGAGAGAAACAAATCATGGCTTTTTCTTTATCTTCTGGTTTATATGCTTGCTTATGTCACTACTTTGTTTTTGTTCTCAAATTCAGTAACAAACCACTTGAATCCTCAGTATTAAGACTATAAGTGAAGTTTTTCGAAATTTATTTTATTTGTGCTTACCTATTTGGGCTGTAGTCATCTGGCAGTTCAAATGAAGCATGAATTTGAGGCATCATTTACCCTTTGAGAAAAAAAAAAAAAGACAAAAATAAATAAAAACAATCTAACAAACAAAAAAATAGGTACACCTTACTAACTTGATTATATGTAAGATGAAGGGGAATTTAGATTGAGCAGAATATTGCAAGGGCTTTTCGGCTTATTTCATTCCTAATCTAATTAATGTAACTTTTAATGTAAATAAAGGTTTTTACCTGAATTGATTTAAAAATACATTTTCATGTAGCAGAAAAGAACTTCTGTGACAATAAAGCAATGAAGAGACATATCTGAGTAACCTGGTTGTGTTTAAAGTGTGTAAAAACAAGGCTCTGACCTTTACTAAAAGTTTTTACATTGATGTTTTTTTATGTATACTTATTAGTCTTTATGTAAATGTCAACTATTTAATTAGTGTTTATAATAAGACCTTAGGTTGACATTTAATTTCATGGGTGCCAAATAGGATGAGATACCCTTCAGGGCTTTTGCAGCTCATCTGCTTGTTTAAAGTTGTCATAGATCCAACTGAATCATAAAAAGAAAATGTAACCATGTGATTAATATTTTTGTACGGACATGTCATCAACTATATTTTAATTAGTTATCAAGGAGGCTTTATTTTTACCCTTTTTTTGTTGTTTTGCTGCTGCGAAATATTTTCTGCTAACAGTCGACAGTCGTGTGAAGTGGAAGTTTGACAACTTGCTATTGTCACAGCAGACAGGCATGTTTTCGGGCAGAATTTGATTGTCTAGGAGGAATGCTAATATCCTTGAACACCTTTGATGAGTGTCAGACTCCTTCTTCCCTGTCTATCTTTCCGGCAGTGTCTGCTTGTCTCTGACTTACATTTACTCTCACATCTTCTTTTCTGTCCTTTTTTCCCCACTTTTGGCTGACATTTGAGATCAGTGGATCCATTCATAGATATATTATATGAATAATTGAATTTTATCAGTTGTCATTCACACTGTAGGCAGCTTGAGCAATAGAGTTGTGGGCTGCAGTCCACAGAAGACTGGCACGTTCCACCATGAGTGTAATGACAGGCAGCAAAGTGCCTTTAGGGTGCCAGCTTTCATCATTGTAAATGTTGATGACACCGACTTGTTGTGGAGCTGACAAACTGTCAAGGAGCTGCCAGATTTGCACAATCACTGACTCTGCAGTGCTATGATCACCTTTTCACTGATGAATGCCAACCTTTTCAGAACATTTGTTATTATGTAGGCAGGAGGACGTAGCCTTCAGTGTGTACATTTCGCCACACATGTCTATCATCTCCTAATGTAAAAAAAAAAAAAAAAAATGTAGCTTGGAACTCACTCCAGGTTGAAGATCAGTAGCAGTTCACAACCTGGTGGTGCTAGTTGTGGTCTTTGTGATATTAAAGACAGCAACAGATATTTGATTATAGGCAAGCACTGTATCCTCACTTTCTGACTAATTTTCAGATAGAATATAGTATCTTCAAACACACTTACACACTACTGTCTCACTGACGGAAAATAAGAGCCTTGAAGACTGAATGAAAGATGTGTTCAGGTAATACATTTTGGAGATGGTCCATTGACACTGAATTAGATTTAGACTGTGCTGGCTTGTACAATTTCAAAGCTATTCTATTCAAACGAGTTTCAACTGTGAAGCAGAAAATATGATAAAACCATTACAGTTTTTATTTATTTATTCATTTACAGCATAAAAAGCTAATACCATCTGCTAATTCACATACTTAGATGAATAAAGTGCAACTGTATTTGTTTATCTTCAAGGTGAAATTTACTTTTTAAATTTACTAATATTTACTAATATTTATTCTAATTTAGATTCTTGTATGTAGGTTTCATCAGTTGTCTCTTCGTTGTTTGCAGCTGGCACAATACCTGGCTGCTCATCTTTTAACAGGAGTGAGGAAGCATGATTATATTACACCTGTACTGGCCTCACACCATTGGCTTCCTGTTTGTTACAGGATGGAGTTCAACATTTTTTTTGATAGTTTACAAGGTTCTAAATGGACTGGATCCAGTTTTTCAGAAGGAACCTTTCACAGCACCAGAGTTCAGCAAGAACATTCACGTCCAAAAACCAGATGCTCTTAGTCGCTCCACGAACCAAACTCAAAAAAACAGACCTGATCCTGCCTTTGCAGTTGCTTCTCACATTTTATGGAATAGCTTATCAATTCCTTAAATAAAACTACTACTCAGGTAGTTTGTGTGCTACGTGCAGCAAGAACAAATATCTAAGAAAGTTCTGCTTTGACAGAAGTAAAAAAACTGAACTTGTTGTTTAGTACTGAATATAAAGAACTATCATTAAACATGTGAGATAGTTTTTGATGAAGCAAATTGTATTTCAACAAATCCTGATTAGAGGTAAACAAAAGCTTCAGAGCAAGAACGCGTTTCATCTTTCTATTTTTTTTCTTATTTGTACATGTCATGTTCTTTCTTGGAAAAGCAGCATTAGTTTAGGATTACAGTTTTATCTGCTGCGTTGCATTTGTGTTCGAACACTTTGATGTTGGAGGATCTCATCGCATTGAATATACATCTCTGAGAGACTGCGCTAAGTAGAAGTGACTCTTGTTCAAGGCAGAATGTTCAATAACGTGATAGGTGCAGTGAAGCTACAATTGCATGCAGCACTTCTAGGACAGTCTTACAAATGATGAAGAAAAGATTGTGGCTCACTGAGAAATAGTGAAAAAAAATTTAAGAAAAGAAAAATGAGTAAGCTTTAAGGTAACAACTTTCATGGTTATCAGGTGTTATGGATTTATTTTTGATATGGAGGAAGGAAAAAAGTAAGAAGATTGTCGATTTGAGTTGGGGAAGGCTCCCAGTGATGCCCCCAACTCGTAATAAAAACGTAATAAAAACAACAGCAGTTAAAGTCTTTTTTTGTACATTTTGTTACTATTGCATGTAAGCTTTGTATAAAATGGATGTAGGTAATGTCAGGTTTATTGATGACCATGTTGAGTGTGGTATTCCAATATACTTTAATTGGCTTTCCTATTCTTGTTCTTCCTCTTTGTTAACTGGTGACCTGATGAATGAAAGTTAGACATAAATAAGAACCCAAGGAGACTTAAGCTCAGTTACTAATATGCTGTTTAATCTTATGGGTGTGGCTATGCCCTTTTGGTAGTGAGGTAGAGGGTTCAATCCCTTATTGCTTATTGTTGCGTGAAAGTTTGGGGAATATGTTTTTATTTATGTCCTAAAGAATTTACCATGTTAAGGTTCAAGTTTGCAAAAGTTCATCAGATTCCAGACATGTTCTTAAACGTTTCCTCTGGTTTTCCTATCATGATGAATCCAGTTGTATATTCAAAGCACATGGCAATTGTTCCTGATTAGCATACATAACTGACCAGTCAATCTGGTCTTCAAAAGGAAATAACAAATGGGCTTTGCAAAGTAAACTTGTCAAGAATGTCAAGTGAGGAATCCTGCAAACATATTTTAAGACATGGAAGGTGGACAGCAGACAATATGTCCTACAGATTTTTTGTGAATACGAAGCTACGACACGATGCTAAATGCGTTGTTACTCATTCTGTGTTGTTTTGTATTAACAGAAAGGCAAAAAATCCCAACACGAAACAGGAAGTTTAAATTTCAATGTGAAACAAACTAACAAAAAAAAATAGTTGGCAAAAAAGCCCAAAATGAAGAAATGGAAACGATTGGATGTCCAGGATGAGAACTGGCTTGCTCAGACTTATCTGAGCTGAACCAGCACACTGGGGCCATTATTGGAGAGACAGCACTCTCAGGTGTCCCATCAGCTAAACATTTGGAAACAGACACAGGCCTAATGTCAGCGGTTTTGTCTCCTCAGCCATCTCTTTCCCCACACAGGATACACTAGTTTTTCACAGTTGATACATTTTTTATGCTACATTTTTGTTAAAAGGTGTGAAACTACAGAACGAGCAATAGATCAAGCATGCAAACGTCATATAAACAAAGGGTACGATTTATATATTTATAGTTTTTATTCTTTTTATTTTTCACCACAATCACAACTTTAGAGTCTGCTTAGTGGGGTTCAGCTGTGCCTATGTTGTTGTTGTAGTGAATCCCATAGATACACTGATTAAATTAATGAATAAAATATTTTGTTTTACTCTGAATATTTCTGTTTTATTTTATTATTTCAATAATTACACCTAGAAGGCTAATTGAGTTTAAAACTATGAATTGGAAAAAAGAAAAAAAAAAGGGAATTATTTGAACTGGGATGGGATGTTGGCTGTGTAACTCATTAAATGATATTTACTTTACATTCAGTCTAGATTGACTTTGTTTTGGGGGAGTGCACCATATTTTTTAGAGTTCTCTTACAAAACTCAATGCCCTATAATCATCCACTAACCTAGGATAGCAAACACAATTTAAATGAACTGTGTGCTTTACACACTGCCTTTGCATGGTTTGCATCGCAGCTTACCACCTGCTGTGTCAAAACTCATTCAGTATGGTTGTAAGATGCCAGCAGTGTTCTTGAATTTAGAGCAAGTGTGTCTCTGCCTGTGATTCCAGGACACCTCCTGTGAGCTTGAGGGCTGGTGAGTGGTGTCTTTACCCAGGGGCAGGGATACATCTTCAATTTCCCTAATAAAACAAGTCGTTACAAGAAAAGAAGCCCACTAATGATGCGATATATAGTTATTCAGGGCTACTTACTAATGATATTTGCATCTATAAAAGCTCCTTGTTTGTGGTCCATATCCATAGAACTGTTTTGTAAAATGTAGTTGTTGTGTGTTTGCTGAGAAGTGGGAGACCATATTTAAAGCATACTTCTAGAAATAAAAGATACTTTTCAGTTCTATAGAAGGGTTTTTTTCTAGTAATGATTGCAGCTGAGACATATAAACAGTGCTGGAGTGAATACTTCAAAGTACACTTGGATGCAGTCTATAATGCCATGAATGTTAGGAAGTAGAAATATATTGGAATTTATCTTAACTGGAACCTGCTATTCCCTTGTGTACCTAGTATATGTTGTTCTGAAGTGCTTGCTCGAGACTCTACAGAGAGTTTCACTCTTTACATTTTTTTGGTTGTACAGGTATCCCTTGAGTTACTTGATGCAGCAAGATTTTGAGTGCAGACAAATCTACATAATCTTTGAAGATAGATTTTCACCTCATGGTGAGATGTGCAACATTTTGAAGTTGAAGTGAATCTGGTATGTGCCAGGAGGTGTGCAGTACATTGCAGGTCAGCTAAGTACTTCTGAGCCTAAAACACAGTGATCAGTCACTGACTATTAGATAACATAGTGCCCAATTCACCAACACTCAGAGTGCTATGGACTGAAGTCTTTGTGACATTAACTTAGTCAACCTTGTATATGCTGTTTAATCTCCTCCCATCTGGTAGTAGACATCGCTCCACTGAATCGAGAACAACAGAAACGTGCAGTAGCTTCATTCTACTGGCGATACAGCACTCAGTTTCAAGAACATTTAGTAAATTTTTTTTTTGCACCAATTCTGACTGTGCTGGGCACTCTTGATTTATTGTATTTTTAAATATAGTTGGACAAATGAAATACTTGAACTTGAACATGCATATTTCAAAAGATCAAAATGCTTTTTGCAAAAACAAAAATTAAATGGTGAAATTGTTACACAAAATGAATATCTTTTCTTTTTTTTGTCATACAGCTGTAGAGTTTTGCACAGAGTTTGAGTGGAGAATAACTTCCCTTCACTTGTTTATTTTTAAAGACACTTCTCATGTTAAAAGCTTCATTAGTCCTTTCTGATTGATGGCAAGCTTTTTGGAAACATTAACATTCAGAAAACTAAACCTGGATTCATACTTGAAGTGAAGAAATCTACTCTTTCGGATGTAGTTGCGTGACAAAAATCATGTCGTTTTGTTCTCACATAAGCTCCAAGAGCCTGTTCTGTGCACAAGGTCCTGGCAGTAAACCTTTAGCTGTGCTGACTGGGAGGGAGTACGCCTCAGCCAGGTAGTGTAGGGGCACTACCCTACGTTCACTCATTATTGTGCACCGTCTGTTGGAAACGGTGGTGGTCTCTTAGTGACAAATTTGCAAATGCCAAATGGCATTCAAAGCACTCAAAGAGTTCAAACTTCCACCAAAGCCATAGGGTCATTAAAAAAATTGTAGGATACGGATCATGATCTGGATTACCACCAAAATTTAATCACTTTTTTTATGACAACCCCAACATTTCCTGAAAATTTAATCAAAATCTGTCCGTTAATTTTTAAGTAATCTTGCTAACAGACAGACAAACAAACAAACAAACCAAGCAAGACTACAGGAAACATGGAGGAGGTGGAACAGTATGATAAGGGAAGGGAAGCAAACATCTGTACAGGGACAGAGGAGTGGAGAAGCCGGCGGGAAGAAATCTGTTCCGGCACTGTGGGAGGAGAGAAGGGGTTTCCCAGGAGTTCTGCGCTGCAGTTTCCCATGGAGTATAAAATGTCCATGCGATAAAGAACGTCTCACAACCACAGGATCAAGAGCCAATTTTTTCACTTCTTGCACAGTATGAATCCATCTTAAGTCTCTCAGCCACCCATGCATCTTGTTGGTCATTTGAATTGTTGTCAGCTGCAAAATGTCTTCCTATTCAGCCATTTTTTAGGTGTTTTGGTCACATGTTTTAAAATGTGAGAGATCACATGTGAGCAACCATCTGAGGAGGTCAATCAGAGTTAAGTAATATCTGAGATAATCTCATTTGTTTATAATAGTTTTAATTCCCTGTTTAACACAAAAGGCTTCCTTGACTCCTCGCCCAAACCATCTGTCTTTTCTGTCCAAATTGTGTTCATTACTGTTTTAAGAATAATATCTCTTATCCTGGAAATTCATATGGACAATGGAGTCTTTACCTGAGGATCTGGCTCTTGTGTGTGTGTGCTGCACTGTATTGTGAACTGGTTGTTTAGTTTCCTGTAAAAGTAGGGCACTGTTTGCTTCACTAGACTACATACACTTAGCTTGTTTTGTTCATTCTGTCCTTCCACTGAACCTGTATTTAGTTTACTTTTACATTAAATTGATAAAACGGGTTTCTGGCAACCACAGCCAGAGGCATCACCCCCCTCCGAGTGTTAGAAAGTTGGCAGGTTTGAAACACATCCACCTTCTTCAGACCCTTGAGGTGTATTCCTTTTATAATAAAGAGTCGTTGCAAAGCAATGCTGATTGAAGAGCTTTACAAACAGCTTGGCAAACAGAGCACAAATCCAGACTCTTGTACTTAACAGATGGGAAAACAACATTGACCAAAGTAACAAGATGGAATACTTAGTATAAATGTACAGCAACAATTCACAATATTGGTGCAAGGTGGTAAAAAAAAGATATTGCAGTCTTCAGATGATATGTTTTTCTTCCAACAAACCTTTTTTTTCACAAATGGTCACTGTCAAGCACTTTCAAAACAAGTATTTCTCTAAGCTGTTGCATAGTGCCAAAATGCCTATGTTAAGAATAATATTTCTTTACAGATATTTCTTTTACATGAAAACTAAATTCCATGGATGCTTTACGCTGACACCCTGCGTTTGGCATGTCGTATGCCTTAAGAAATGCTCAACAGTCATGTAAAATAAAAAAAAAGGCTTTATGGAACCAAGTCTTCAATTGTGTTGTCACCTCTTTGTAATCCTCACAGACAATAACATTTCCACTGTTATTGCATTTCTTTATTTTGTCCTTGGACTCATTTAGAGAACATTGCTGACACACTTGCTGGGAGCCCACCAGCGTCAGTCAAGCTTACAAAATATGTGCTCACCGTCATGCACATATGCACGTGAATATTGCTCCCCCTTAATAAATTAATAATAAAGCTTGAGGACATACACATATACGCCACTAACGTCTGGCTCGTTTCCCAATGACAAGTCTAAAAGCTCTATTGAGAAGGACGCATAGAAATCCCTTTCCTTTGTCCTAAAATAGCATGCTTACTTTGCTTTCTCATCTACATAACACTTGTATGAAGGAACTCTTTTAAAAACTATTTCTGTCCATCTACCTTGCATATAATTGCTTTAATTACATCTTTATTTGTTTTTCATTTTGAAGGAGGCGCACTTAATTTGAATCAAGCTGTCATTGTTAGGCTCAGTCGTAGATTTTTAAAGCTATCTGAAATCTACAAAAGCTGGAGGCAAGATTTTAAGGTAGGTTTTACAGCAGCCTAATGTGCTTTATTTACCGCAGTAACAGATGGCAGGAGGCATGTCACTGAAGACCCAGCAGACAAAGCTTTATCTCCAAGGTGAAAGGTGAAGTGGCATATCTTCAACCCACAGATTACACATAAAGAGCTTAATAACAACCAGGCAGTTCTGGCATTTAAGAATTTCACACTCAACAACATTTTATCATAACCTGTAGTCAGCAAAAGTACAGAGTATTTTCTAGGACAGTGATAAGAGGAAGGTTGTTTCCAATGAATTAACAAAAAACAGAGAAATTGAAGTTATATTTATAATCACCTAATGATCAAATATTTATCCGGGCATTAAAAATGTTTTGCCAATTAAAATAATTTGAAAATAATGTACATATTTATTGCAAAAAGATTTTTTAACAAAACATGATTTAGTTCTCCATAGATTATATAAGTGCATAGGTTGTTTCATGTATACAATCTTTACCCCATTACCCTATGCCTCCTCCAATGGGTTGAACAGTTGCAAAACATTAAAAGAAATGAAAATTTGAAAAACTAATACCAATTATGACAACTGATTGAAGCACTGATGGAGAAATATGATTAAAAAAAGTATGAAATATGAATTATGAAGCTCACAATATTTAGATAATGTTTAAAGTTAATATTTTATACATTTATTTACTAAATTTTCCAGTTGTTTTGCAATCACTCTGTCTGCACATTAAGACCTGCGGTGCTGTTGAACACAGCTCATGTTATCCTCCCTTGCTGCCCACGTCCTCTGACCCAGAGTCAGCAGGTTAATAACCACCTGCACCTAAAACCATTTGTCATTTGCTACCTGCCACTGATAGAAGATGTCAACGAATACCTATGCCCATGTCCCCCCACGACATGCCAAATACTGAATCATGCTTTGCAATCTAAGACCCCCTGAGGCGTCTTCATACTCTTTTATTTTACAACCCCTTCCACTGGATTAGATCCACTAAAGGATGAACTGGTGATCCTCCTGCC
>JAOXNZ010000038.1:14488093-14504816 GCA_028566095.1 Kryptolebias brasiliensis
AGAAGCAAAAAATAGATTTTTAAATGATCAGTTAGTTTTGAATAGAAATGATAATGCATTAACAGTATGGCTGAGGCTTCAGATGGTATCTCTGTTCCCCAAATCAAAGCATTCCTTGTGACATGGTCACTAGAATTTTTGATCTAATATACACTTCCTGGAACATTTTGTTTGTTTTCCTTTTTACTTGAATCCTTTAAATCCCCACAAATTCTCACTTTGTAGCTCAGTCTAGGTTTTCAGTATACTTTAAATTCAATGATCAGTGATCAGCCACAACATTAAAACAGTTTATTTTTAGGTTGTCCTCTGGCACAAAGGACACTAGCAGCTGACCCTTTCAGTCATTTGGGTCGCAAAGATAGACGTCTGTGGATTTTGGTCCAATGCATCCCGGGGATGCTTCATCAAAATGGAATCTGGGAATTTGGAGTCTGAATCAATGACTTTGGCCCTTTATTTCATTTGGCAATGTGTTCCTCAGCAGTTTCTGGAGAGTGGCAAAGCACATTGTCCTTCTGGAAGAGGCCACTGCTACTGAGGAGAGTTGTTGCTATGTGCTTTTTCTGAAACAGTGGAGAGTAGTATGTGACAAAGAGATGTCTGCATTGATCCACAGTGCCAAGATCAAAGGTTCCCTTGTAGCTTTTTTGTTGTTGTTGTTTTTTTTACAAATTATTATTTACTCCAGTGGTTTTAATGTTGTGGCTAGGAGAACTCTTACTGTGAATGTTTGATCTGCTGTGACCCAGTCATATACTCTCAACACAGCTGCAAAAAAGCCTGTTTTAACTAGAGGTCTAAAGTACAATCTCCTCACTGCTCCCTCTGGAACCGGAACTCATTGGCATCAATTAGGCCTAGTCTTGTTCAGTGATCAGAGTTTAACGATTGCTCTGAAAGCAGTAAGAAAGAAAGGTAAGTCAGCGTCTTGCAGAATAGCATTTACTGATTGACTTGTGAAACCCTTTTATCCCATCTAGTGCAATTACCAAGGAAATCCCATCAATACACACATTATGGGTCTTAATTTTCTCATTTAAATTCAGTCTGGTCAGGATGGGAAATAAAATTACAGTGAAAACAAAAGAATTAGCTACTTCCCCAATTGATTTGCCAGTAGAACTTGGAAAGGAGCTTTTTTTTAATGCCAAACAACTCTCCTTATAATTTTTCATGTATAATGTCGTTTTTTTGTTTTTTTTTAAATTTTGTTTTATCTATTTATTTATTTTTCAGGCAGTAGTTTTGTGGTGAGCATGGGCAGCTTCCTGGATGTCTCTAATTGGCTAAATCCAGCCAAGCTAACTCTCTACTATCAGACCAATTCATCAACGCAATGGATTCGAGACTACTGTGGCCAGAGGACCACAGAGCCATGCGAACAGATTTGTGACCAGGACACAGGTCAGTTCATACGAACATACTAACATATGCAAACACTGGGATCTATAAAGTGTGAATTGCGCTGCCCCCTTGATATTGTTCAATTTCAAAGAGGAATCTTTAAACACTACCTTTGGAACTTCTAATTAAGGGCTAAGGGATGGCGGTAGGCATAGCAGTAGGGGTAAATTTACACCAGGAATTGGGACTCCATATTACTGTACAAATAAATAGCGTTTAGCTTTTTATCAAATCAAGAAAAAAAAAACTGTTGTGAATACAACACCAGCCATGGTCAAAATAAGTCAGACTTATTTAGGAATAGTGTGCATGACTTATTGCCAATAGTGCAAGCCCAACCCCTATAAGTAAGGTTAAACCTTTTTCTACTTCTAACAATGTCAATACTTGTTGCTCTTTATAGTAAAATGTACTTTACAGCCCCGAGTTACCAAGTGAATTGCTTAATTAGATCAAATATTTACCAGTGCAGGCTCAGGTGACCCACACAAACCAAGGAGAGCAGAATCAATACTAGGGAAAGTAAAGAAAAAAAAAACAAATAAGTTATTCAAAAGAAAAGGGTATTTTATTGTGAAATTTATGAACAAGGCACTGATTAAATTTAATTTAGTATCATTATTGAGCAAATAAATGTCCATGCCTGGAACACCTGAGAACTGGTTGTAAATTAAACAAGTTCTGCTGTTTTATTTTCTTTCTATAAGCAGGAACAGTCATTCAAAATAAACTGAAAAGAAGCAATGAAAGTACAGCCTAGGATCAATTGTATATAAATCTTACACAATTATGGGACAAAGGTCTGAAACCATCTATATGTAGAATTACCCATTGTAATCACATACTGTAACATATCTTAAGCTCAGAAAAAACACAAGGTTTGATGGTGTCAGTGGATCCAAACATTATGAGGCATATAGGAGTGTGTTGCTGGATGCAAAACAACAGCATAAGGGCTTTCAGTGCTTATTATAGTATCTAAAATAATAAACAGGGTGGAATAAATTTATTTTCTCAGAATATTAAGTCAGTGCAGAGGGTCATTGGTGTGGTTGGATTTCATGAACACTATTTCACATTTACTTAGCATTAAGTTTCACAGCTATAGTAGAAATTTAGGAAAATAATGGAATTGAAATACTGACAGTATTTTTACTGAAAGAAAAGTCAAGGTGAGTTAGTTCATGTTTTCACCTTTTTATGGATTCTTAAGTAAATGTGACAGTCCTCTGTAGGTCAGAGCATGGTGAAACAGCCAAACCCCAACATTCACACTGTGTAAGCAGACGCTCCCGGCCTCTTTTGCACCGTCTAGGTAAATAATCACCAGCTGCAGTATGTACACAATCAGCACACACCTTTTTGCCTCTTGTGACATTAAAATGTCCCACTAAAAGCTGAGCATGCAGCCTAATAATATTTATCTTACCTTGAGTGGTGTAATTCCCTTGTGTTTTCCTGCCCAACTGGATAAAGTCTAAGCTTATTAGAATGGATTACATCTGTAATGTATGTGAAATTTATGTAACCCTAGTCAAGGACATATTCAAGGCTGCTGCATAATGTATCAGAGGCCTAGACAGTCAACTCAGTCAGTATACACAAAGATGCCAAAGATGGAATTAACACCCATGTGTTTGTTGGTTCGGATGCAGATGTGAGTATATGTGCCTGACATTCATCAGTCCCAGCACATTTCTGAAATGTGAAATCATTATTGGTTGTAATTCATTTTTAGTCATTTATCCCAATCCAGCTACATTCAACATCCTCATATTGTTTTGGCTGCTGTCGAGCTCCGTCTTCTTGACTGTCCATTTATTTCCCTTTTCATCTGTCCTTTTTTAGCAGCCAGATTATTTTATCAGTTTTATGCTTGTTAAGTCATTTGGTTCACATTAGTCAGTTGAAATCCACCAAAGTGCCAAATTAAAGGTGCTCTTCAAAAGTGATTTCTGTTCCTGTAATTGTTCTCTTTTATGCTTGACAATTTCCTTACAAACAGCCAAATGCTGCGTACTATGTTAACATCAAGGTTAATTTTGTAAAATGTGACGCAGCCATTCTGCTTTAGTGAGGTATTGGCAAAAAAAGCAAAAACATATCTAGTGTCCATATGAACTGGTGATGTTTAAGTGGCAACATAATATAGAAAAAACATAATTTTCAACTAAATCATAAAAAACAGCTATTGTTCACTTCACCTTTTGTTAAATGGTCAAAGCACATGTTCATTTGTTAAAGCTTGTGTGCTTCCACAGAGTCATCAGTCCTGTGCGTCTTGTGATTAGGAAATGAGATGTCCTCAAATTGAGGGTTTAAAAAACACAGGTTTTACATAATCAGTCCACTTGCATGCTAGATCCACAAAGAACTCAATAACATTAGTTAGATATCTAACGTAATGCATAGTTCCTGCCTCCTGCAGGTTTTTCAAGAGTGTTACTTCTTTTCGATGTCACCTTGAACAAGTCAAAAAATGAGTGTTCAAAATTTTCAGATTTTATGTGGTAATATATATACAAGTAAGTACTGCATTATTGTAATATCTGCTTTTGTAAACGATGCCTTATTTCAAATTTTACACATTGTCACATCAGGAAAGTGTTTTCACTCCTCCAAAAATGTCTGTATTTAAACTGAAAACACTGTTCTGCAAGCTATATTCTATGCATACTGTTTTGAAATTACACATTTTGACATTTAAACCAGTGAAGGCCATCCATTTTATAACATGTGTTCTAACACACCTGAGGGCACACTTTTTTTGGCCTCTGTAATCACAAGCAGCGGGCTGTTTCAGCAAGTTATCTCCCAGCATCTCCATCATGTGGCCCCATCATGCCTCAGTGTCACGCTGGTTGACAGTCACTGTTGACTACCTGTCGCTGTATCACTGTGACTGGATAATCAATCCTCTTTGCCCTCACCTTCACTCCATAACTCAGCTGGCAGCATGGAGGTCAATAGATTGGCATGATGCAACTCTTTCTGCTGTATTCTTGGTTTCTGGCTGCCCATTATAGGACAACTAATAATGCCATAAATATTGTCAAGATGGCAAAAACTGTCCTTGTAAATAGCATCACTTTCAGCAACATTTACTTTTGCATGAATTGTTGCTTTTACAGTATATCTATTACCATAACAAACACATGATATTATTTATTAAATTAGGATCATTTAAAATGTTTTCCAACTAATGATTATGAATTAAGATGACTTTTTGTAATGATTTTGTAATATTCTTGGGCACTTCATCTTACCCTATGAAGGCAAAAAGCCTACAAATTGTTAATTTGACATAATGTATATATGTAACACTGCAAGTAGTCATTCCTAATACATAGTTGTTTTTGAATGACTTACAGCTACTGACACACTACGTTCTAGATCAGTATCTGTTAAATTAACTGAGTTAAAGGTATTTTTGTATTGGCTAAGAATAGCTAAAAATATAATTCAGTCCAATTCAAGATGGCGGCCACCTTGAAATGGACGACTCCAAAGTTTTTTCAGTTTTGGAAGTACACCCACTGATGACTTTATGCAAGTTTCACCAAAATCTTTCCATTGATTCATGAGATATTTTGCTAACCCTGGGTCTGCCCTGGGGTCTTTTCCCAGTGGGCTGTACTTCCAAGAAAAGTGACCAGGAGGCATCCTAACTAAATACTCGAACCACCTCAGCTAATTCCATTTGATGGAGAGGAACAGCGGCTCCCCGAGCTCCCTCCTGAATGACTGAGAATCTCACCTTATCTCTAAGAGTGAGCCCATACATCCTGCAGAGAAGCCTCATTTCAACTACTTGTATCTGTGATCTTGGTCTTTTGGTCATGATCTCATGACTGTAGGCGAGAGTTGGTTCAATGAATCAGTAAATCAAGAGTTTTGCCTTTCAGCTTTGCCCCTTCTTCATTCCCTTGAACTGGTGCATTGCCCTCAGTACTGCAGTTGAAACAGTCAGCTCATCTCTCCCTTCATGATAGCATCCCTTCTGAACGAGACACTAAGATACTTAAACTTCTCTGCTTGAAGCAGAGACTCAACCCCAAACCAAAAAGAAAATTTTAAATCAATTAAGTTAGAACTCAGTTGAATCATGCTCATTCGAACACCCTGACAAGTGGCTCAAGGTTATATTGGTTGTGAATTGACTCTATATAAATAAAACTTAACTGAACAGAAATGCTACTTTAGCTTTCTATTTAACATGTATAATGTACTTGCATGTCAACATTATTGCCCACTCCTTGGAGTAAACACTTATATTGAATCGGCCCAAGGTCTTTGGGTGGAATACCTTCTTTTCTTGAAAATACTATTACAAGCACAAACAGGCATCAGTGGAACAATAACTCTTCTGTGCCAACACTATGAACCTTGAAATGTGAAAATCATCCACGCAGCTAGAGTGAGACACAGAAATTATTACAGTGAAGCACATCATTTCTGGCGTGATGTGAAACAGGAAGAAGAGAGTCACTTTGTTCTTTCAATTGATTGCTTCTGTTTAACTCCTTTGGCTTCTTGAATTAAAACAGGAACAGTTGAGGAGAGAGGAAGAATGCAGTTGACCATAGGGACTAAATTTATTGATAATATTATATTAGTTTTTGCAAAATATGTCACAGTGCATTGTCTGGCTACATGTTTGTCTTGACACTTTAGATGTGCACCATTAGATAATTGTTCTCAAGTGATTATCTCTAAATTAGGCTGACAATATGTTATAATCAGTCAGCTACATCTTTTAAAATCCCTGATTTAACCTACTTTATCTAAGCCCTGATGGCACACTTAATCTCTTTAAAACATGCACAGAATTTATTAAAGTTGCAAAGGAAATAGCTAACAGGAAGCAGTGTCATTTGTTTTTCCGTCAGTAGCAGAAAAGATGTCAAAATGCAAGTTTTAATTATTAAATGGATGCAATTCTAAATTTTGAAGAAACCGCAGCTGCCGCAGAAAAGTTGAACATCATCAAAACAGTTGAAGAAAAAAAACTTTTGCAGAGCGGATTGAGGACTTGGATATGGCTAATATCGCTCTAGAATCTGTAGATAACTTTACCCAACTTCAAATGTAAAAGGAGTGCAGCTGTCACAGTGGGTGAGCAGCTCAGTGACATTCAAGTTTAACGACCACTGGTCATAATTCTGAGTGATGTGATTCTACTACTAGATAAATCTTTTTTGAAATGGTGTCTTTATTATCCAACTTTGAACAACTCCTCCCATCATTTTTTGGTTGCCTATATACCTTTAGAACTTTAGTAGACTAAAATCAGTTTTGCTATGTAACCACAATATTCCTTTTTGAATTCCTGAGGAATATCTCTTCTTATTCAAAGGGGATAAACCAACACAAAAAATGCATGTGCTTGTAAAATTGTGTAAAGGTTAACTCAACAGACTGTGTAATCAAGCCGACATAAATCTTCCTGTTAACTGCTTGATGCTAACTTAAATGCCTTTGCCGAAAAGAAGACGCCACACTTTAATGATTGTTTGCAAGGTGTGTTTCAGATTACAGGAAGAATGTGCTTCCAGGCTACTGCACCTCATTTGAAACAAGGTGGAAAAGATGTTAAAAACGGGTCCCTTGGTGGCTTTGAAGCCTACACTTATAGTTGTGAAAACATGAGCCACAAGCTTCTTCTGATTCCTTAGTTGGACTTCTGTGTGTACTCATTTAAAGTATAAGTAAATAATTTATGTGTGCCTACATAGACCCTTGGCAAATATAGTATTTTTAATTTTGCAAACACTTTTCACTTTTAAACATTTCATAATAACACAGACTGAATTATGTCATTTGATTCAGGTGATGACAAACTCTAAATAAAAAGAAATATGCTAAAATATTGTACATTTATTCTCTTATTTATTACCATTAGTATTTATTTCATACAAATATATATATATGTTTTGATAGGACATGTTGACTTTTGACACTACAGTAGCAGGTCAAGGTGCTTTTAATTTAATCAAATATAAAGTAAAAAAAAAAACAACTTACAGCTACATTTGTCTTCCTGGAACAGTTACTCACACATAACTGTATAGGCTACAGTTTTATTAGAGTCAAATGTTTGTCTTTAAAAAATAGTGATTAGTGATTACTCAAACTTTAAAGTAAACCTGATACGTATAGAAGTATACATTTATTCACTTGCTTTTTGTAAATTATCACTGTTTTTATCCAAATAAGGGTTGTCTGATTGCACAGCAAGAAAACCAATGGAAAATCAGTACAGGAAGACACTGTGAACTCAAATTTAAATTGTACACATGTTGGTGGAATATATTAAAAACCTAAACAAACAGAAAAGAGTACAGCTACAACTAATTTCTTTCTGCTGAAATTGACAAATAATACACTGATGAGGTAGCTGAAACTGACTTTAGCCGTGTTTACAATACTGTGCAGCACATTGTGGGACGAACCTAAAGCATCATATTTATCAAGCCATATTTACAGACTCCATGGGTTAATAAAGGAATCCAGTCTAATCACTCTGTTGGTGGAAGTTGAGTTCCTACAATATGGCAGCTCTAAAGGTTCTTGTCGCTCACCATTTTTAAGTTAGACAGATTTATTATTTACACATTTACACATTATTTACAAACTTTCAGCATTTATAAAATATCCAACATTGTTGCGTGCAAATCTACTTTTGTTTTATAGTTGGTTAGTTAGGATCTTTTCAGTGGGTTAGTAAAGATTTCCTAGTACAAAAAATTTATAGATAGAATTTCTCCTGGGCTCACATGTCACTACTGGCACTGTGTTAAAATAATGATATGATTTTAAAATGATTTTGCTTGTTTTTGAAGCTTTGCATGGTGTAGGACCTTCTCTGCCCTTAATCCAGATCTCCTAGAACAATTCCCAAATAGATCAATTTAGGATGTTTCATGTTCTATGTAAATTTGACATTAAGGGAGATTGTGCCTTTAATGAGGCTTTGGAACAAAGTTTAATTGTTGATCAACATTCTTCTTTCTGTAATGACTTCAAAAACACAGCTCAAGACAAATCTATTATTATTGTTTTTTTAATTTCCTTTAACAGCTTTTTTGACATTTTAGGTAATTGGTCATTTATTATGATCAATTACCTAAAATGGTTATTTATTGTCAGTAATTGTACTTGGATTTATATATTTCTTTAAATATTCTCTTTCTCTTTTTTCTGCTTTTCCTTGAATTTAGTGTTCTGTTGGCTAATAATTTGCACTTTATTCTTCACTTCAGTCAACTCTGGTTGTTTTAAATGTGGTTTACAAATAAAGTTGATTTGATTCAAATTGGCTTGATCTGAGGAAATCAAAAGGTTCTGTGAGAACCTAAATGATGTGATGGATATAACATTGTGCTTCATCATTCCAAACTATTTCAATCAGATTTATGGAGACTAAATTATTCTGAGTCACAGCATTAAAATAATTTTGAATACTGGGAGCACCTTCTTTGGTCATGGATAAATGGACGAGCCTGGATGTGTGGATGGATGAATGATCTTTTACAAGATGCAATCAAGATAAGATTGTTTGGTTCAGATGGGATCCCAGTCAGGACCATTAGAGGAAAGAGACAGTCCCAACAGTATATAGTGTTACTTAAGTACCAGCTGTTGAGAAGATGGCATTTACAGGTGGCATCAAGACTGTGTGTGCTCATATCAAAAAATACTGTCTGACAATATGACTCCGATTCATGTTTGGTATCAAGGATACCCCAACAAAATTACAATCCAAACCATACAGTTGAAATTCCACTCTAAAGTAGATAATAATAATAATTTTGGCTTGGTTACGTATTGTAAATTGTTGGATTTGAATTATCATTCATCTTTAGGTTTTTTTGTAGAGTAGTAAAGAAAAACACAACCCCATTCAGAGAAGAATTCCTGAAAAATGTCTAAAATATGACAGGATAACATTTCTTTGGAAACACTGGAATCTTGCACATCAGCAAAGATTGCCAATAAAATATGGCATTTAACTTAAATGTGAAATATTTTACTCCTAGTAATGAAAGGTGTAGTCATTTTTGTTATTTAATCCTAATGCTTGGCCTTATTTATTCAAATAACAATGAACAGCTAGTTTTAAAATTATATTTATTTAAAAATGCATAAACAAATGCAATTTATTCATCTTTTATTTGATATGGTTCTTTAACTTTTACTAAAATGTGTTACTGCAGTTTAGAATGCAGTCATTTTAAACACCTGATCCTCATTTAGAAAAGCAGCTGAAAATAAAAACAAGGAAATAAAAATTGTTTGTTGGTTCCGCTCCCTCCTGGAGTGATAAAATGTGAATTTTTATAGTTTTGTGCCTTTATACAGGTCAACATAAGGCAGTCAGTTTTATTTATTCTGGGAGCAGTGCCTATATAGTGGTTCATTTAACTCTCAGTGGCTTAAGATTTAACATAGGCATTTATCGACTTATAAGGTGTATGCAGTCATTATTTATGTCCTTCTGAGCTGGTCTCAGCTGTGGAGTGTGGGGGGGGGTGCTGTATGTTTTCATATTTTCCATCCATCTATCCAAGCATTATACATGAAGTCAAACATGAACAGAGCATTTTCTCCAATATAAAACATAGCTACAGCTTAATTGTATAAGATCTTGCCTAAACAGACTTTACAGGGTGCACTTTAACATTATTTTCCATAATTAAATTCTTGAATCAAATAAAAAACACCACAATTATAAAAATGAGAATATGATTATGAAATAGATATGAAATAGATTTTTTCCTTCCTTTTCTTTTAATAGTAGTTTTAGTCACAACACAGGACAGTTTGAAGTGATTGTGTCTATCCTTTTCAAAAAGTTTTACTTTCAACAGATACAATCCAATCAATTTATTCATCAGTGACCATCTGACCATGTACTATGACATTCATGTTCAGTGATTGAGGAGCTCAGTGGCTGGCTTTAGCTCAAATGGCGAGATGGAGGTAGCAGCACCCGTGAGTAACTGACCTGACCTGACCTCCACAATTGACTGCTGAGCTGCCAGCTGAATATCCCTGTTTGTTCTGCATTGCAAGCTGTCCAATTAACTGCACAAAACCCAGCTCAGATTCCCCTCAGAACCCATACCACAGATTTTAAAATGTGTAGACAACTAATTCTGTCTATGCTGGTGCAGTTTTCTTTCTTTTTTTTAAAAATAAGTTGTGAAAAACATAAAACTTGTGTTTTGATGGCTTGTAAATAATGCAGAGGAATCCTTCTATTAGTATCACTGCCACTGCAAATGTATTTCAACAGCGAAGAAAAATAGCTGTAAAATTATGTACATTAGCAACCACCTAATGAATCTTTAATGAACAAGGCAGCCAAGCCAACTTAAATGATAATTAATTGACCCAGAAGAAAAAAAAGTGTTCATCTCTGTGCTTTTTCGATCTCTGTAACACAGGAGAATGCAGCTGTCATGAGGGTTATTCCCCTGATCCTGCCCATAAACACCTTTGTGTTCGCAGTGACTGGGGTCGCAACGAAGGGTAAGTCCTGTCTTTTTATTCCACTCATGCCTGGAAACTCCCTCCTACTTTAACAAGATTTTATTTCAGTCTCTTTTTAACTTTACATAGAGGTAAGGGTGATTGTTTACATAAATGGATTTTTTTATGTTAAGGATGAACCAACAGTGTAGGTTCATCCTCTGAGTATTAGAATGAATAAACCCAAAGTTAAAAATGAATCCAACAGCTTGTGGTACACTTTCAGGAGTGTAACATTTAAAGGAGTTGTCGTTAATGGGCTAAAACATGCATATGTTTTGTACTGTGTTCACAATATTTGTCAAGAAGGCAGCGAGTCTTCAGTAATAAGAATGTAGGAGGGAAGTTATAGGGTGTAATTAAACAAATGAGCAGAGGAGGACATAAAGCATGAGACTGAAGAAAAGTCACTGAAAACGGAGAAAGACAAACCCACTCTCTATGACCTTGTTTAACAATTAGTTGGCTTTTTCAATCAATGCTCACTTTTTCTCATTCAGCCTTGCTTGTCATCTGATGTCCTCAGTCCAGTCAATGATCACATTTCCATTCACTGATTTGTAGAAGGAGCAGCAGCAATTGATCTAATCCCTTATATTTGATAGGAATACAGTTGGAATACAGTTGTTTAGACTTATTTTTCGTTCCAAATAATAAGCATTCACATGGAAAAAATGATTACACCCCCTTTGAATTCTCAAGTTTTATCTTTTGAATCATAAGAAAGGGTCTTCTGGTCCTCAGTAGGTCTTAACATGAGGTAAATACAATCTCAGATGAAGATCACATAATATGTCACAATGTGTCAAAAATAAATTAAATGCATTTAAACAACTGATTATCAGTAACTGATACAATCTCTATAAAGATTTACTGTTTAAGGACACTTGTGTGTGAGTTAGCAAATTGCCAAAAAAACAAAATGCCACACAAGAAAATGTTAGAGAAGCAATAGCTGCTGTCAATCAATCTAGAAAATGTTATAAGGCCTTTTGCAAACAATGGGAGTCCATCAGTCCTCAGTGAAAAGGATTAAACTGTGCAATCCTCAGATAAATGACCAGGAGAGCTACATTTCACAATCTACAGGACTCGATATGTTAAATACAAAACAATATTAATGATAAAGGGGTAGTTCAGATATTTTGAAGTGGGTTTTTGTGAAGTAGTCCTGAGTAGTCAGTGTGTTTTCTGCAGTAGATGGGAGTCAGAGTGATTTAGCTCAGTGTGGAAAATCAGAGTTAATTTGTCATGGAGGATTCAAGCAATTCTGCTATTCAAGAGAACCCATTTTACAGCAATTTTCTATTATCAAAAACAACTCAAACGTGATAATTCCATAGTGGTTCAAGTGAATAAATTATTGTAAGCATCCACACTGCATCACTTTGGTATCATATGGTTATTTGCATAAACATCAGTCATGATAGCTTATCAAATAATATTCAGTTGTTTATCTAAGGTAGCATTAGTACAGATTTTATGACTTGGTATGGTATTGTGTGAAAGCATCGGTATTGTCGTTTTGGATTACATAAATGTGCTTGAATTTATGTGTCAAAATAAAACAAAATCATGTAATTTAACAAAATAAGTTTATGATTGTCCGTTTTTCTAATTGTCATCCCTCTTTCTCATCTTCTGTCAAGTCCTTGGCCATATGCAAACTTGGAGAAAGGTTATGACCTTGTTACGGGACAGCAGGCCCCAGAGAGAATCTTCAGGTGAGTCCTACGCCTCGGTGCATCTCTTGAGTGCACGACTTGAACTAGCCATCTGTGACTCCGTGGACACAGAGTAGTTACATTCTTGGCATGAATTCACATGTGAGTTGCATGTGTGTGACAGAGCATACAGATAAGTAGGTGGCGGATGCATGTACATACAGTTGGATAGATAAGAAAATGCACCTCGTGCTGGAGGGAAGTCTCACCAATGGTCAGTCAGTCTGTCTGTGTGTAGAATAGCCCAGGGAGCAGTTCTGGTTGGAATCCATTCAAAGGCTTTTACTGCCATTTTCAGTGCACTTCTCTGTCTTGATGGGATCATCGTGTTTGACATTTTTCATGGAGTGAAAAGCTCAAAGGTCCCATTCAGTGTCACTCAGCTGCTCTTTTTAACCAGCCCCCATACCAAACTATATAAACTGGTGTACAGTAAAAAAAGATAGGCGGCAGGTTTGTGAAATTTAACTTTATTTTGTGCTCCAAACCCCTCCACTGTGTAGGCAGGAAGAATTATTTGAGACTGTAATCTTCTTCACACTGACCTTGCGGAGTTAGCCGCTCTAGTAGAGTTCTCTATAAGAACTGATGCACTGAATTCTGTGTTTATTTTTTGCACAGAAAAAAAAAAAAAAAAGCTCTTCACCTTCCAACTGTGCACTGCCATTTAGAAGCACTACAGTATGTTGGAGAGCCAGCAGCACACACACAAAAGGTAGACCACAACGAAACACACACAACCAGTTAGAGAGTAAAATGCATTCAGCCTTGAACACACAGCTCAGTAAAGTTACAGCAATGAAGTGGAAGCCTACATTGGCCTTAAATGTGAGAAAGTTTTGTATCATTGATGTGTGGAGTAGGAAGACTGCAGCGCTCTTCAGATGGATACAGTCAGTTCTCTATGTCAGTGAGAAGAGGAGGTTTATTGTAACAAGGATTAGTTTCGCAGTTGGAGAGCTGTATAGAAAATTGGGACTCCCTTCTAACTTTTTTCCTGATAATAGAAACACTCAGAAAAAAAGCATCTTTTGATCTCAAGGTATGAGGGCTACACAAGAAATAGATTTAAGTCAACTATATTTTAAATTGCCAAATATTGAGAAGAAGCCAGAAGTATCCGAAGCCAGAAGGCAAAAATGTATTTGGATTCTTTGATCCTAGACAGGGTTTTGTACAAGTAAAGGTTTCACTGTGTGGTTTGGCAGTGTCATGAAAACTGAATATTGCAACGAACAGGTCTTGTACACACGACATTTTAATTTTGGTCAACATCATTACATACTAAGAAATCAAGGTCCACAACTGCTTCAAAAGGAGGTACATATACTTTCTTGTTCCAGCTGTACTTTAACGTGGTATGAGGGGAATTCCTTAGAAATCGGAACAGTACTCAAACGCTCCTTTTTAGCTTTTTATTCCAAAACCATTAAAAACACCAACTGCAAAACAGCTGATATTTCTTGCGCTGTTTGTAAAATAATTTGTGTTTTTATTCCAGAATGACAAGTCACAGCCCCCTGAATGGTCACAGGGGACCAGCATACGCATCAGACACTACACTCCCCCACAGCTTCCTCTAATGTATTTCTTCAAATACTGTTTGTTACCAACTGTGCCACAGATTCACCACAAAACAACATTTAAACTAGTCGCATTACAAGCTCTGTATCGTGAGCTGTTTGTTTTCTCCTTGCTGTAACAGAACTGTGGAATTATTTATTTGCTATGGATGCTGTGGATCTATGTTTGTACAACACGATCTGAAAAAGAGTTCAGAAAAATTGGGTTTTTTAACAGGTATTTCCGGATGTTTCAGAAACCTGTTTGGAGCAAAATGACTAATTTTGATGCCTTTTGTTGTGTTTTTTATTTCACAAAATTCAAGGAATACTATCAAGGCTATGTTGGTATCATTTATTATACACACAGAGTATATGCAGCAGCCAAAGAGGTACTAACTTGAACTGTAATCTACCATTACTGATGACTTGCTGATTAATGTAAACTATTTCAGATTTTGCTTCTGTAAAGCCAGAAAAGTAAAAAAATAAATAAAAAGATAAAACAAGTCTAAACATTTGGCTAAACCTTCGACTCTTACTAGTTGAACTCATAGGCAGTTGATTCATAAAAGTTAGCTGTTTATTAGTCACTATTTGAATGTAACATAAAACAAAGTTTTACATGGAGTCTAACTGGCAATATGCCAGCGATCTTTCTATCATACCTTTGCCACACAGTGAACCTGTTAGTCTTACCGTGCAGTCATCATTATGCTCAGATATTCAGCAGTGTGTTTGTATGTTTAATGTGTTTGTAGTGTACGTTGTTCAGTGTGTGTTGGTCTATACTAATAAAATATGATAATATCATTAGAGCACACCTGACATTTATGTCTCGTTGTCATGCCAACACAGATCATTCTACAGTCTGGGCCAAGGGTTGTGGTTGCCTGTCAGCAAAAGCTTTGTAGTGCCACCGGTGGAACTGTCAATCAACCCCATCGCCAGCTGCAAGACAGATGTGTTGGTCACCGAAGATCCAGGAGAGGTCAGGTCAGTCTGGCTCGAAAAAGACAGCTACAGGTCTTGTAATTTAAATTTTTTTAGAACTTCAAGCAAATGAAAAAAAATGGTTGTTCATATAATTATAAACTCATTTCACTTAAAGCTTAAGTGACACACACACGCTTTAATGAAGTACTTAAGCCCTAACAGTGTTCCCTTTTAGTTGGTCTACATGCTGTTTCCATGATAGTAGTGTTGATATTATAAATATGACATTATGGTAAAACAGTGTTACAAACAAGAGGCCAACACTACTGTAGCAAACATATGTAGATAAATATTGTACTTGAACCATCTTATTTATTTTGTTTATTGTAGCCACTGCCCTTCAGCAAAGCTGACAATAATTATTAGTGTGGAGATGGGCCATAATCATAGTGAAGAAAATATCTAAAGCACTGAATTTAGATTTTGTGAAAACTTCACCATTTTACTTAAAGCACATTTCTTGTCACTCCCATGTAAAATCACCGAACATCTCTTTGGGAAATTGATGTGCAAAAATATATATTTACTGAAGTTGGGATTCAGTTGGAAAGAACTACACAGAGCATGCAGAGTGTATTCAGGATTATATATAACCTCATACATAACTCCTCAAGAATTGGGATAAAATATGTAAATTCATCAATTTTCCTATTTTGATACTACTTTACAATAAGACTGCACTTATAAACGATTTATATTGCTTCAAAATATGGTTGTTAATTGGGTTCTTAACACTATAAATTACTAAAAACGTTTATTAAACAGTTCTAACACACATTTTCTACATTGATGCAAGTTTTGTGTTTGTCAAGGTCAGCTGCTTTAATATTAATTTATTCTGGTAACCTTTTGCTCAGCTTATTTATTTTTTCTTGTTTGTAATACTCATTTATTAGGCTACTCCTAACAAATGTTTAATGTTGATTTTCTAGCTTGTAAAGACCTTGCCGCGATCTAGGTAAAAAGACGAATGTAGGCTTGGTATTTGTCAAGAAACAGGTCATTATTTTGCTTTTTATTTGCTTAATGTTATTTATTGTGACACTTTATCTGCTTATCAACGTTCTATAAGGTGTTTAAAGCTTAAAAACTGGATTATGATTTATTTATTATCCATTTATAAATATAGTCTTCTTATAAAGTAGGACCAATAATTTTAAATAAGAGAATGTTTAAGGTTGACAGAGGTATGTAATAGCCTTCCTCTTTATTTGTTTATTATGAAAGGTCCACACTTGAATAGTGGCTTTTTAACATTTCCAGTTTCTGCAAAGTGCTTTACAATGGTTCTCATCTTTTCATTCATTCACACACACAAACACACTCATTCAAAGCTTTTATTAAATATTGTACACTCTTTATACAGCATTTTTTTATATTTTCAGTCTGGAGTTCAAACCATAAATTCTCCAACTGGAAGATGACCTTTCTACAAAAAATGCCCATGATTTTAATGCAATAGTCTAGTTTTCATGTCTATTGTGTTGAAAATATTGCAAA
>JAOXNZ010000038.1:14504874-14516183 GCA_028566095.1 Kryptolebias brasiliensis
CACAAACTATAATTTTATTTGGTGATTACAGAAATTGTAAAGAAAATTTACTCCTTTCAGTGACAAAAGTGCTTGATGAGAGTCAGCATATTTGTGGGGAGCAGGAACAAGAACATTAATCAAGTGGAGGGGCAGACCAATAACGGGCTCTGTAATCATGCTGGAGCAGCGCTCTAACTTTGGGCAGTGTCGCGTGGCCATTCATCATCTGGAAAAGCAAGAGGTGGAGAGGGAGATTAATAACAAGTACATTAGTTAGTGTTTAGATGCAACCACTATGGGTCCAGGACATCCAACAGCGTTACGGGGCTAAATGAACTAATCTTGATTAGCCAGTGATTTGAAGAAACACTGCCATAATTAGCATCTGTAGACATGTGTATAATTTGTAGGGGCTTTCTAAAGTAATCATTGCATGACTTTTCTTTATTTAATTATTTTTAGGTCTTCCTTCCATTTGAATTTAGGTAAGTGTGTGCATGAAGTAAAACAAAAAAAGGAGGCACCTGGAGAGAATGAACTGACTTCTGTTGATTTTGCTGCAGTACATTAGCAGTGCATTACTCATTTGTGGCTCTGCTAAGTAGGGGTGTAACCCAGAGGTAGTTTTAAAACAATAACAGCAAGAACAACCAAATATCAATAGCCAATTAGGAAGAGTGGACACTGTTTTTTTTTAAGAAGGCATATTATTCTTTTTGGGTTTGCCCCCTGTCCATTATTGTTACTTAGTTTGCATTTTCAAACAGACTTTCAAAGGTCTGCAGAATTTTAAAGTCTAGAGTTCACATTACAGAAAACAATCCTACTGAACTGCCTAGAAAACTTTGTTTGCTGTTTCAGTCCAAACTTATGTTGCCATCACTGTTAAACCCTCTCATAGCACCTGAGTGTAGTGGCTGTTTGGGCTGAAGACTGAGAATCTTCTTCACACTTCACCATTTTTGACCCAGTAGATGATGAATGAGGACAGACTTGGCTATTCCACGGGAGAGAGCTTAAAGAGGTGCAAAAGCAAAAACCAAAAAATTTGGACAGAAAGGACCAAGAAATATTCTAATAATACACAGCAGTATTTTTTTGTTCCTATTAATTCTTAACACAACATGGAGACATTTTTGTTGGCCTTCAAAATCAAAACTTGAACCCGTGAATGAGCATAATGTGAACTTTTTACGTCTGACTTAGTTCTTGGTTTTAGGAAAGACCACCCCAAACGAGTGCTCACCTATCAGTCTCAGTAACCGTAAATCAGAGGCTTGTTTATTTTTACTTGACACAAGACTGTTGGGATCACTTCTCTTAATATTATAAACTTCCCACACATGCAGAATGCATTTGGAAGATGCAGTTACTATCATGCATTATGATGTTTGAAGGTTCCTTTTTATGGGACATTTTGCTGTAAGAGAACAAAATACAATTTGAAAATGAATTCTAAAATTCTTATTAAACCCAATCTGAAAGGTGCATTACTTTATTGCGTTACATAAGACATGTATTTCATGTCTAAGAATATTCAAAGTAAATATAAACTATATTAAGCTACACATTTAAATAGGATGAGTGCTTTTTTTTGTATCTGAGAGATTTGTCCTTTGTAAAAACTTCCCAACTATTGTAGGCTACCATCCAAACATATGTGCATGTGTGAAAACAACAGTAAGAGTTTTTTTGTGTGCATTAAGTAGCCTTTCATGGTGACCTGCCGTTTACCTGGAGACGTTCCAGCAGCCAGATAGTGATTTGTCAGAAGTACAACCTGCTGGCATTTTTCACCATAGAAAAAAGATGCAAGTCCAGCATCAGTCAAGTAGTTGGTCAGTCTTTCTGCATTTGTTTTGGTAGACTTACCTCTCAACTGCATGCATTAAACTAGGATTTTCCCCAAATAATTAGTTATCATATATTCTAGTTTAATCTAATACAATCACATTTTGACTTGCTCCGGTTTTCTTAACTGTCTCTTTTTTCTTTTTTATCCTCTAAGGCAAATTTCTCTTGAGTATCCTTTTGATGTGCTTTGAAGTAAATTATACCAGAAACTTTACTGTTAATTGGTCAGTCATTACATTTAGAGGACATATTTTAGTCTTCCCAGTTATTCAAGCACACTAAATATGGACAACAGGCTCGGATAAGGGTGCACCTTGTTCTTGTCATCTTTGTACACCTTTCATTCCGATCTCATTTTAGCTCAACTCTAGTTTGCAAGCTAAAAGAATGAGACTAACTCAGATTAGTGTCCCTTCTGTCTTGGCTTAGTATAATACAGATGATATTTGTAACTCTTCCACAGCTGGCAGTTAAAATGTAAACTATAATTCCTAAAATATGAAATCTTTTATTTGCCCTCATGAAGAAACAAAAGCTCATATTGTTTTATTCCATCAGTAAGGTGCCTTTTTCTCAACAGATGTAAGGAGACCTTCATGAATATAAATCAAAGATCTGACTCAGAATGTCTGAAAGCGCTTGTTGTTTCTTGACCTGGAGGGTGGTAGAAAGTCTTATTAGTGCTCTGCTTCTTTTTCATAGAAAATGCTAATTTTTCTTCTTGCTAAATTGTCTTGATAAATCTATAACAGAGTAGAGTAAGTTTCATGCGTTACAGCACCTTATTTAAATTTATGTTCATACATACCTCTATCTAATTTAGTTGCACTGTAGTCATTTCCTTTTTTTGTGAAACTATTATATATTGCTCATGTAACAGACTGATGATGTTGTGGTTTTGTTCCCAGTGGCAACAGTAATTATTCTCAACTTTACATACTATGAAGGTAAATAAGAAAGAGTAAGAAAGTGTATGTATTTAGAGAGAGAGAGAGAGAATTTTGCCTATATCTCTCGGTACTCCTGTAAATATTATTTCAGCAAAGGAGGAAATATAATTGAATTTAAGATACACCATCTGTGGCTGTGGCTGGCTCATCAGACTGTTAATAATTCCAACTCTTCAAAAAAAGCTGTGTCTGAAGGCCACTATGTAACTTGTAAAATTAACTAAACCAGAGCATGTTGTGTAGCCAGCAGAGTGTAAGTCGTAACGCATTGCCATTTTTTTTTTAAATAAGTTAGAAATCATTTTTATGTTTCATGACAATATGATGAATAAACAGAAGGACTGCATCTAAACTCCTTTTTCCTCTCTTGTAGACACTTTATTCACATTCAGTGTGACAGAGTGAGGACAGTGAGTGATTTGTTGCGCTGCTCAGTGACAGAGGTGGTTTGAGTTTTCAAAGAGTCGGTCTCAATGTGTTTTCCGACACGTGACAATAATGATGTGTTATTTATGTGCTGACATGCCACTCAATGGGCACAATCACAATGGGAGATAAAAATTAGGTAATAAAAGAGGAAAGATATCGCAGTGTTAAGTATTAACTAAGATGTCAAGAGCTAATGAAACATGGACAGACAACCTAAAAACGACTAGGACAAAATAAAAATAAAAAAGAGTTTGTAGATTGGTAAGTTATGTCCTTTCTCTCTCCCCATTTAACCTCTGCCTGCACTGATAAGATGCATTTAAGGGTATTTTGTCATTTTACATTTGAGTGACTCATTCCACTAAAACTGCATATTACTATTTTGTAGTAGTTGTTAAAGTTAATTCAGACAAAGAAATGATAAAAGAACAGTATAGTTAGCCATTCAATAGGACTTACAAAACATGTAAACCATAATCAATACTATTGAACAGGTGTGTTCCTTAAACAGCTGGTCAAACAGTTGGACTTTAATCTAAAATCGAGTGTCCCATGTAGATTATCTTTGTGCTAAATTGGTCCAGAGGCTTCACTTCCTGTAGGAACTTATACTCTCCTAGGTAAGCTTTAAAGCCATGTGGATATCCCATGCCCCTGTTAGAAAGCATGTTCAGATGTGAACTGACAGTGTGTTACAGGAGTTTCATTGTACAGCTAAAGCTACAAATTGAGACTATTGTTAAAATGTTCACGATGGCCATGGGCAGGAAGGTCTGTTCCTCTCTTCAGACTGTTTGTGAAGGCAGTCCTTGGACTCGAGCACACAATTCTTTATGATCCTTCATGATACCTTGTTCTCTGAATTTGACCAGTTAGCGTTAGGCAGACAATACAAAGCCTAAACAAGTAAAACCAGTCATCTCAAGCTCTTTTTTTTTTCTTCTTAATTCAGTTCAGTCATTTTAACAGTTTGATTACTTTGTTTTGACATTTTAGTATTTTAGTGCGTAGTATTTTAGTTTTGTGTTTATCCTCTTTGAGTTTTATTTTATACTTTAAGGGTTTGATTTGATTTAATTTGATGACTGTCACAATGTATTTAACTAAGAAGTTTAACCAAAGAACCTTGTCAAATAACTGTGTTCATTCAAGGTAAAAAAAAATCAACAATGTAGTGGAAGTCAAATACTTAACTTAGATGTGGTTTTAAATCCAACTCTTGACTTCAAGAAACTCACCAATAAAACGATTAATATGCTGAAACATATTGTTTCATTAAGGAGACATTAAATATATGCAATAATATCTTGAATGAATTATTCTGTCCCATGCTGGTATAGCAGGTCATACTGTAACTTTAAACCCTATCAGATCCCTTACTAATGTAGGTGTAAAATCACTGCACAGCATGACAAGCATAATATGTAGGTTTGAAAATCAAATCATGTGCATGTGATCAACTTGTTATTAAAAACGTTTTTAATTTGGCAGTTTTACTTTTGAAGCTGTTTCAATAACTGTTTAGTTTGCTTTTTAAGGTTATTAAGTAAAAGAAGAAGGTTTCTGGCAATCTTAAAACACCTAATATTCCCTTTTTTACGTAAGGCCAAAAAAAAAAGGATTTTCAGGAGCTAGTTCTATTATCATTCATAAATGGTACCAGTTGTTGTTTTTTTAATATATTTTATTATTTTTTATGTATTTAAATTGATTGTTATGTGTATGGATTTTAAATGTATTTTACGTTCACCTGCTATGGAATCACAGACAGGAATTAGTCATTGGCTAAATTTGATTCAATCAATTTCTCCATTTATAAGAGTAGAGTTCTTTTCCATCTTCCTAGAAAAATAAATAAACACATAACTGCATGTATTTTTTTTTTTTAAGAGTTCATCTTTACTCTTTACTTCTAATCCACTGTGATAATGCATTCTATAGTTTGTTTTCCTTATTTTCACATATTAATTGAGGAAACTTTGCAATCCACTCAACCTTGAGAGGATTTATAGCCACATAAAACATGTTTTTAAGAAACATTTTAATCAAATTTCCAGCAGGATCAACATGTGCGTAATTGGTTTGAGGCAGTAATATTAGTGGCTTCCTTCAAATGACATTGCCACAAAAGCACCTCCAAACCCACACAAACAGTGATAATACTCTGAAAGGCTTCTTGCACTGCAAATCATTTGTCTTCCCATCAGTCAGGACCCTTCTAGCTGCTTTTAGTGTTGAGTCTCACTCACGGCATACTGTTGTCCCTGTGGACGCATAGCTGTGGACAGTCTTTCTTCACTAAGACAAAGAGGGGGATTGCCCTTTCATTAACTGTGGCAGCAGGCACACATCAGTCAGAGTTTGGACATGATGAAGCATGTTTAGGTGAGAGGACAGTACTGGTTGAGCTGGCGTTTTTGTGCCCCGTGACAGATTTAGAGTTCGGAAGTGAGAGCTTTCTGGGTAGATTAGACATACAAACAAAATAACTGAATCCTGTTAAAACTTCATACAAGTAAAAATCCTGAAAACATACCTACATTAGTTTTCGATTTTGTTTTGGTTTTATATTTCAATAAGGCCTGCAGTTGATTGCACAACTTTCCATTTATTGTACAACAACAACAGATTTATGTTTACAAAATAAATTTTATGAACCATAACAGAAGCAGTAACTTCAAGCTGGAACCCATTTTATTTTTCAAGGTAACATCTCTGTTTTGTGAGCGCAACTGTGGCCCTGGGTGCATGAGGGTGTAACTGTAACACTGATTTAATGCATGTTAACAAAACAATTTTTTTGTGTTTGTAACAGGGTTGTTTTTTTTGTTGTTGTTGTTGTTTTTGTTAACCTTTTTAGAGAATATGATACACTAGATTGAAAAGTTGCAGAAGTTATGTTCTGTGCGTGTTTGTTTATTTGTTTGCTTTAGACAAAGTAAAGAAATTGTATGAGTTTGCATCTTTCGTGCTCCTTTTTAGTGTGAATTCAAATTTACTGACTTACATTATTAACTGTTTTCTTCATCTCCTAAGTTTCACTGACACAGGAGATCAGATGTTTTCCTCCTTTTTATGCCTTCATACCAAGCCATCTTAGCTGAGCAGTTAAACCTAAAATAAATTAAAAATAAAGAAAAGGAAAAATGAATTAAATGTATTCTACTACTTATTTTTAATACCTGTTTTTTTATGTGAATGTATGTGATTGTCACTGGTATATGTTTTTTTGTGTCTTACCCTCATGATTATTATTCTGTGTTTAAATTAGGTGCACATTGCAAAATAGGTGGTGTGGAGTGAATTTAAATTAGGTAAAATAGTGAATTGTGCCCCATGGATTTGTTTGGTGTAGAAACAATTTCTATTTATATTCAGTGTTTGGCACCTAAATCCAAAGATAGAGCCAGAGAAGTTTAGAAAACCTGACAAATATAGAATAATCTGTGTGAGTCAAGCTTTTAGTCTGAAATTGTGCAAATGCAATGCACAGGAAAACCAAAACATGTACCCTCCTCAGAAAAAAAAACAAGCTGTATCAAAAAAAAGCTTTATGTATGGTGCATGCCTATTCCCTGTAGGTTTCCAATTGATTTAACATGGCAAACATGTCTAGCTGCTAACCGTGCAGTGGTTAGCCCCAGACATGGCTCGGCATAAATGAAAGCAAACCCCACGAACAGCATGGCCAGAACTGTTGTGAAAGCATTCTACCTTTTTCCAGCATAACACAAGGCCTTAGGTATTAAACTGAATTTGCACCCTTTTATGGGAAACAAAACATAATTAAAAGAATTACAAACGATCCTAAACTGCAGGTGGAAGGATTAAAGCCTCCAAAAAGATCTGCAATTTTGTCACAACATAGGCCAGCATGAATAGCTTTTGAATTCTACTAAACAAAAGAAGAAAAAAAGGAAAGCTTATGAGTGACTGCTTCCCAGGTGGTGAGAGATTATGCTCAGCTGCATAACCATTCATTTTAATATGACATTTCTTGCTCTGGTGTATTCTTAATTGCAGTGTGAAAACATATGCAACAACATCTGTGATTTTGTATTTCTTTATTTATTTTAACCTTTCGATTTTTCAATTTCAGGGAAGAGGCATTGATGTCGACATACTTTGAGACAGTGCAAGACCTGCTTGCGTCTTTTGGGCCGGTTCGGGATTGTTCCAAAGACAATGGTGGCTGCAAGAAAAATTTCAAGTGCGTGTCTGATCGACAGTTGGACTCATCTGGCTGCATGGTAAGCAGGTGCTTAAGATAACTTACTGGTAGAAATATACTATAGGTGTGCCATAGTTTAAAGTCACAATAAAACTAAATGTATGGATTTTTTTTTAAATCCAAATATCTGCTTTGTTGGTAATATGCCACCTAAACCTGATCATTTCAAATCATTGAAAGCATACATGTTTTTAGTATTCTTTGGGGCATTTTATTGTTTGCTCTTTCATGGAAGATAGATTAGAATTTGAAACATGTACTTGGTTTTCCTCACTGAAACACTTTGATCAATGTTTAAATTTCAGCAGGGATGTTGCAGAATGCTGAGAGGTGCCTGCTCAGGACAGTCATTTCTACTGGGGTATTTTGGGTGAGGTTGGCCTTCCCAGCTTCTGGTTTAACAGGAAATGTGTAAATGTGCTGTGAAACCCTGCTGGGAACCTCAAGGTTGCAGCTTGTGTTCATGCAGACCAAAGAAGATTTACTGGGTTATTTTAAAACTATCCATTCATTCATTCATTCATTTGTTTCCCAAACCACTCAGTCCATTCTGATGTAGAGGTAGGAACAGTGAGAGCGGACATGCCAAGGTCTTTTTGTCTCCACTAACTCCATTTATCTCCTGCTGGGGGATCCTAATGTTGCTCTCTGGCCAGTTTGGTGTTATAATCCCTCCAGCAAGACTTGGCATCCCAATTAGACTCCTGAAGGGACCTGCTGAAGAGTCATTCTTCTAAAAATCCCAGTTCAACTCACTTGATTCCCTTTAATGTAGAGCGCTTCCTTTTGGATTTCCAAATATTTTGCCTAATCCCTGAAAAGAAACCTGGCTACCTTCAATTTAGACATTTTTATTGGCTTGTTGTTTTAGTACTGTGATCATTCAGGACTCATGACCGCAGGTAAGACGATAAGAGAGAAAGAGCATTTAGCCTTGCCGCGTGGCTCAAGGCTGCCTTTACTAAAAACATTACGGCAAATAAATCACTGCAGAAGCAGCAACCAGCTTACAGTCATTCTGACATCCTCTGTGCCTGTGATTTGTCAAAAACAGTTTGAGGTACTTAAACTGTTTTACCCAGAAGAAAAATCATTTCATCTCAGTTTTTTACCTCATAACTAATGATTGAATTAACTGTCCTATATACATCCTGTCACATGTATACACTTGGATACATTTGTGTGAAAGACATTCTTATATTCATACTGTTATACGTTCTGTTTAAAAGCCTAATTGTTACGGCTTATCATTCATGCTGTCAGCTAGACTGACTCTGAGCGTTAGTTAACTAGCGAGCAGGGGGTGTTGACAACAGATTATTATGGGACAACAGAACTGTGTTCCACTAATAATGCAGGAAACAAGCCTTCAGGGGCAACAGATATGCTGTGCGTGCAAGGCTTCGAGCTTGTCGTATTTCATGTATTTTGCCCCTAACAGTGCACAATGCATCTCCCATAGATTCAGGTTTGGGGAATCCATATTTTCAGAATGCAACAAAAACTATCCAACTGCTTCAAAATTGCCAAGAGAACAGACAGCAAGTAAAATTAAAGATAATCCAGGGGTGTTGCAAGATTTTGCAGCATCTGTGCAAAAAGACTGATAAACAATGGAAAATATATACATGGCACATCTTGACAAAAATCTTGAAAAATATTTGTATATACTGCACTTCATCACTAATTTTTTTCGAGTTTCTTTTACAATAGCATGTCTTTAATTTAAAAGCTCTCTGCTGCCATGTTGTTGGTAATAATTTAAAAAAAAATTACATTTCAACATGTCAGTAATAACAATATCTCTGTTTTCTTCTTTAGACACATATACACTAAAAACTTTGATGACTCACTGTTGTAGAGAATGCCTGGATATAGGACTGTTTACAGGACTGTTCACAGACCATCTATGACTGTATGTTTGAGTTCAGTTAAGGATTTGCTCAAATAGTTTACCCTTTTCTAAAAATGAAACAAAACAGAGAAAGGCATTTTAAATGAAAATAAATGGAAATATAAAGATAATTGGTTTCTTGTAACAATAACTGTAATATGGTTCCTTTTTTCATTTTAGGTATTGTAGATTAATAAGTACATTTGTTGCATATGTCTTGATTTTTCTTTTCTTGTTGCTTCATGAACATTGTTTAACTTTAGATGTAATGTTATAAACTACAGTGCAAAAGAGGTTTGGCCCTGGCATAATTTCAAGCAAAGGGTGACTGTACTCTTCAGCGTTTTGACAGCACAGGGCAGGACTGTGTTGTAAAGTAATTAAATTGATGAGCCATCTTAATTACTGGAGGGCGGTTCTGTGAGTCATTAAGAGCTTGGATGGAGCCATAAATCGATAGGTCTTTTTGTTGTTTGTGTTGATCTAAGACTAACCCACACATAGCTGTTTTGCTGCTTTCCTCTTTTCATCAACTTGCAACTGAAACATGTTTGGATGCCTCATCTTAAAATGCTCGTGTAGCTGTTGTGAGGATAACTTTGCCTTCTTGTCATGACACGTTTGACTAGCATTGATGGCAAATGATGACTAATAAGTAGATTTGTTGAATACAGTAAAACAGTGATGCACTAAACGCATATGGCCGACTACTGTATGATCTAAAGCATGCTTCTCTGTCTGTTCTATATCTCAATTTCCACAATTTGCATCCCACTGTGTTACTGTGAGTATTATTCCATATTCATAAATTAGAATCATATCTCTAAAATCAAAAATATATATTTCTAGTCTTGACATATAGCAGCTTCTGTGTGTAAATATTTTCATGCAGTGGTGGTTGCTTTAATTTTTGCCAAATTACTTGACAATGTTGATTGTTTTATACGTAACAAATACATATACATTTTGCTCCTACTAAACCTCTGAATTTGAGATTGTTTGCTGTGCTTTCTCTATGAGCAATTCATTAAAATTATGCATGAACAGTGATGGAGCACTATGATTTACAAATACAGCTGGGCGCGCAGCGAATTCATCTCTGGCAGGCTGGATTTCCCCACAACTTGCACACATTATGTGAAGAAATTTCAAATACACAGGCATGCCAACACTAGCTAAATTGTGTTTTAGAGGGCCACTACTGCTTTCAGAAACACAAATAATAAGATAATTAATAATAGAAAGTTTGTGCAACAGAAAGAATAACCTCCTACTAGAGCTTTTTTTTTAACTACTCAAACAGAATAACTGAATAATGTCTTTTCTAAAATTGAAGGGAACAAAAAGGGTAGCTGGTAGCTGAGGGCTAACTGAGCAAAATAAACTATTCCTTACAAATACTGATCATCCCCGAAAGCAACCAGCTCTGCTCTTCACTTTAAAAACCATAAGCCTAAGCTCTTTCCTCTACCTTTGAATTTTGCTAGAAGAATAAAAGCAGACTACTCCACTAGCCTCTGATTATTCCAAAATAGATAGAAATAAAAAAAATGAGCAATGACCTTTTAGAATCGTAACAATGAAGTTCAAACTGTGCACAGAAACCCACCAAATTTAAATTTAAAAGAGCTCCAAATGATCACAGCACAGGATGCAACGAGTTCAGCTCCAAAATCAAGAGTTTTAGCAGGTATTTTGCAGAAAAATCACTTTAATAGTGATGGCTGATCTCATTTTATCACAGTAATAGTGGCCTAATGTTTTATTTGTCACTAATGCTGTTTCTGAAAGTGTGTTTTTTTCACTTTGTGAGAATCATCACATTGTCTTTCAAGGAGAAAATTTGTATCTTACATGACTGGAGTGTAATATTTCAATGATTAATACTAAGTTTATAAAGCTTTTTTTTTTCTTCCATCTCTAGCATTGGTCGTATTACTAATAATTACACTTCTTCTCTGTGTGTAAA
>JAOXNZ010000038.1:14516234-14526390 GCA_028566095.1 Kryptolebias brasiliensis
TACACTTCTTTTCTGTGTGTAAAATATGCATAAATGTTTACTACCAAGCCTCAGATTGTAAAACTCTATGGGAAGTATCTGCATAGAACTCTTTATAATGACATATTTTTTATAAACAATTTCCACACTCAATCAAAACAAACAAGGAAAGAAAACTTTAGTGTATGTAAGTATGTATGTATTAATGTATGTATGAATGATGAAAATCAGAAGAATACTAAAATTTAGCACTTGAACTCAACAACAAAGACATAAACAATCACCTAGAAAGACATAGAAAGAATTCAAATACCTCATGCAGACCCCATGCAGGTGAATATTCAAAATTCAAAAGACTTGGCTCCAAATCACAGTTTCACAAACGCTAAAATAAAAGCGTAGCACTAAAAAATAATTCATAAGAGTCTCTGTGTGGTACTGATCATTGTGCAGACAAAAAGACTGACAAAGCCTTCTATTCTTCAAAGATTAACTCAAAGAATCACACACAGAGTGGAGTTTTTGTTTTTTCTAAGTCTATTGAGTTGGTGTTATTTCATGCACTCTTGTCAGAGTGGGTGCTAACACAGAGCAGCGACATGCAACACAGAGGGCTTAAAATCCATTATCAAAGTCCGTCCCTCAAGACTGGATGCTGCTCTTAAGACAGTTGAAATGCATTTGCAATGAATTAAATTCAAGTCGGGCCGACGCCGAAGTTCATGAGACACTGTTTATTCTATTTTGCCTGTGTTTCCTCTCTGCTTCTACTGAGCCTGAGATGGTGTCACTTTATTCTTGTACTCACTGAGTTCAGCACACAGCAAACAGTGATTTTAGATGATTAATGGTTTTGTGTTTGTGCCTTCCTTTTTCATCTCTGGTCTCACAACTTATCTACATTATGCAGCATGGTGATGATTTGTAAGAATAAGTCATGTTCTTTTTTTGTTACAATAGTTTGTAACTGTGAACTATGTACAGTAGAAGAGATTAATAAGAAGGAACATATTCATTTTGTTATTCAATCGCTTCTTGAAGATAACAATAATAAAGTAAATGAAGTGCACAAAAGCAGAGTCATTTTGAGCATGCATGTTACATGTTGAAGCTAAATCAATTCAACAATAATAACAGATTTTGCAGGTGTTGGGATATCACATGTGTGCTCATTAGCCAAAACCACCTGCCAAAGATTGTATGTGCAAGAACTGCTCTGACCCATCTGAGTACAGACCAGGGATTTATGGGAATGTCTTGTTGTCTGGCACCAGATCCCCTGATTTCCAAGGATTTGCAGGGAAAGGCTTTGGAGGATTAGGCTTGTTCTGACATATCATGTGGTCAGTCAGTTCAACTGTGATCTAGGAACACCCTCAAGTTTTTCTTGGGTTTTTCAAACCATTTTTGTGCCAGTTTCCTGGTGTGTTATGACTTGGATTTATGCTGAGGGAGGATGGTACTGTTGGGGGAGTGCCACTAGCATTGAGGGTGCATTTGATCTGCAACAATTTCATATGGATACTATGTGTCAAAGTAATATCCACATAAATGCTAAGATCCACCATTTTTTAACAAAACACAAGCCCTTTTTGTAACTTTGTTTTGTAAGTTGTAGAGTTTTTAAAATCTTGTTTTTATTCCCTGCTTTTCAACTTGTAGCGCACCTACAGGGCCAGACTGGCCATCTGGCAATATCCCAGTGGGCCTACTTGCCTTTTGGGCAGAACAACTGTTTAATTGTCTAACTAGCAAACAAAACAGGTTGGCAGATTTTTTTTTTTTCCAGGCAGTGAGCTGAACCCAACCTTTAAACCTGTCGACCTTGGTCCCATTAATAAACTGTACATCTGTTAAAAAGAAGATATTGTGCAAATTTAAGATAAAATGCAAAAAGGCCGCAAAAGTTACAAATTCCAGGGCACCCGATGACAAATCCTTTAGGCAGAGGTCACTAAATGTGCAAAAGTCAACCTTCATCAACATTTTGGTTGCGTCAGCAGAGTAATGAGGGTAAGGCAGAGTGTTGAGAGGAAGAGGGACTGTAGAGTCTGCAACAAAGCTAATGATGGTCTGTCCGCCTGGCTCCACAATATTAATGTGTCTCGTTTTTTAATGCTTTCATTAATTTAGCACAAAACGGTCACAATTTTTTGCTAAATTAAGTATTGTCTCAGACATAAAGTTAAAAAAGAAACTAGTTTTGCCCAAAAGACATACTGTTTAATTTAAGATAACGCCATTAGCACACCTTTTGCATTACAAGCTTACAATATTACAAACATACAGAATAGATACTTAACTTGTGGTTTTACATCCTCAGTTCTGTGCAAAAGTCTTGAGTCATTCCTCATATTATTTTTTTGCTTTCAATAAGTCCGTCTGAGACTTTCTTGTCATATATTAATTCACAGTTCTGCAGATTTTCTAGGGTCTAAGGTTTACAAGATTATTGTTTTTTTTTTCTTGCTTTACTTGTCAAGCCACTCCTTTAGTTGAATCTCCGAAAAACTGTTTGACCAACATGAAATAATATTTTAGTACCAACAAGGTGGTTCCCAAATAGTCATTGGTTTAAAGCTTAGCATACGACAAATTATCAACTAAAAGAAGAAATATCTTTTAAGTCCTTTGTTAGGTCTGTTTGGGGTTTTTTTTTCCTTCCTATTTTATAAAACATTGCATGTTCTGGTACAAGAATACATGTCTGAAATTCTCTGCCCTTATTCAAATTGTAGATCACTTAGATCTTCTAAACCGGTCATTTTGGAAGTTCTTTGTTCTAGATTAGACACAGTTGTAATGGAGGCTGTGCCTTTGCTGTAGCCACCCTGCACTGTGGAACAGCCTTCTATTGTCAGTCAATAAGCATGTTCATGCCATTAGGGTTTTTAAAAAGCATCATAATACATTATACTGTTTTTTATTATTATTGTTTTGATGTTTTTTGTCATTTTGTGATTTAATGTACAGCACTTTGGTCGATTCTGATTGTTTTAAATGTGCTTTGTAAATAAAACTGCATTGATTTGACTTGGATTTTTAAAGACATGACTTTTAGATACCACTCGACTGTTGTAGATAGGTTTTAGGGTCTCTTTCCTCATTTTTTAAGCACACTCTGCACACACTGCTGCAGTGGTCAGGAACAAGGACTGGACAGAAAACTTTAATTAAAGAGAGAGGAAAAAAAACACGAAGTTCAAAAAGAATTTTTGAATGACCTTCAGAATTCCTCAAGAACTATTGATCAAAGCCTAAAGGGATTACAAGAAAGTTTTCTTTCTGGAAGAATAGCAAAAAGAAATAAGGAGTTGTTTAAGCTTCTTGCACATTATTGTAGCTATTATAATTGTTGCAGCAAAACTGTCAATTAAAGGCCTGAGCATTGCATTGAAACTTTGTTCCTACATTAAAAACTCTGACACTGTCTATTGTGTGCATTCTGCTGCAGGTGAACTACAGGATAGCCACTTTAGTCTGCATGGATATTTAGCTTCCTTTGAGTTTTTTATTGCTTTGATGAGTCCTAACAATGGAAAAAATCACAGTTTTTTTAATCCTTTTTTCAGTTGCTACTTGTTGTTTTCTTTATATACTGTATGCTATTCAGTTATTGCATTCTAGTTGTTTTTTGAAACAAAAAACAAGACTTGTTTGGTTTTAGTGACCTTTGGAAGGACAGTTAGTAAAAACTTAAAGGAATAGTAGGGATTGTCAAAGCATTTGGTATAAAATGTCATCTTTCATTTTTATTTGTATTTTTTGTCAATCCCTGTGCACCTGCTATGCTAAATTCATATTAAATACAAAATACAATAAAAATAGCATTTTATAATTGTAAAAAAAGCATTTGTATGGAGGCAGTTTATTGACCACATAATTAAACCAAACTGTATAATTTGGTGTACACTCTCCTAAAACTACTAAAGGCATTGATGATGGCAAAACTTAAGGATGTCCAGTAATATTAATTATCCAGATTTCATTTGGAGCTTTAAGGTTGGACTTATGTGAAAATATCTTGTTTTTCCAGACACATTTTCTATATGCTTAACTGGATCTACATCCAGTAAGCGGAATTTAGATCTTTTCAGTGCTTTGAATATGCTTTTATGTTCCCCAAGCCATTAGCAAACTATACTATCAAAAGGGAATTATAGTGTCTGCTGATGGATTAATAGTATAGTTCACTAATGGCTTGAGGATCATAAAACATGTGAGTAGTATTAACAGAATAACAATCAAATGCCAAGAACTAAAGTTTTCTAACAAAACATTGCTTAGAATTTCTTACTGCTCATTTTACTCTATGGTGGACCCTGCAGATATGCTTCTTGAGTAAACAATAAACCCAACCAGACAGCCATATAGCAAATTAAAAAAAAAGTTATCCTTCATCAGACCCACGCAAGTGATTTCCGACTCAAGTCAGCATGGCCACTGTACTGCTGCACAGCTGTACAATACACTCTTTCTGCCAAAGTTTTCAGCAGTTTGTGCTACACCATTAAATTTAAACAACTGCCCATCCTTTGTTTTGAACCAGTGAGCCTTGAAGTCCATGATAGTTTGCTTGTTCATGTGCAGAATTGATTGGCTAAAGCATTTTGATGGAAACTAATGCCAGCATACTGGGAACACACCACATGACCTTTCATTTAGCAGATGCAGTTTGAATCTTGTCAAACTTGTTGAGGGTTTTTACTTAATTGCCCATTTTTCCTGCTTTCAACACATCAGTTCTAAGCACTTAATGTCCACATGCTAGTTCTTATATATCCCACCCAGTGGCAGGTGTCACGGTGATAAAATAATCAATGCCATTCACCTTGTCAGTCAGTGGTTTTAATCTTGAAGCTGATCCGTGTATTCAGAGTAGATGAGTTTAGTACAAGTTTTGTTTTATGAAAACATTTGAATGTTATACATTGATGTCACCTGGTTTATATTTTAACAAACCCTCCAGGAGCTTTTTTTAATTGTCCAGCTTTGCTACTGTATAAACATTATGTTGCACAAAAAAAAACAAAAAACATCAGTTTAGCATTACTCAAGTTATTTTTGATATAATAGAGAAGAAACAGTAATTTCTAGGGATGTACACAAAGTTGTTGTTGAACAGCAACAGTCTGGGTCCATCCCAGTTGATAATTTAAGCCTGTGGTCAGTAGTTTGAGATAGGGTGTTTTAGTTTGCTAGTTGATGTGTGCAGGGCTTTCTGTATACAGACTTTTGTTTATTTATTAATCATTTTTATTTTATGGCCTCTTGATGGATGTAGCTACTGTATTTGCCCCACCAATAAAAAAAAGAATCTAAGCAGATGGTAGAAAATTGATAGCATATCTTTCATGAGTTTATGGCCCCTCTGGGACCCTCTGGTCGCTGCTTGAATGCAAAGATGTCTTTTCTTTTTAAACTTAGGGCGCCAAACCAGACTTTAATTTTGACATGTCAGACTCCAGTTGTTAATAACAATTTAAAGAAGACAGATGGTATTTTTGATCTCAGTTAAAGTCACTTGTAAACCATCCTGGAATGTGAGTGTTTATTAAAACGAGGGGAACACTCCAGTAGTCAAGAATTAAATAATGAGTTGCCAGTGTGGAGCCCGATTTCTGCTGTGCTTTCTCTACCTTGCATAAAAGTCTTCAGAGAGGTAAAAAAGTGACATTCTCTCACAAACAAAATGTGTTTTATGCAAACCCAGATCCCCTAATCCCTATACCCCCCCTTCAGTTGCATATTCCTACACCTCTGTGTTCCTGACAACTGAACATTATGACTCCCCCTGCTCTGTTGCACAGGCTGCTCAGTTTATCCCATTACCATTACATTTCAGTGCTTCATGCTTTAAAGCAAATGCACGGTGAACATTTTTAGCCAATCTTTTTGAGACTGTTGGTTAAATGGTGGATCAAGTGTGTCATTTAGCGCACCACAAAGCTGTGTGAGGCTAACGAAGGGATTTAAGATTTGTGTACAGTAAAATTCACTTGAGAACTAGGAGCACGATTTCCAGGAAGACTTGGAGTTTCTTTTTGGGGTCAAATATATTTCACAAATTCCTTGACAGTGTAACTGAAATTGATTTAAATCTGCTCAGTTTTACAAACATAAGGAAGAGTTAGAAAGATTGACCATATAACAAAGCCAATTACGAGCCACTCCTGAATGCGCATTTTGATCACGCTGAGCTGAGAGCGGCAGAATCCAGTAGAGTTGCAGGAGAAAGCTATCATTCACTCCCATAACCATTTGTTTTATAGTCACCACTGAAGAAAGGTTTGTGAAAAAAACAGTACCAGCTTTGTAAAAAATATTGCAAGTTACAAAAATGCAAAGTGAAGTTATCCTGATGGCTTGAGGGCCCATATTAAGATCTTTTATGAAGATCGTCCTGTTTATTGGTGAAATAAGAACATGGCAGTATATTTTTACATCCAGTCATATAATATGTGTTTGGGAACCATGAAAGAGAAGTTTGAGGAAAAAAAAGTATTGTAAACATAAAATTCCAAATTACATTTCACCTCTCAATCCATCTTCCATTGCTTATCAGATACAATGTCATGGGGGTAAAAGCTTAAGCAGAGATCCCCAGGCCTCTCTCTCTCCAGCTACTTTAGGAAGGTTGTACTTTAGGATGTTCCCAGGCCAGCAGTGAGATATAATCTCAACTGGAAACCGTGGGTCTACCCCAACATCTCCTGGTGCAAAATGCAAAAAAAAAACACCTCCCTCTAAAGGTATCCAGAAGGCATTCTCACCAAATACCTAATCCACCTCAACTGTCTAATTTTGATGTGGAGGGGGAACAGCAACTCTACTTTGAGTTCTTCCCAAATTGCCAATCGCCTCAATCTGTCCCCAAGGTTGAGTCCAGGCCCTCTGCAGAGGAAACTCATTTTAGTCACTTGTATTCTCTATTACATTATTTTGGTCATCACCCATGGCTTTTTACCACAGATGAGAGTTGATATGTAGACAGAACGGTAAATTCATAGCTTCACCCTTCAGCCCAGCTCAACCCTCCTCCAAAAACAGACCAGTACAACATCTGTATCACTGTAGTTTGAGGCCATGGTCCTCAACTGAAAAAAGGTGACTTGCCACCTCTGGGTTGTAATGTAGTTCAAGTATCATGGGATATTTTACAGGCTTCCTGATAGATTAGCTTTGTCCCCTTGTTGAAATTTAACCTATTTAGCCATTTGACAATACTTCTGTAATTCTACATTTCAAATTTGGAGCAACATTTGGCTTTACTTGTAAAGCCTGATGGAAAGTAAGCAGTGCATCACCATTTTAAAAGTATAGGAGCAACAATGTAGGGAATGAAAAATAAAAATAATTTATTTTCAACAAAAACTAAAGGTGTGATCTTAACAAAAAGCCTCAAGTTTTATTGAGACTGTTTTTTTTATAGCACGCTCAGGTTTTGGAATACCTTTTCAAACAAAGTTCATATAAATAAGACTTACTGATGATGGGGAAGAGTGCTGAAATGCTAATTTAGCCAAGATTTAATGCTATGACTATGTTTTTTTAAATACATCATAGTCAGCAGTTCATTAAACCTACACCAGTCATTGACAAATATTTGTCACGTAAATCGGGATATGTAAAATCTGTGTTTTCTGTGTTGTTAAATTCCAGATTTGTTCAATTCTGAGATAAATCTCCTCACTGGGATGTCCCATATAAATAGACTGAATAAGGAATGATTTTGCTGCCAGAGCAATAAAACTGGTTTGCCTAATTTAACACATCTGAGCAGTTCTGGAGCTACAGGGCATGCATCACAGCCACCTCCAAATAAAATTAGGCTGTCAAATGTGATTTTAGAGATTTTTTGTTGTTGTTTTTGCTTTCCTTTGCCTGTCATTGTGATTTAAAGCTTTGCTGTTTCAGGTACTTTTATTGTTTTGTGAAAAAATCAGCACCTTTAATAACAGGAGTTTTGTTTTCTGTATTATCTTAAGGTGTTATTTTTATGACACGTTCCATGTCCTTTTTTTTTGCAGTTTCCAATTCATACCATCTGTTCTTGTTCTGCAATGGGCACAAAGTATGAACATCCAGCATCTTAATACAAAACAGAATTTTTAAAATAAATTATACTTGGTTCTTGATGAAAGCTAGAGGCACTAATGGGTGATTAGGAAGATGAAAAGCGATCATTCACAATATGTGACTGTTAATTTGGAGAAATGATCTACGTGCACTATTAAAGATACTTTGTGCAGTTTTATTTTGTGCTCACTAACTTTTCTCTCCTTTTGTGCATTTCTTCAGATCTACTTGTCTTGCTATATTAATCTCAAAGTATTCTCAGGAGCAGAAACGTCAAGTTTTAAATGGATGCAATGTGTAGCGTGTGATGTTGCTATCTATATGTAAATTTCAACATGCCAGATTCTTTCTTTATATGTATTTTTAACTAGGGATCAGCTGTCAAATTGGTTAATATAGTAACAAGATAAAAAGCAAGAGAGTTGTGTCTATTTTTGTTGTACAAGTGGAACAGATATTTTGGCCCATTGCCACCATGCTTCCATCACACAGTAAGTACAGAAGCAGAGCTGAAAGAACAAATATCTCATGAGCTGTGCTGGCGCTAACCTTAGGAACTTTCATTCAGCCACAGATTGCTGCATGGCAATTCTGAATTACTGACAACTATTCCCACAGCTCTGCCTCATTGTGATAAATGGCTCCAATCTCGAGGAGGTTAGCATTACATCCTTGAGATCTTGTTAATGGATCTGAGACAGCACAGCTATTCCTTACAATGCTGAATGTTTATGTTCAGCACTGGAATGCACATTTATCCGTTTCCACATGACAGTTTTTTCAGCTGTTCTTTTTAAGATTTCAAAAATTATGTTGTTTAGCTTGATTTGTATCTAAAACTGTCCACAGCAACAACAAAAAAAAGCACTTGTGTATTGTGTGTTATTTATTTATTTATTATTTATTATAGTTTTTTATTTCCCTGGGTTTAAATCTGATAACATAACTTAAAGATAGTAAGACAGTTCTCTGACCTGTCACCTCTCCATGGACTACTCATGTGAGAGTGCCTATTTCCTAACTTTGACTGCATAAGTATAAAACAAACATCTTTAAAGCAAAACATAAATTAAAAATATCACCTATTAGAAGAGAACATGTCAGAAAATTCCACTTCTTTGTGCTAGAGTTCATATTTAGATGTCTGAAGCATCTATCAGTTCAAAAACACAACCCTGTCACTTTGCCTCAGTGCCCCATAGAATTTAAACTACTTAATAAGTAATCCCTTCAAATTTGCATGGCAAAAATGAAATTAAAGAAAGATAAATTCACTATAATCATCTCCTAGCTCTAACTTCAAATGACGCTGCATTCACAACCTCTCCAAAGCGGGAAGACCATTCAGTTTCTTGCTCAAGCTTTTCACTTTGCTATTAACTTCAAATTCTCATTGGAAGTTTTGTGTTTCATTTCACCTCAGAAATAAGCTAATAATGCTTCAACATTTTTTTCTTTAGTGTTATTTTGCTGTTGTTGTTTTTAACCTAGGCCGCTAAATCAACCCAGCTAGAGGGTTTAACTTCTACAATATTTTCTACTTTACCCCCATAAGGTGTTTTTGTATTCATATTGTTATTAGTTATTTGTAATGATATGTGATGCACAAAACAAACTTTTAATAATCACTGTATAGTTCAGTGAGACATTGACAGTCTGCACAAATCAGGCCAGCAGCTCATACTCCACTGTACATTTATTGTCTGGATAGAACTGGTAAACAACTGTGGGAAGTAAAAGTGATAAAAAGTTCACACACCTCCCACTCTCCCATGTCCAGGAGGGAGAAATGCTCACATAAAGTTGTAATCCTGAGCGACAACAACGCTGTACCTGTTGGCTTCGTTCCAGGAAAGGGAGCTGCCTCTGGGTTTGAGTTGCTGTCTGTTAGTCAAGCAGGTTTTCAGAAACAAACACACATGTCTCTGTACACTGCAAATTTTTGTATGTAGAGACATGGGAAGTAAGAGCATTAATGTCACCTTTCTGTTCGTTTTCTAATAACAGCGTTTTTAAACTCATTTTTCCTGTACAAATCTACAAGAACGCTAGGATGCTTTGGTAACTGAATAAATAATAAGAACTGAAGATCTGGTGA
>JAOXNZ010000038.1:14544209-14555326 GCA_028566095.1 Kryptolebias brasiliensis
GTCAATCAATAATGGAGGGTGAAAAATTGGAATATAAAACTTTTTACTCAAAGTGCAATGGAGTTATCTGAAAAGACACGACCAACGGTTCTCTCCAGTGGTTCAGGTGTTTTTAACACTTTTGCTGATGGAAAACATAATGATAAAATGCCCTGACCAGTGTTAAATCTGAAATAAATGGGAAGATATTTTTTACTTTTGGCCAGTGAACATCACATAACAGTTTTGTATTCACTCTGGATGTTTCTTTGTACCTACCCCTTCACTGTTTATCCAATGCTATCTTTTGTTGTGAAATTTGCTCGTAAATTGGTTGTCCGTAGCTAATCAATAGATCCAATTCCTAAGCCTGTTTTATCTGATAATGTGAAGTTTTTCATTGACCATTCACCCACGCTCATTTATACAAGGACATCCTATAAGGCAGTTAATTACTCCCCTTGTGATGGGATTTTAAGAGCCTGTCTTTTGAGATGAATATTAGCAAAAAAAAAAAGAAAAAATGTTCTGCTTCAGTTCACCATGTCACATTCAAAGTACCAGATAACATAATACCATTTAATCATGCTCCATGTAAGTCACATTACCTTGAAATAACAATAGGAAACAAAAGAACACAAGGAGCATTCACTTTTGGTCCATTACTACTGATCAAATACAAGATGATAGGACTGAGGGGGAAAAAAATGTGATGAGACTTTCAAAAAGCCTTCTGTGTGTCTTTTTATGTATCAAGATAACGCAAAACGGAGCAGGCCTTGATGAAAAAGGTGCCTGTGTGCAGAGATACACACATACACTTGCTTAAGTAAGCTATAAAATTAAAGTCATGTGCAGCAAAAGGCCTTCAACTTGAGTTTTATAGATACTCTGATTCATTATGGTTGTTTCACCGAGCAAAAACAACTTCCTGCTTTAAGCCTCAGAATGTCAAGGGCAGATCACTTTTTTAAACAACAAAAGATAAGGAATTTAAAGTATATTTTGCCTGTTATGTTTTGTAAGCAAAAAAGGGGTTCAGGTGAACCTATCCTGCTTCTTATAGTGCCAAATAACTAAAGATAACCTGCTGGATTGCAATATCCTCCAATCTGCTTTCAAAATGATGATTTAAGAGTTTTTAGTTTTAAATGCTTACTTGGTGGTTCAGCTACCTTTTATATCTATTATTGTTTGAATTAAATGAGAAAGAGAATTGAAGAGAAACTGGAACTTATTAGTATGAGAAAACACCAAAAACGATGGCAAGTGTTTCAAGTGAGAGACTGCAGGTAGAGTGGTGAAAAAGTAGAACGGCAGTGACTCTAATCAGCTCCACTGCTAGAAGGCCAACTTGGCCCCTCGCTCTGCGTTGCCAAGTATCATCTTTATGGTAATGCTTCTGGCCACCAGAGTTCATTTCAACAATTTCCTGAAGCCAACAGAGATATTACGGCGCAGAAAAAAAGTACAAGCACACTCACATTGTATTTGAATTGTATACATGACTCAGGGGGGTGAAATTGAGGTAGATTGCTTATACGTGTGAGAGAGAGAGACAGTTAAGAGGAGAGAGGCTGACACAAACACTGAATAATGTAATACTTTGCCACAGAAACACTGGTAACAATTTTCCCAGTCAACTTACTCACCATGTCCCCCGAATATATGTAATTACCTAGTTACTCATGCACGCAGTCACTCAAACCAAACTCCACAGCTCCATTAGAGACCGTTCCATTCACAGCATCAAGTCTCAAACCTAATCAATACCAGCCATGACAACTCACCAGATCCTCTCGGCGGAATCATTTGTCAGCTGAGCGATGGCGTCTGCTGTAATAAGAGATTGTAACACAATCTCAAGGTAAACATATCTGATGATTGTTTTTTATTACACGGCGAATTAGCCCTTTTCATGGATGTTGCCCTTTAATAACTTTTTGATTTCTCCTCCAGCCCTGTGCCCTGGGTGACACACTGGGTGCTTTATCTCTCTTATGAATCTTCTGATTGGCCCCGCTTGCACCCACCATTTATTCAAATGAGTGATATTACAGCCGTTGAGCATTTTAAATGCAATTGAATGGGCTGCACAGCCAGTTCTCATAAATCTTTGATTGTGCAGTTCAACACATGGCTCTCATGGGCAAGCATGGCAAAAATTTCAAAGCAGTACTGGTAAAAAAATAAAATAAAACAAGAAAAGAGCCAGTATGATTGATTTTTTTTGTCAGATCAAATGGTAAATGTTTAATTAAGATGTTATTTGATGCAGCAGTATATCTCTTTTTTCTGCATTTAGTTGGTAAAGCAATAGTTCAGATCTATTGAAGTGGGGTTCTATGGAAAAGTAAGGAACAATCAGTACCTTACCTATTGTAGAAAGCACTTTGAACTGACTCAGTTTGGAGAAGTATAGTTTATTTTTTTTACTAAACTGATGCAGCTAATGGCTAGTTAGGTGAGGACAAAACCTTTGTGGATTGCTGATGTCTTAAAACAACTCCAGTCTCAATGATTTCATAAAGGTTCATGCAAATGCTATTTATGAAACCTGTACACTGAAATTTCGTTTGTGTTAGACAGATAGTTATATATGGTTATTTTGCAAGTGCAAATAAAGTCAGCAGCAGCTAGTTGTAACACCTTCGGTGCACCATGGTGCCCTTTTGTATGAATCGGTTAATATATCTGCTGGAATAACCGTGTATTGTCCATAGCTTTTCTAGAACACCACTTTAAAGAATCGGAACAACCCATTTTTATGCATAAGTTCTAAATCATTTTTTTTTTGTACTTTCATTACATATAGTGATTAAGACTGGCAAAAACTGCCTTTGAGAACACACAATGCATACAAAATTACAAGACAAATTGCTCATAATAATTAATCATTAAACAGTCAATTTAAAGTGTCAACAAACCTCAAACATGTATGTGAACAATGAGAGTTTTGTCTTTCTTGGCATATTTCACTTTGTGTAAGTGTGTGTAATTATTGGTTAATTACAATACATCCATGTTTTTCCCTCAACTCACTTGATTTTTCTTAAATTTTATAGTTATTGTAACAAGCTAAACCAAATGCCATTTTGAGCATCCATTTTTACTTAACTTATCTGTGAGGGTATTTTACATTTTATTTTATTTTCATTATAAGGTAGATTCCTGCAATACTTGGATTTTTAAGATTTATTTAAAATAATAAATCATTTTCTTTCTTTTATTTTCAAATCAGAGAGAGAGATGTCTAATAAAGTAAAACTGTGTTAGGTGCCTCTAGAGCAGAGGTTTCCAAAGTTGGGGTCAGAACCCCACTGTGGGCCAGGAAAGATTAAGTGGAGGTTCTCTGATGATGTCCAGAAATCAAGATAAATTTAAAAATGATTGCAAATGTCATATTTTCACACTAATTGTCACAAAACCAGTAGTCATGAATTATTAAATATAGTATTATGGTTGTTAAGGCTGTTTGTGTTGCTATTATGGATGTGTTCAATAAAGTAAAGAGCAAGCAGCAGTAATTGGGGTCATACGCCTCTGCCAATGTTGTCCTGTTGGTCAGAAGTTAAAAAGTTTGGAAACCAATGCTCTAGAAGGAAGAAGTTTAGTTTTATAAAAACCAAAGCATTTTTTTAGGCATATGATGATAGCAATTGTCTGCTGGTTGCTCCTCATGCTATGCTGAATGACAAAGAATTAAAAGGACGCTTAAGTAAACAGTTTTTTTTTCATTTTTTTGTATTTATTTACTTTTTTTTTCATTTTTGTCTGTTCTGCCACTTTATTTTACACTTTTTCTGACAGCATAATTTTGTTTTCCAACATATATAAAATTGGCCAAGATTGTGCTTTTATTTTTGTAACATTTGTATGCTGTCATTTTATTAAATGTCAAAACTGTTATGACATATGGCCAGTTGCAGACTGTTCCCGTAAAGCCCTTTTACTTAGGAAAAACATTCCTTTTGTCAAACAGAAGAGAGTTTTTCTTCCCTTAGACATCAGGTAAATGTATTTCCTTCCTCCCACTCGGTCTTCTTTCATCCACTGTGACACCCTTTCAGCCTACCCAATATGCTGCAACAATTTTTGCCCTGGGCCTCAATAAACCCTCGTCCCATGTGCACTGCACTGGCACCCAGTGGCTGCTCATGCACAGTTCAGAGCACTGTTGTTAGTTGTTACCCTACAATGGTACCAAGAGTATACAACCTGGTGATTACTTTGTGTGAGAGACTGCTGACGGTGTCACAGTCAGCCTTTGCTTCACTGTCCTCTCCTTCTCGCTGGTAAACTGACCATTGCTCAGTCCTGTCTCGACTCCTCAATTCCTTCTTGGGTTGGACTTTTTTTCTTTCTTTCTTTTCAGTTCTCCCAGTAGGTTGTACTTCAGTCAGCACTGCAATTACTTACTGTTGAGAATTTCTGAATATTGCCATCAAATCACCTCGGAGTTCTCCTAACTCTGTAAGATTTTGTGTTTTTGTCCAACAAGCACACAGAAACATGAGAACACCCATGCTTTTGTTGGTGCTATAATTGTGTAATTTAATAATAATGTGTGCAGCTGTTTATTGACTTTCACATAATTGCTAAGGGGGCTTGCATCCCCCACCCATTTTTTGTTTATTTATTTATTTATTTATTTTCTTTAGCTCCCACATGTCAAAGGAAAGTCTCGTGGAGTTCATTCATTAAGTGCAGCAACAAAAGCACACACATACTAGGGTTAAAAGGCTTTCCTTTGACACAGAGACAGAGCAGCCTCTAGTGGTCAGGTTTATGTTTGCACCTTGCCACTAAAAATTTAAATATGTAAAAATGTAATCAGGGTTTGATCAGTGTCTCTTACTTAAAGTACAAACTTATCTTTAAAGCATATTTTTGTCTGCAGATCTTAAAACTCAGACAGAGTAGGTTTAATTGCCAATACCATCAAAATGAAATGTTCTTTGTTACTTTGCTTTTTTTTTTTTTATTGTTACCTTGGATGCTGAGATATTGCTTTAGAAACATTTTCAACACAAATTTGATATACTGTAATTATCAAAATCTATTTTGAGGTAAACACAGCCAGTAAAGTTAGCATTCAAAATCCCCACTAAATTTACTTTAAAGAACCTGATCAAGTCTTCTTCATGTTTGACCTAAAAGGGTTGGAACTAAGCGGCCAAGCCCAACTCCTGAAAAACAACCCCACACCATAATTTGCTCTTTATCAAACTTTACACTTGGCACAGTGCAGTCAGACAAGGACTGTTCTCCTGGCAGCAGCCAAACCCAGACTTGTCCTTTGGGTTGCCAGACAGAGAAGCATGAATCGTCATGCCAGAGGACATGTCTCCACTGCTCTAGAGTCCAGTGGTGGCGTGCTTTACACCACTGCATCTGACACTTTGCATTACACTTGGTGATGGAAGGCTTGGATGCAGCTGCTCGGCCATGGAAACCCATTCCATGAAGCTCTCTACACTCTGTTCTTGAGCTAATCTGAAAGTCACATGAAGTCTGGAGGTCTGTAGCTGTTGATTCTGCAGAACATTGATGATCTCTGTGCACTATACGCCTCAACTTCGTGGCCGAGTTGCTGTCATTCCCAACCGCTTCCACTTCGTTATAATGCCACTAACAGCTGACTGTGGAATATTTAGTAGTGAGGAGATTTCACGACTGGACTTATTGCACAGGTGCCATCCTATCACGGTACCACGCTGGAATTCACTGAGCTCCTGAGAGCGACCCATTCTTTCACTAATATTTGTAGAAGCAGTCTGCATGTCAAGGTGCTTGATTTTATACACTTGTGACTGTGGAAGGGATCGGAACACCTGAATTCAATTATTTGGATGGGTGAGTGAATACTTTTGACAATAATGTGTAGCTCACACGCTGCTTACACTCTATTATTGCCTTTTTGCGTATGGCAGCGGGGAATAAATATAAGAAACTGTAATGCCAGGTTCAGTCAGTCTGGACTCATTTTTTTGTGATCACATAATTTATATTCTGAATCAACAACCATTGTCAACTCTAAGTTACTAAACAGTTTTCAGATGTCAGTATAGTATAGATGTAGTAATTTGGTTTGAAGTGTCTGAACAGTTTTGTGATGTGAGAATGAAATTTCAACATGGCCACTCATTCTAAATCTCCATCTACAACAAATGATGAGACAAGAACCACTTCATATCAGCTGTTAACACACTCACACTGATAAACAAACCCAAAAATACACAATCTGTTTCGAATCAAATCAGATTCACAATGATTCACAAAGGTGCAAACAACATCTGCTGTACCCACTTATGATCACAGTAGGCACAAAACTGTTTTTCTATGAACATTTTTTTATATACTATACACTATTTTTTATACACCGAATGGAGGAGAGAGTTGGTGTAGCTGAGAGGATGGAAGGACTGTGGGCTGGAGAAAACAAACCAGAAAGGTTTACTGCTGGGTACAATGCTAAGCACAAAACAAACAATTGTTACTGTTTGTCTGCAGACAGAAATACTGGAATCCACACCTCGCTGTGAAATACATAAATAATACAATGGTAACAGTCCTTGCATTGACATACACAAGACAGGAAGTGAAGGATTAGGTCAGAACTAGTCTTAAATATTCTGATTAAAGGTAACTCATTATAATGTCATGAAGACTGGCCAAAAACATAAAGTAAGAAACAAAATCCACACTCTTTTTTTCTCATATTGATGATTGAGAAACAAAAAAATCAAGCAAATTTTATGAATGGCTACCAGCTAACACGTTTGTTTACCTACGGAACCAGCTGAAATGGTCAACAACGGCCATTTGGAATCAAGAAGTTAAATAATTTTGATGTTTTGGTATGCATTTACAGTACGCTCAGATTAGTTGAGTAAAGTATGCAAATAGAAAAAGAATAGAAGAAAACCTGAAAACCAGGTCCATTTCACCTGTTTTTCTGGAAAATATAACCAGTGAGACAAATTTGTTTGGGTGCTATGAAATGTCACTTTTCAAATATTTCAGACTGAAATTTGCTGTCATCTCCCATAATTTTGTAGCCAAGTCACTCTTCTATTTCCACCTAAACATGTTTGCAGCATTTCAGAATCAATATATCAGGAAAACTACTGGAATAAAGTCTTTCAAGCAGCTCCATTTGATATAGTTCAGAATAATCTTTTTTTGTTTTATTTCATAGTTTGCAATGGATACCTTTATGTCCACCAAATGTGAATTTATGTCTATATTGTAAAGAGTTTGTATGTGGTAGGCTTTCATTCAAATGTGAAGGGCTTTCTGATGTTAAATTAAAAGAGGATGGGAGGCCAGTGTTGCTAGAAGAAAGATACTTGTCCACTGCCCTTAATGAACACACATGGGGGCTGAATGAAACATGAGTAAATACGCAAGCTTTATTTTTTTCCTTTTTGTAATATCTGGTTCTCAGCAAATCCACAAACTTATGTCTTCTGATGTATGGAGGGATGTTAAAAGTGCTACGCCTGCTTTTGAAGTATGCTAGTTTGTGAAATTAGTGATTTGGCTAACTTGGCAGAGTGCAGATAGAACCAGAAAAAAGGTTTTAATTTAAAGCAAATAAACATAGTTTAAAATACTGCAGCCGCGTTTGCTCTCAGATGTCTAAAGAGTTTTGATTAAGCTCCATTTTCTTTATTCTCTTTGAGAGTTCTGAAAGGCCCAGACTGCAGTTGGTCAGTTAATTGGTCAAGAGACAAATGAACATTATTTGTTATGTGCATATACTTCAGTAATGATATATATATATATTTATATATATATGCATACATATATATACACTGTATACTATATGTTTATCATACATTGAATGTACCAAAACCAAAAAAAGCTAAATTTCTTTTACAAAACTGTGAGCGAGCTAGTACATATTGCAGTAATTATGAGAGAAGTCAGAAGTGACGGATGATAGAAACAGAAAAGTACTAATGAAACAGAAAATATGGATTTGTTTGCAAAAGTTAGCTCATCAGAACATACACTTTGTCTGTGTGAAACAGGATAAAACTTTATAACATGTCTTAAGTTTGTTCTGGTCTTATTTTCTGTGACTTCAAGAAAAACTATGGTGTAATCAATTATATTAATTATTTAAAGCCACATTTCCTTTAATGTCAGTAGTAGTAGTAGTTTGGACCTGGAATTGTGCACAGTGATTTATCACTGCTCATTGCAAACCTTAATGAGAATAAGATACTGTTGATGCAATTTATTATTTGTGTGCTTCCCTGTGTGTAGTACGACTGATGTTAACATAGGTCTATCTGTATTATTTTGTAATCCTGACAGCAGATGCTGTTGTCATTGGATAACAGGGAATGTGTTTAAATATTTAATTAAGAAAGAAGGTGTAAACACATTAACTACAAGCTGCGCTTCATTTGTGGCCTCATTAGGAAATAAGACTTCCACTGCCCTATATGGTGGATTGCTTTCCATGTAAACCATAACCCATCAGTAACACAGAAAGCAGCTAGCATATTTTATTCATTTGAGTACCATGGTTACATGTCTCTACCCAGGTGGTGGTGGTGTGTAAAAAAAAAAAAAAGTCCAAGAATTTTACCATGGACTTTGCCATAATTTAGCGAAACAATGGAATAAAAAAAAACTAGAGACAAGCAAAGTTTGATGCAGAGGAGTTTATTCCTTAAGCAAGAAACATGCCTGAGCCAAGTCCAGGCCAGACTGAAAATGTGGTTTATGCACCTTATTTATACACAAAATCTTGGGCAAGTAATAGAAAGTAAGAAAGAAAGTAACAGTAGTGTAAACAACTAAAAAAAAACAGTACAGTATTTCAATTTACCTGTCAATAATCCCACTAGAATATCTGTTTAAAGTTGTGCACTAACACATGAGAGTCCTTAGACTACCTCAGTTCATGAACGTTTTGTTGACACAAACGTAAAGCACAAAATGCTTTTATTTTGTCATTATTTTTGGTGCCCATTGCGTGTAGCCCAAGTAAACCTTGTCACTTCATAAGAGTTGAGATACCTTAGAAATTCTGTCTAATTTTAAAACAAATAAATAAATAAACTGCTTATGCAAGTTGCGGATGATCTTTCTTGATGGCCAGCAGCTTGCTCATGTTGTTAATTTCCTTGATTTGTTTGGTTCATAGACTGCTGGAGATAGGCGCCAGCTCCCCGCAACCCAGAAAGGAGAAGCGGGTAAAAGAAAATGGATGGATGGATGGATGGATGTTTGGTTCATAGCTGCACAAGTAAATGTTTTATGTAATGAGCTGTCAGAATAATCAGTAGCTCTAAAAATGCCAGAATTGATGTGTGTAGATTGCTGGGCATTTTAAACCTATGCATTTAGTATTTACATATACTTTGATGCCAAAATTAAGTCCATTTTAGCTCCATGTCATCTCCAAAAAACTGTTGAGAAACATCCCACTGTTAGATTCTGTAGATTCCAACCTTCTCATTTGAATGGACGTATAGCAAATGGGCTAAAGAAGAGGAACTCCTCTAAGAGTGTCAAGGATAGGCCGCATAGAGGCTTAAAAATCCATAAAGCTACAAATCATCCTGGTCCATGCGCCTTTAAAGGTGTTTTGAGCCACAACCTGAAGCCGGCTGATTCAGTTTAATAATCAATACGTTCTCTTGGAGCATAAGCCACGGTAATCTTTTTACAGCACCTTTCCTCTCGCTCGTTCCTCTCATCCTCTGCCCTTGCAGCCTTGGTTCTAACTAAAGGGCTGGGATTGCTTCTAGCAGGCTTTGTGAAAACAGGATAGAAAAACTGATGTCATGAATAGTGAAACTCCCCTCATCCCGCCCTCTTGACTTTCTATGGCACGAGGACTAAACTGAGAGACCTGGTCCTATGAAAGTGGATTAAGGAAAATGGGTTACAACTATCCGCCTGCTCTCGGATAGTTGCAGCAGGAAAGTCTGCCACCGGGTGAAAGACGAGTGCACGTTGAGCATGGCCAACACTGACACGCATGGGACAATCCCTCACGCTCATTAATCAAATAATTTAACATGTATAATTTTTGGATGAAGTGGGGAAGCTGAAACTGAAACTGCACTGCCAACTGCTATTTTGTGGGCCAGTAAGGAACTCTCTAATTCTTTAATTTATAAATGGAACAAATAACAAGAAATTAAACATGAGACAAAGATGAATGCTTTACACCTTGTTTTTATTAACTCTGGCAATGGGAAGATAACAACAACATTACATCATTTTGAAAAAGAAATCTCCAAATCCCAGTTCTTGAATGATGAAATGATGCTGGAAACAAGAAGCTGGACCGTAGACTGGAACATGTCAGAACTGCAAATGTCAACGGATGTTGTTTCCATGGAGTTCAGAATATGTGGCTGCTCTACTGACTGTAAAATGCAAAATTCATAATTCTTTAAAAATAAAGACTGTTTCTTTCTCATTTCTATATTTTTTCTACCTTAGGGATAACAACTTCATTAAGGACTTTCCCCAGCTAGCCGATGGTCTGATGGTCATCCCTTTGCCAGTGGAGGAACAGTGTCGAGGGATCTTGTCAGAGCCATTACCCAACCTGCAGCTTCTATCAGGTGAGAACATTTGAGGAACTTTTAAAGATATGTTCCTATCATCGTTTTCTTCTTTTAAAAGACTGTGAATTCATTTGACTTTATTGGCAATGAAACTAATGGATTTCTATTTTTCAGTCACAGTTTTTGACCTGATTAACATTTTGCCATTTTTATGAAAGAAATTCCCATCCTATAGTTTGGCATCCCTATCAAAATTTCTGCCATTGTAGAAGGTAAAATGATGACAAAGTGTTTGTTTTTTTTTAAACTGGAATCAGTTTTGAACATTTTAAGTTGTATTTATGGGATATTTTTGAATAAATATGTATTCTAAGAAATGTCAAACTGTTCAAACATAAAAAAATGAATAAATCACCACGACACAGGATCGGGTCGAACGAACACTTCAAAGCATTTTCAGGCTGTAAAAAAGAAGCCAAAATGAAATCTGAAAGATCAAGAAAATGATCTGAAACACTTTTGGTAGGTTTGCTAGAAAGGGCCAATAAAATGATTTTATTACTGTTCATCTGGCTTTTCCTTTTTGAAATTGTG
>JAOXNZ010000038.1:14565109-14579605 GCA_028566095.1 Kryptolebias brasiliensis
ATTTTTTGTAAATTGAACAAAATTCGGTTACAAGTCCACTAATAAATAAAGAAGCAGCTGACAACTTTATGCTGACTGATTCATCAAAACAATGATTAAGAGGATTATATAAAACATGTTTTTAAATGCCTCCTGCTTTGCATTAACAACTTACATAATATAGTAAAAGAAAAGATACAGGAGCAGTCTGTTAGACATAATTAAAGAAAGATATAATGATAAAAACTTTACCGCAGCTAAAATCTAATGTTAGTAGATTTTTGTTTGCAGTTTTGTGTTTGCAGAGAGTTGGCAGAAGAAGAGCATGGTCCTGTGTTGGTGAGTGGGAAAAAAAGGAAGATTGGTGCCAAAACGTCACAAACACAAAATGACAGCAACTGGTAAAATTGTTGGAGAATAAATAAAAACAATGAAGCTGGCGAACTGATGAATGCTATTAAGCTAATGATGTGAGCTAATAGGCACACGATGGCAAGCAATGCAAGCATATTAGGTTTAGACAAACGTCGCCACCGTGCTATATTGCTGCCCTGACATTTGGCTGGCATTGCCGTCCTGATTTCCAAAGGACAAGAAAATAAAAGGCCTCTTCAGATGACAACAAATGTTATAACAGACAGCGAGTATCCTGATGATTAAAAGCAACGCGACAAAACCACAGAGGGCGGATAAAAAAGGCCGTGAAGCAAACACGCGATAGACAGCATAATATAATAGCGTTTTGTTAGTAATGTTTGCTCTTTACCTTTCCTCCAACGTGTGCTGGGGGGAGATTACAGTGGGTGTGCGGTCTGTCAGCTACAGCTGCTGATAGTGACGAACTGCAGTGTTGACGACTCTCCTACGAAGAGTCGTGAGTTACGCAAAAACGTAGCGTTCTTCTTCTGCTCATTTTATTGGCGGTCGATGACCAGCTTAAAGGTGCATTACCGCCATCTGCTGGCCTAGCGTCTGGAACAGTGGAGGAGAGTATAACTAAAGCAATTTTATGACATAAGCTTGTCTTTGTAAAATATTTAATTAGCAAACAAGCATTTGTTTGAAAACAAATTGTTTTAAGTAAGGGTAAAGGTCTTTTCCTCTCATCTGTATTAGTAGCATCTTTCTAGATCTATTACAGTCTTGTAAAACATGCCTAATGGTCCCTGACTAATTGCTGTATAAACATAACCTAGTCTGATATTTATGTCCCATTTGTCCAACTTAACTTTGTGTATATATGTCATGATGATAATTTTTACTTCTGCCTTACTTATCAGAATTTAAACTTTTATTCTATTTGATTTCAGTGATTGTGTGGCTAAAATATATATTTTTTACACATTACCTTCTATGCCTGCATGAACAGGAATTCAGAAAAAAGGAACACTTTTTAAAATTTCATTATGTAAATGAGGGAGAATTTTTTTCCAAAAAGATATCTTGTCTGCATGAGGCCTTTCCAGATTTTATGTTTTGAAAAGCTAGGAAAACTGTCCAAAACTATTATTACATTACCTGTTGTTTCCATTCACCCACTGTAGTACCAACATTATTTCTACAAGTTCTGTTGGGAAAAAATGCTAAATGATTAGTTTTGTTGTTTTGTTTTTTTTTCTAACCTCTATGTTGTGCTGTGAAATTAGAAATGCTGCCTATGTGTGTCCAGTTTCTGGATCACTGAAATGATGTGTGAGTACTAACAGGTTTGCCCAACAGTTAACATAGCTTTTTAATATTGTCTTTGGTATTTTTTAGGTCTATCCTTAAAGTTACATAACAGTTAAATCTACCTCTAGTTCAACAAATTTCATTGAGACTTTTAAAACAAACTCCAATAAAGTCCGATATGTTCATATTTTGCTCTTCTGAACTGTTTTTTTTTTTCCTACCCAGTACTGTAAACACATGACTCATTGTGTTCCCAGAAGTTTAACAAAAAATAATTTAGCTTTGAATTTGCTATGTGTTTGATTAGAAGCTGGGTAAACCTTCACAGCATGCCACAAATTGTCACACATAAAATTTACTCAACTTCATTAGCAGGGTTTGATCCATGTCTAAATTTCATCAACACCAAGGGCAAACAGATTAGGCAAATGATAGTTACAGCATTAAATGAAGCTAAGACTGTTTAACTTAACTTAACTTAACTTAACTTAACTTAACTTAACTTAACTTAACTTAACTTAACTTAACTTAACTTAACTTAACTAGTTACCCAATCTGTAGCTGAGAAAGTGATTCACTGCTAAAGTACCATCCACTACATTCAAAACATTAATATATTGAGAAAATATTTATCAACATAGATCAGTAATTACAGAAAAAGGCCACTAGATGTCAGGACAGGTCTTTTAAAGAGTGTATATACAACATCACTTCAGACAATGTGATATGTTTCTGTAGGCCAGGAACATTGAAAAGGATTACATCTGTTTTGAGAGTTTCCATCCATACAACAGTCCAGTAGAACTACTGAATAATGTTGTTCATGCTAAAAAATAATAAATTCAGTAAAACTGTCACAATTCAAAATAGCATGATCTCAAAGTAACAAAGGCGTGTTAACCTCATGTTATCTGTTTTGTATTTGGTTCATTTTTTTTTTTGGGGGTTTTTTTTTTTTTTTTTTATAGCATTAGGGTCATTACAGTTAGTAACCATGTAGCAATATATACAATAAGCCTTATGACATTGTACCTAAATTTGTTGCAACACAAACTCTGGCCAAAAATAATGTATTACTGGTAATCATTGACTTTTGCTCCATTTCTTATTTTATTATTGTTATTATTATTATTTCAGAGTGTTGTAACCAATAATTAAATAAGTTGAAACAAGTAGAGAGTCTGGCAATTGCTGAGTTGCTAAGTTTATTGTAATGATTGACTCTGCCTCTTGAGCCACCTTTTAGGTGCATTTACATACCTGCATAACTGTACAGTTCATGTTAAATCATTTTAAATTACAATGACAATTTTTGTATTACTATGCAGAAATTGCTTTGGAAAATCACATTACATTACTTTAAACGTCATGGCACATTTTGGCAGTTGTTGCTACAATTTGGCTGTTTCCTTTAAATGAATCTTGAGTACTTCCATTTTTGAACAGGTCATGTATTTTTTTATTGCAAACACCATTTTTGCAGTGTCAGTGGTAAAGTAATAGAAAAAATATATATATTTTTTTTATATAGTTTTTATTAGATGTGCATTTCAGCTTGCATTTTATTACCGCAAATAACTTTTATGCTTGAAATGAAAAGTTGATTTGCTGTAAAACTTGTGCTAAAAAAACTAAAACAATTAAAGCAGTGTGGTGATGTAGTAGTTTGCACAGTTGTGTCACAACAAAAAGATAACAATTTTGGAGCATTTCTGTGTCTGCCCATGCATGTGTGGGTTTTCTTCAGGTGTGTTAAGCTATAATTTTATCTTCACCTTAGGTGTGAGTCAGTGGGTGCATGTTTGGTTGTGTTGTCTGTCTCTGTGTTGGCTCTGCAGTCTCTCTGGAAGCTACCCCACCTCTAACCCATTCACTGCTGGTATTTACTTCAGCCACTTTACAACCCTGAAAAGGACAAAAGAAAAATGGAAAAAGACTGGGAGAAAAAACATATCCACCCGTCTTTCTTCTTTTACTTATCCAGGGGCAGGTTACTAGAAAAAAGTTTGAGCAGAGACTCCCCCAGATTTCCCTTTCCCCAGCTTCCTCCTCCCTCTCTTTCAAGGGGACACTGAGATGTTCCTAAGCCACGAGATCTTTCCTCTGAGTCCTGAGGCCTTCTCAAAGTGAGACTTAAGACATTCAAAAAGCATCTTCTACAGCTTTTTAAACCATCTGAACTGGGAATCTTTCAGTTTAGAGAGGGCACACGGATCAGGCAAAATAATATTCATTCTTTTCCTGATATTCATTTTTGATTTCAGTTTGAGCCCTTACCATAAAGTTAAGTTTCTCAAGTTTCCTTGAGAACCCAGCCACTCTGAGGAAGTTCATTTGACTGCTTGTATTTACAGTTTAGCTTATTCAGACTCTGCGCACAGTTCATGATCATAGATGAGGGTTGCTACATGGACTGACTGATAAATCTGCAGCTTTACCTCTTGGCACAATGCTTTCTGCACCACAACAGACCAGCATAGCATCTGCCCCTCAGGAAAGGCTGCCCCAATTCACCTCTCAACCTCCGTTCTCCAATCTACTCTGACTTGTTAACAGGACTCTGACATATAATTTAGGGGCTGTGTTCCAGTCCTGACATGGCTGGTTCTGGTTAAGGCATAGACCTGGCTCAGACCTGAACTCTGTTGTTAATTGAGGCAAGGACTTTGGCAGGCATTCTGTCTGTGTCTGTAGCTGTGGCATAGAAACTGACATGGAAGTCTTCCTTCACTTGGAGTCTCTATTTTGTATACCAGAGAGCTATAAGCTAGCGGAGGCCAGGAAGACTTTGAGAAATGAAGATTAGTGAATTACTTCACAAATTTTATCATACTCCACCTCAGCCAGCAGCTCCACCATCCCAGGTGACTCAATAATCCTTGTGAACAAACTCTGTATTTAGGTCTTCATCAGCTCACAAATTTTCCCTGAGTTTAGAGGATACAGCCAAGCAGTATTATTGAAAGTCTTTACTGCCACATGTACCTCCATAAACTCCTCGGGAGCTAATAAATCTGCTGGCTTTGTGCTGGCCAGATCCTTTTCTCAAAGGGTGGTGAGGAAAAAGACCCAAATTCAGGCTGACAGTCAGGAGCCAGGAAGGTGAGGTATCAAATAAACTTTTATTTAAATAAAACAAACTGAAGGCGCTCCAAGGCAGGAATTCAGAAGCAAGGGTTCAGTGCTGAATAAAAAAGAATCCAATTTTGACATGGTGATGAACTGTTCAAGAAGAAACAAAAGCAAGGATCTCACAGAGAACAAAATAAACTAGGATGTGTTTATACTGGGCAAGAATAACAACTGACACAAAGCAGGTGAAGTAAGATACAAACTAGAACCAGGTGTGGAGAGAAAGCTGAAAACACAACAAGGGAACAGCCTCTGGAAGTATAGGGATGCAAGATGTGAAACAAAAGTAATAAAACAGGTAAACAAAACAAAATGATACCAACAAAAGACAAGTGTGAAAAAGATGACACAAAACCAAAACATAAAGCAAGAATTTGTAATCATAGCTCAAAAATCAGACACTGGAGACAGTTAAAAAAAATTCATAATACAGAAGAACAATACTGAAGAATTGAAGTTCTGTGTTACTTCATGTGTGAATATACAGTATCTTTAACACAAAAAACTTTTTTTTTAAAGGATTGGTTTTCAAGAGAACTGAAATGTATACAAAATGTAATTTTTATTAAGTGTTTGTCTTTATTTTTATCCTCTCCCACCTATTTCCTCATACCCACCCTTTCTCTCCTGCTTAACCTTCCAGAGGCAACTGAACAGGGAGTTGGTGGTGGAGGGCGGCGTGAGCTTAAGTCAGTTCCCTTCATCAACTACTTGTTGGCTCTGCAGAAGAGTCAGCTGTTAGTCGATGACATAGTGAACGGCGTGGAGATCCGCTGCGAGGAAAAGGGAAGCTGTCCTTCTGGCTGCCACTTGTGCCATCACCAGACCACAGTGAGAGGAGGGGCGGGGAGAGGTGGTAACAACCGGAGTGGAGAGCAGCCCTCCCCCATCCCTGTCTTGCTTGAAGTCAGCCGGGTCGTGCCCCTTTACGGCCTGATCCAAGACAACGTCACCAAAGAGGTGAGAAAGAAGCGTAGGGATAGAAATCTGTGTGTGTGTTCTTCCAAATGTACATGTGCAACAAACAAAGACAAACTCCAAATCCAGTTCACGTTTTTTTTATTCATTTATTTTCTGAATTGTTTAACTTTAAAAGTTTAACTTTTAAATCCAGTTCACTTTAAAATTAGACGTGTCATGTTTGATTATTTATATGAAAACGAACAACTGTATCTGTATTAATGTAAACATATATACATGTAATTATTCCATGAATCTCGCTAACAAACGTGTTGTTACAGGTAAACTTAAACATGCTGTGCTGAACCACAGCCCAAGCTTTTTGTATGTTATATGAGAAGGTGTCCATTGACTGTTCAGCATGTTTTGCCTAATATGCAGTCTCATGCCATAAGATTATGTTGTATTTCGTTCCATATTTTTTGTGCTTTGAAGCGTTCATCTACTGGTGCTGTAATAATTCACCTCTAGATGGCACAAGTTGGTTGACTTTGACTAAGGAAATGAATACTGTAATACAGAGGGCATAAAAAGGATGACATCATGGTTTTCTCTTGTGGGGAAGTCAGTGTGTATATTTGTGAGTATGTGAAAAAAAAATCTATATATATAAGAGAGAGAGAGAGCAAGAGAGAGGGTTTAGAGAATGCCAAACAATGCCTCAAAGGGTATTCTGCACCACACCATTCAAAGTGTACACTCAATGGCAGGGGAATAACAAGAGAGTAGAGCCACCCAGAGCTGAGACTGAGTAATACTTGAGGAGCATATGGGAGAAGTAGGCATCACACAACAATAATGGCCCATGGCTACAGGATCTAAGATCAGAACACAGCAGTCTCCCAGAACAAAAACCAGTAACCATAACAGTGGCAGACATCCAAGACAGTTTCAGATATGAAAAGCTAAACTGGACCAGGGTCTGATATGATCCACATCTACTGGCTAAAGAAACTAGCTGATCTTTATGACTGCCTAGCAGCACAGATGAACCAGCTACTGATAGTAGGGACCCACCCAGAGTGGTTGAACCAAGGCTGGACAGTACTGATCATAAAAGACCCCCAGAAAGGAGCAATTCCATCTGACTGCCGACCAGTCACGTGCCTCTGCACAACATGTTCCTATCAGGCATCATAGCGGCTAAGATGAATAGGCACATGGGTCAATAACTGAGCGAGGCACAGAACAGAACTGGCATCAACACCAGGGGAGCCGATCACCAGTTACTGGTCGATAGAACTGTAGCTCGAGACTGTAAGACCAGACACACAAACCTGTGTACTGCCTGGATTGACTACAGGAAAGCCTTTGACTCGATGCCACACACATGGATACTGGAGTGCTTGAAACTGTACTATGATAGAACACTGAAATGAAAGAGCCTTCATCGAGAGCTCAGTGGGAATGTGGAAGACAACTTCAGAGGCCAATTCAGTGCCAATTGCACAAGTTGGCATCTAGTGCAGCATATACCAAGGTGATGCTCCAGCCCCACTTCTGCACGAGCCTAAACACCCTCAGCCAGATCATTGCGAAGAGTGGCTATGAATATCAGTTCCAAAATGGAACAGTCATCAGTCACCTCCGCTACATGGATAACATCAAGCTGTATGTCAAAAATGAGAGACATCGACTCACTAATCCACCCTACCAAAATACACAGCAAGGACACTGGGACATCATTCGGACTGGATAAATGCAGTCAAATGGTGTTCAAGAAGGGCAAGGTGATCACAACTGAAAGGGTTGAATTACCTAAAGGCAACATTCAAGATGTCCATGACAGCTACAAACACCTTGAAATCCCAAAGGCAAATGGCAACCAAGATGAAGCCACAAAAAAGTCAGCCACAACCAAGTACCTACAGAGAGTAAGGTATGTTCTGAAGAGGGAGCTAAATGATAAGAACAAAGTCCAAGCCATCAATACGTATGCAGTACCAGTCATCATATTCCCTGCTGGTATAATAGCCTGGCTAAAGGAGAAGATAGAAACCAGTTGTCAAGATGCAAAAGCACCTCACAATATACAAAGGGTTTCACCCCAAGTTCAGCACTCTGAGACTGTACATTAAGAGAAAGGAAGGAAGCAGATGACTAGTCAGAGCCACTATACAGAATGATAAAACTGAGATTCTGGAGTACATCAAGAAGAAAGACCCCAGTAATGAGTGAATGTCTCAGGCAGCAGAAAACCAATGTGTGAGGGGAGAAACAAGAAGAACCATCATAGAAAGATAAACCCCTGCACCACATGTACCACTGGCAGATTGAGAAAGTGGTTGATATACTACCAGTGGCTAGAGTGGGCTGGACTGAAGGACAGCACAGGGACACTAATCATGGCAGCACAAGAGCAGGCCCTCAGCACAAGAGTAATAGAGGCCAGGGTCTACCACACCAGAGAGGACCCAAGATGTAGGCTGTGAAAAGATGCCTCTGAGACAGTCTAGGACATAATAGCGGGATGTAAGATGCAGGCAGGCAAAACATACATGGAACGCCATAACCAAGTGGCTGGAATAATGAACAGAAGCATCTGTATGGACTGGAGGTCCTATAGTCAAAGTGGAAGACCCTGTTAAGAATGGCAGGGCTAAGATACTGTGAAACTTCCAGCTCCAGACTGACAACAGGTTTGGCTAACCAACTGGACATTGTGGTGGTCAACAAGCTATAATGGTGATAGGTGTCTCAAGTCTCAAGTAACTGTAACATCAGGAAGAAGGAGCACACGAAGTTCAAGAAATACCAAGGACCTGAGCTGGAAGTGAAGTGGAACCACCCATTTGAAAAAATAGGACAAGCTGGGTGTGTGTGTGTACATATATATATGTATAAAAATATATTTTATATTTTGTTGGGTGTTCATGTGTACATGCATCCCTGTTTAAACAGACCTGCTCAGCTAAATGTGATGTCAGCCTAATGGCCACATACTGTGCTCATGATTCATTCCATATGAGACTTGTTTTACAGTGAAAGTTAATCATATCAAATTTGTTTTCCAGAAGCTAATTTCAGACTCTGGTTTCTTTTTTAATTAGTTGACGACATGTTGCCCTGTTTGTGTTGTATTTTGAGTTTGTTTTCCGATTAAACATCTGGTGCATCTGTTATCTCCTTGTGCGTAAGCTAAAGCAGTGACTCACACCCAACAGTTCTACAGCATCATTTTAACCAAATATCTAATCGTTGTACCTTCAAAAATATACATGTAATATAGATAAATGCACTTTGAAAACACATCATCTCCTGTACGTGTCTGTCATAATAAGTATTAGATCCCCACAGAAAAGAAAGTGTGATCAATAGCAGACAGCCCGTAGTGGACCCTGTCAATACCTAAACGTGAGGAAGTGCAAAATGTCCTCTTTCCCGCTCTTCCAAACATACAGCCCCTTCTTCTCTTTCCTAAACTACCCTAGGTCCTCTGGGCACTTGAATAAAAAGGTGTATGAGGACAAGGAGAGGGTTAGACTGCAGTGGACTGATTCGGCAAGCCCTTCTGAGGTAGCTTGAAGCAGGATTATTAGCTTCTTATTGATGTCATCAACCTCTGGGGAGGGCGTGAAGTCCATCATTCTGCTCTTCTTTTGCTTGCTTTCTCGTCTTTTCTTGGCCGCAGCTGCTGCTGGTCTGAATGGCACATACATATATTGCATTAAAGACGAGCAGCAACCTGTCCATCTGTCTCACACACACACAATTTTGCTTGAGACAATCTTTTCTACTTGGCTGGGTCTATAGGGAAAGACAGCTGCCATGTTGCAAAAGCTCTTTTAGAAATGAGGCCCTTTTTTCTTTTACCCTAAATCCATAGAAGCAATCGAATAGAAGCTTAGTAGTCCTGTTCATGATTAGCTTGACTGAAATTGTTTTTATGTGTGTATAGCTATTTAGATACATGTCTCTGTATATGCCATTTTCTGGCTTTAATAGAGATGCCACTTTTTCTTTGGCTCTCTCCTTCTCTGTTACTTGCATCTTTCAGTGACCTCACCCTGGCTGCCTGACTGTTTGACAGAACATGTCGTGTTCTTTTCATATATATCCTATGCTAAGCCAAAAGGGATTTGACCACAATAGGATATAGCCATTTCTAAGTAAACTCCTCAATCTGAAATGAAAGGAAACTGAATTAAACATTAGAAATACCTGTGTTAGAGCTTTTCTTTCTAGCATTTTCTATTTTGACTTCCTTTGTAGCTCAAACAGGCCCCAAACGAAAATGGATGATAAAATATTTTTTTGTGCATATTTGCAGTGCTAATATTACCAAAACCTATAACAATACACTAAAACATAATTCCATTCACTTTACTTCTTTTTGTGTTGCATTTTATCCCAACATTTTTAGCAAATAACAATTAAGTACCTACAGTACATAGTTAAAAACTGGGGTCATGTGACATTGGGGTCACTGACACATTGTAATACTGGATAATTGATAAACTGTAGATACAGCAAATGTCTCAAAATTGTTTGACCCAATTTAAGCTCAGTAATTTAAATATAAATTCATACTAGATTTGGAAGAGTAGGTTTGATTTCACAGGTTATTCTGTTGTCTGACCTTGTCTAAACATTAAACCCGGCCTTAAGTTTGACTGCCAGTTGTAGAATTACATTGGACTTGACAGAGGAAGACCTAATTCATCCATGTAAATACACACATGTACACATTGACTCCCACAGACTGTTTGATTCCAGGCTAAAATATCTCAGTCCATGAATAAATAAGTTTACTCCCGTGGTGATTGCCAGTGTTTCTTAGTCCTGTGTTTCAGTGACTGAATTATGGCAAACCTTCTGAACAAATTGATTCTGAGTCTAATAGGTCAGAATGCTCTATGCTACTGTGCTTCCACCGGTACTTCAGCTGTTCATGACTATGTCCCCAACAGTGAGGCAGATGACAGGTGGCAGGTTCAAAGTGTAAGAACTATAGTAAGATTAAGCACAAGAGTAAAGCTGGTGTGAGAAGCAAGGTATATTCAATTCAGAAAGTCCTGATGGGAAATAAATCATTTAAACACTTTGTGGTCAAAGTTTAGCCATACAAAAGTTGAACAGAATCATCATATGTAATATTTACACTTTTTATTTAGGAACTAAATAAACAAGGACGCAAAACAAATCTGTTGATAATGTTGCAGAATCAACATGACATATTTAAAGGTTTTTTGTCAAAAGTCCTACCAGCATATTGGCCTCATTAGGTTTGAGCAGGGAACACAGCAGTCTTGCAAACTTTCCTGCGTTGCTGAAAACTCAATCCAAAGGTGTGCTTGTGGCACACACAGAGGGGAATGCAGGTGTTGGTATATTTCCACCAGAACATGAGAACATCATCATTGTGGATCACAGGTTTTCTACAAAAACCAATAAGCTCTATTTCTTGTTCTTTGATACCGTGACCTGCAGCCCCCACTCACACCAATTTTCATTGTAATAGACTGCCTAATGTTAACTTTCATTTGTGTTATCACATTATTGTTTTCACATTTATGATATTAATATTCTATATTGGCTTTTTTTGTTGTTTGAGCTTTATTGTAATTTATTTGAGGAAATAAGATTGCAGACTGACAGTCAGTTTATGTTGCTAGACAGTTCAGATGAGTTTAGAATCTTGTCAGAGTTGGCGTTACTAAAAAGCAACCTTATATGATGTTTGAGGGTTTTCATGTCAATCCCCTATCAACCTCTGGATGAACCAACCCTCAAGCCGCCCTTCGTGTTCCATTTCCTGGAAGTGCTACCTCTGATAAGGTTCCTAGAAGCAGCCCATTGGCTCCTGTTTAACACCATTACCCTTGAATGATTGGAAAAGTCACATAAATGCAATGATGTGCGCGTGTCCGTGCACACACACACACAAACACAAATGATTTGCTGTGTGTTCTGACTTAGACTCTATTCCACCACTGGTGATTATCTTATAAATCAATACTGTGGGCCAGCTGGCCAGTGTTTTTGTGTATTAGCCTCTGAATACAGACAGTAATTTGGTCAGCATAGACTAGACAAACAGATTAATACATTAAGGGGGTCACAATGGCCTCACTTGCCTTCTTGTAAGTCACGACACGGTTCTACGAAAGTGAAAGGTTCGCATAGTGTTTTGGTGCCATTGAGTCTAATGATACTAAATGACATCAAGACTTGAAATTTGTGGCTGGAATTACTGATAATAACAGGTCTTGTTATTTATTGGTGGTGGTTTTTAAACAAAGCTGAAAGTGATTATTTTTAAGCTGATTTTGTTCACCAATGTTAACGTCACTGGAGACTGTTTGGGAAATGACATACCCTGATGTCATTTCTGACAACAATAGCATCTCCAGTTCCTGATAGCAAATCTCTCATTGCTGCAAATCAGCTATCGTCCACTGTCAGAATCAAGGCTCTGATAGATTTTTGCTTGTCAAAAATTTGGTATTCTAATATGAAGCTATGAAGGATAGGTAATTATGTCTGTTTTCTTCCATTGTGTAGTCAGCACAGAATGTCTAAAAAATTATGGATCTGTAGTGTGCTGGAAAATTCATGATCTGTAGGGATGTTCCAATCAAAAAATTGTCCCTGACACTGAGTCATTTAAAAATGAAGGATCCTCAGTACTTTTTAAAAATGTATTTATGTATTTATTTATTCCATTTTATTACAGCACATACTTGTAGATTACATATCATAAGTACATTAAAATAAATCCAATTAATCCCACTGCATGCTTGATAACTCAATGACTCTACATTGTAAAAATCAAAACATCTGTTTGTGTTGTTCCTCAAATCGATATTTTTATTATCAACAAGAAAATAAAATATGTCAGGTGATGGCAAAACTTTTTATCCAGTTTGGGACAATGAAAGGCTATTTTCTCCACTTTAGCAATGGGTTGGTCATCCAGTGATAAATTCAGTCACTCATTCTGTAATCCTTCCTGCCTTATCACTGATGGAAACTTATTTCATCTCTTTAGAGTTTCCTCTAAAGTGTGTTGCTTAGCTGCGTTGGCTTTAGCTTGATAAACTCAGTCTTCTCAGCCCAGTGTTAGGATTTTAAATGTCTTGTTAAACTGGTGGTATTGAGTGTAGCTATGTCACTACAGCCACAAGAGATACTCAACTTGTAAATGCTGCAAATAGCTACTAAAATGCTCTCATTTAGTATTTTAAAATACATCCATACCACAGACATGTTATGACATTACATCATAAAGCTTCCCTTTTGCAGCTGACATATGGCATATTGCAGCGCAGCTGACGTAAAACCGTAGACTTATGTGAACAAGAGAGCTCTGGAGCAGAGTGTGGCAGGTACACGAGTACCAATCAATGAGAAATGCCTTGATCTGTACACCGGTCTGATACTTGTGATTGGCTCAGGACATAATGATTTGTGGTTAAAACATATGTACTGTCCTTTTGTCACCTCCAATCTTAATCTTTAGGTGGGTTTGACACAAAGCAACCCTGAACTTTTTATCCCTTAGAATATTTTTCCAGGAACCTTCAACATTATGTTTGCCTAAATTACTGAATTTCTACTAAGGACTAAGGTACACAATAGACTAGGCAAATTAAGTTTACTGATGTGTGCTAATTCTCAATACTGTTGTACTAAAGTGTTGCAGCTGCATCTGGTTAGAAAGCAGTTTAAAAACAAGAAAACCAGGAACTGCACTCCATACACTGTAGAATCACTCCAAACTCTGTTGAAACATACTACATGAACAGAATTTTAATGAATAAAGCCAGTACAATGGACTTTCATGATGTCAGTTCTGGAACAACACACATACACAAAGTGGCAGCATTCTTGATCCATTCATACCTAAAATCTGTTAATGAAAAACATTCTAAGGGGATTGCGATTGTTTTAATTTGTGCCTTGGAACAGAAACATTGGGGGGGAAAAAATCTAACAAATTGCTGTTATGTTTTGCCAACACAGCTTTAAATTATTCTGTCTGTCCCCAAAGATTAACATAAATGCGGAAGTGTGTCAACACAATTCATTTCAATATGTTACATTTACAAATTGGAGTAAACTGACTTACAGTATGCGTCAAATTATACCTGGTGTGAAACAATCAGAAGTTATCATTTCATTCCTCTAAACTGTCTTGTATAGCTAATGGGTGTGATTTCTCATACAGTCTTTTCATTCTTCTGTCACAGACGCACCTGAATGCAGAAAAATGTGCCACCCAATTCATTTAAAATCTGTTACAGTTTTCACAAAATTCTGAGGCCATTTTAATTTTTCTTTAGAATGTAGCTGATGGGAAACAGTCTGATATTAGGTTGTTTTAGGTCTGATTCCACTTTTTTTTTCCATCCTGGAGCTTACTTTGCTGGTGCGGCGTGGGGTGCGCTGTGGTTGAAGCTGCATGAATGTCTGAGCTTAAATGTTGTTTTTGGAAACAATACAAAAGATCCCTGTTGTACAATTTGAAGTTTACAGGAATTATGAGCTGTAGTGGAGATAAAACTGAGATGACTAAGACAGAAAGATGAAAATAAAATGCATACTCAGCTGACCAGAAATGTTAAGCCCTTTCTACTTTATTGCTCCTAAAGGCCGTTTTTTTCCACCGTTAGAACATTTTGCTCTCTTCACCACCAGACATTTGACACATTATCATTTTACATGTATACAATACTGCTTTTCTTTTTTCATTCCCTTTCTGTAAACCTTCATCTATGTCTTACCTCCTGTGCCCCCTGGAACCGCCCCCCC
>JAOXNZ010000038.1:14579705-14590881 GCA_028566095.1 Kryptolebias brasiliensis
ACACACACACACACACAACTCCCCACCTCATTCCCTAAACCACAATTAGATTCCCTGTTTACCCAGTGGAGACTGGCTTGCGTTACTCTTCAAACATAAACATGGTGGTAATCGCTTTGTCTGTTTTTCACATGTGCAGCCATGCAATCAAGCGCATATACCCATATGAGGTTTTTCTAAGAAACTGATGGTGGTAAACGCATGCAAGTCCTGTGGTCTTTCTTTCTTTTGCCCTTTGTATTGGAGGTCATTTTGCATATTTGTCTAGTCTTGTGCATGCGTAGACCCAGATTCCAGGATTTTTGTGATGCTTTTGTCTGTGGTCTGCTTCCCATATTGACATGAGGTGACAAGGTTCCTGCTGTTGTTGTATTCCGGCAACAGTTAGCCACATGGGTTCAGGCAAGGAGGGAGAAATGCTATTACTTTTTTTGTTTTCTGTGTAATTATTGTATATCTTTGTATCTCTGCTTACCCCCTATGACTGCTCTTTCTGCCAGTTCAGACTGGCTTGTTTTGGACGATGTACTTTTTAATGAGACAACCTTGATTGCTTGATTTTTGATTTTCCCTCTAGTAATATAGGGGATAGCTTTATGAGTTTAAGAGCCCTTTTTCACACCTTTGTTTTCTTCTTCATCCTGTTGCTTTTTTTATTGTCCTATTTCCATGGTCTCTCCAGCCTCACCCTCTTTTTTCCCTCAATCTTTCCTCCACTGCTCATTTAGGTCACTTGCACTCTTGAGGTACTTTGCCTTGGAGTGAAAGCAAGTGGTATTAGAAGGAGTCAGTTACCATGAAAATCTGTTGAGCTTTCTTCACGGCTAACAATGCTGTGTTGTGGAAATGTGACCACCAGCTTCTGAGTTTATGCTCTGGCTCGTTTTTTTTGGCTAAATACTGTCTTTTATGTGACAAATAAGACTAGAGTAATCTCAAATGTTACTTGTACAAAGCAACACTTTGCAAAAGTTTTCTCTGACATTTAGTCTTTGAAATGAAACAACCAACTGTGGAAATCTATCACTGATTCTAGCTTGTTTGTTTGTGCTTCTATTCCATTTTTCTTAAAGTTATATATCTTGTCTTTTCATTTGCTTTGTTTTCTGATAGTGAATGTCATGATTTATTGGGAACAAAAGAGGATATTCTCTTCTGTCTGTTGGATGCCTGGTACCCAGTGGTTCACTATCTTGTTCTGTTTTTTGTGACCATGATCAAGCACATCTCCATAGCAGTATGCATGAGGCAGCACTACTGAGAAGTTAGAGCATATAAATAACAGAGAGCTCTATTGATCCATAGTGTAACAGGGAGAGCAAGAGTGCTTGCGAACTCTCTCGAAGTCACTCTATATCATGCCTGTGGCTTTAGGGAAAGCCCTGACTTTATATTTTACTGCTTTGACAGTTATATTGGCATTTTGCAGCCTTTTAGAGGATGACTGAGCTTCTGCCTTTGATTTTTGTTTTTCTTCCGTGTGTTAATGAAGTAGCACAAGGAGATGTTAGGAGATGATGTCACCTCTTAGTATCTCACTACCCACCCCCTCCATCTCCTTCACAGTAAGACCGACAGCGACGCTAACAGATCTCACACACAAAGCGCATAGTCTGAGGGAGGTGAGGAGTGACACTGCTCTCACATCTCCATCATAAAAGTCACAGTGCATCAATGATATCACACTGTAAGCTTGTTGGTGCTGCTGAGATGTTCCTGCCTTCTGGTAATTGGGAAAGGTGGGAATTAAAAGGTCACTCTGCATGTAGGAAGGTGTAAGAGCCACCTTTTGAAACTGGTTTTAAGGTTTGGAAATTTTGTCCAATTCTAAATTATTGAGTGAAGGAGAGCTTTGGTAGCCATACTTAATTATAGGAAGTTCTCTCAAGAAACTGTATATGTTTGGTGAAAAATCTGGGACTGTGGATGACACTGGAGGAAAGGGTGAAGGTAAGCCGGATGGTAGATGGGGATGGGGCAAGCGTAGATGGACAGCGAGCACATGTTCCAAGAGATAATTGCATTTCTCTCACCTGTTACCCTTTACAGGCCTTCAAGAGTGCCACAATGAGCTCATACTGGTGTGCCGGAAAGGGCGATGTCATTGATAACTGGTGTCGCTGTGACCTGAGTGCCTTCAGCAAAGATGGCCTGCCCAACTGCAGTCCCCTCAAGCAGCCAATGTAAGTGTGAGATGACACCATGAAACCTGGGGATTCATAGACAAGAGAGGTTTTCTCCAAGCATGTACAGAATGCCTGTGAATACACACACTTTTACACACATTTCTGTCTCTACTAATTCCTGCGGCACTTGAGAAAGCTGTAGATTCAAGCCCAGTCCCTGAAGTCCTAATAACTGTGAGTTGGCCCTTACACTCCTCCGAAAGGAACATATTCTCATTCAAGGTGTCCTAATAATACTCTTGAGGCTTCTGTGAGTCATCCTCTCCAGCGATTGTTGCCATGAGAAGTTCTAAAATGAAACAGTAGGTTAATAATGCAAAACTTTAGAGTGAAAGCATTTAATTTATGAATTTAAAAAGTATACCATAAAGGTTAGGCTAGAAAGTCTATTAGATAAAGTATGGTCTGTCCCAAGAGGAAAGATTCAAAATTCTAATGGACAAAAGCACCGGGTTTTTAGTCAATAAAATTTTTGTCATGTGTAGAATTTGCAACTAATTATTGAAAGAAAATTGATTATATTAGTTATAAAAATGATCAGCAGTAAGGATATCAGAAAAGGTTTCATTTTATTTTTATTGTAGTACACATTTTTATTGTATTTTATCATGTGTTCATACCATTTCCAGACAGTAATTTTTAACCTATTGGTCAAAAAGGTAAGAATATTATCTGGCCTTACTGTATTTCCATATTTTTAGTTATGTATTTTCTGTGTTGATTCATTAGTTTGCGACTTGCCCCTTACCTGGAGCCCTCAAGCACAACAGTGGCCCTTGAGTGGATGGATGTGGAGCCCCTAATTGGCTGCAAAGTTTCTGACTACATCATCCAGCATAAACGAATAGAAGATCCTTCAGAGGCAGAAATCTACACAGGTAAAGAAGGTCATATTGTTGGCATTAATTTCTTAGTAAATTGTTATTTGTGAGCAGTTACACACTTTTCATATTTTTGATTATGCTCACATAACTCAAGTATCTCCTGTGCGTGAAGTTTCAGACCATAAACTTTGTACTGGGGTGTTTTAACAAAGCTTAAGATTTCAGGATCATCAAAACCATAATAACTTGATGGTACATGTTAAAGGTCAAGATATGTAGGTATTGCTTTTACAATGGTGATGAAAAGATTTAATGGAAAAATTAAGTAAGTAAGTATGCATTCAGAGTTTATGATTAAATTTAGAATTACTGAGGGTAATGTCATTTAGAGCAATTAGTTTTGGAGAATTTGGAAGATACAGAAGAGAAGTTAAATCTTAAATTGAGAGTGAGTCAGAATGAAGTAGGGCAATTTATCAGGCTCTACAAATGGTGCTGACCATTGTGTTTTCAGGTGAGGGAAGTGGTCATTGTTGAAATGAGGGGCTCGGGTAAGTCAGAAGAATGAACAAGAACTAATAAAATTGAAGAAATTATGTGTTCCGGACAAAAACTGGCTTTAATCATTGGGAAGTATAGGCAAGCCATCCATCAACCCTAGGAGGGATGCTGATGAAGCGTGAGCACCAGTGAGCAAAGAGAGGGCACAGACAGCTAGACACAGGCATGCTGGCAGAGGTGAGGCATGAAGGGGCAGATGGTGAGGGTGACTCACTTTGCGATGTGCCAGTCACCACTCTAAATCATGTTATAACAGAGATGAAGCACAGAATCAGAGTCATTGTTTTCAACTTTTTGTTTTACTGATTGCCATTCTCTAAATTTCAACTTAATTTGCTTAGTTTGTAGGCTTATTTTCAGTATCTGGCCATCTTTTGTGTGAGGTTTATATTCATACCAGTGCATTACTCATAAAAAACAGGTGGCATTAATTGATGTGTTATAAGATCTCAAAGTCAAAAGCAAATTTAAATATAATGGGCAACCATTTGGTTCTGGGTGGCTATATATTTTTTTGTAATACTAAAATTTGCATTAACTCAAAGACTTCAATAATCATCTAAACTCAATCCTAGATGGGATTTTGGAAGAAGTTTTGTGAAAAAATAGCTACATCCTAAATTGAAAAGATGCAGTCTTTGGGAATTGAAACCAAAAACTGATATAAAAAAAGTGTAGTTGCACCACGGTCACCTTTTTTACACAAAACAAGAAGACTCCAAAGTAAAATGTTTTCAAAACTTGTTATTCCTCTATGTTTTTCTTCTCAGTTCCTCTTCACTTTAACAGACATAGACACGTAATCAGTTTCCCATTTGGGAGCTGCAAGTGAAACCAGTTCTTTAATGTTGGTCCTGGAGAAGCTCCAGTGGAGCAATTTTGGGGATAAATACTTTGCTTGAGGGCATCTTAGTGGTTTTCTGGAAAGCAAGTGCCTCGCTTCCATTTTCCCTGTTCATAGTTTCCAAGACTGCATGATGATTTGAACCAGTGAGATTGCAGTCAAGCCTTTTTTGCTAAACATCTAAAGGTGGGTATGCAATAAAGTATTATTCGGTAGAATTACAGTAAAATCATAATAATCACTGGGGGAAAGAAAAACGTCATCCAAAGCTTAAGGCAGTGATGATAGTTGGCGGTACAAGGCGGTGCAAAGCAATGCAAAGTGTGATTCAAACTTTAACGATGAGAGCTTATGAAAAGGTAGTGCCAGCCTTGCAAACAGCTTACTACAAAAGTACATTTTAGTACAAACAACAGCTCTCTTTAATGACTGTGATGATTTTATGGATCCAAAATCAGTCACATAGAAAGAAAATCATCCAAATAACAGATATTAGCCCACCAAGTGTTGGCATTTGTAATAGTTAATGTAAGGATTGTTAAGATTTACTGAGTCAGTGTTAATATTGTTTAGAGATGGGACTTCGACCATAACTAATGTCATCAGTAATAATGAAAAACACAGCTTGAAAGAGATGGGATTCAGCCAGTGCCTGTATTTGCAGAAGCTGGGGTGCATCCGTACCCATGGAAGTTGACACACTGCTTCAGGCTGGTGTCTGAGAGAGAAATAAGATAGACAGCCACATGCAAACACTCAGCCATGCTGAGTATGAGTCACTCTGAGAGCACACACATTCAGCCATGTGCACACTTATACAGATGGCAAAGACGAGTGCATTCATACACTTGGATGTAGCCCTCACTGGGTTTCCAAAGCACTGTTTCTATAGATTAGCAGAGATTGTATCCGCCCATCATAAAGGTTGGTCATTAAATGATGAAAATAAGTTAGTTCTCTGACATTGCTTCTGTAATTTCAAGCGTGGTCTAACTGTGATGTCATTTGTAACCAGTTGTTCTTTACATGTTTATGACTTTAACATCAATATGATTTTGAAAATGTTACGTATAAAAATTAACTTGTATGTTTAAATGCACATACTGTATTTTTCCCATATGACAATTAAATTACATCCAAATTCCAAAAGTTAGAAAGATTAAATGCACTGTATGAACATATATTGGTTTATTCAGTTGATGTTATGTGATAGTGTGCGATTGTTAACAAGATGAGTCAAATAATCTAATATGCCACACATTCACCAAGGACTTTTCATTCATAGTAACTTCCTGCATGAATAGATGCAATTACAGTTTTTGAAATTCTTCACAAAGAACGTTTTCTTCCTTTAAACTAATATTGCTCATGTGAATCTCCCTTGCCTGACATTATGAGATGATATTACGTCTCTCCTAAAAGCTGTGAATCTGTGTGCTTTTTAGGAGTGCTTTAGTCAGTTATGTACCTCAGTATCATTTTATTGGGTGGAATCAAGAACAAACTCACTGCTTATTTTTACTGCTGCTTTAGCCTCCTCAGTTGGCCTTTACTAAACAGAATATGCATATATGCATCATATATGGAGTGATGGTATAGTGTATGAACCAAAAGCCATGACAGACAAATACTGTTGAAGATAATTACAGATATCAGACTTTCTAAGTGGAATATGTTGAAATGAAGCGTAGCTACTTATTGCATCATCACAGTAAAGGATGGGGTCTCCCCCTCACTGACTGACAAGGCTGCCTAATCCGCAGGCACTCAACAACGGACCAGGATGAGCTGTTGTTTTGGTCCTACATTGCTGAGTCAAAAGTTGGGATTCCTCAACTGCCTTCTGTGGCTGCATGGTTTTCCCCTGGAGCGCCATGACTTGTGGCTCTAACCACTGGAGAGAGCCTCAGGTGGTGGTCAGAGCTTTGGCTAGGTTAGAGTATGGCCAGAATGGGCAGCCGGTTAAAGAATTTTTGATCCCCATGGCAGTTCATTTCTAAAGGTAATACAAAAAGATGGACCTAATTCAAAGTGAGTTTCAGTGGGTAAAGTGGGAAAGAAGTTCGGGAAACTGTTCTGGCAGAAGCCTGGAGGCAGACTTTCAGACATTGTGTGTCTTTTTCTTTCTGATCATCACGCATCTCAGTATAGATAAAATAGCAACACAGACAGTTTTGTTTAATGTGGGTGACTGGAAGTTTAGTCAGATGACATGCTTAAGTAAAATCAGTATTTTACCTAAATTGAACAACATTGTTGTGCTTTGATTAAAACTTAGTTTTAATGGCCTACTTTTCTGTCAGAGTTTCAGACTTTTTTGCTTTCTGACATGAAAAACAGAAAACTGTGAGCATTATTTGGGAATATGGTCATTTTAATCTTTGTCATGAACTCACAGTTGAGTCAGTGACATGATTTGTGTGTGTCAGTTTGCCATACTAATGCTCATGAGAAAGATATGGACATAAACAGATGATATGTAGTTATTTACCAGTTTATGTAAAAAAAATGTAACGCGTCATTCATTCCTGCCGAGTAGACATAATGCATATTATTCTCCTATGTTCTGGAAAGCATGTGCTAAGCATCTCTGAAAGTAAACAACATGCTACTGCTAAATCTTTATCAGTTAATACTATTTACACTGCTCCCCAGCACTGTTTACTGAATACCTAATACCCTCAGAGCTTACTGTCTCTCATGGGTCTCTTTGCCCCTCCTAATTTCTGTCAATAGATCACATTAGTGATGGATGTGTTTGAAATGAATGATTTCACCAGGCTTCACACAGACCTCTAGATGGCACACCAAGGCAGAGGCAGCATTTACAGGAAGCCAGTTAGATAGGCATTGCTTGTGTATTATTGTAGGGCTCAGCATTTCTCTACAAAAAAACAGCTGTGAAATGTAATGATACATTCACAGATGATACATATAGACATTTGCTCCAATAACTAGACTAGTATGTGAAGAAGTAACAGGCATAAAAGAAAGTACTGATCTGGTCTCATTTGAATTTTAGTAATTCAGGGTGCTATAGAAGGATAAACCTCAATATAGCACTATTATTTATTTTTTAAAAGAATGCTGTGCAGTTTTTTAATGAATGTGTAACAGATAATGGTCTTTAAGACATCCTTCAGCTCAGTTTTGTTTCTGTATGTCCATAGGAGAAGAAAAAACACCAAAAGAAATGCAAGAGTGCTTCTGAATTCCATCACTATATATTTACAATCTTTTTAATGTATTGACTTGTTATTTAAATTACAGTAATGCTATGGTGGCACTTTTTACAAATGTGTTTATCAGCTAAAAATGCACTTACCACAACTCATTTAATTATGCTTTTTTTTCTTTCCTTTTTTTCAATGTCTGCATGACGTCACCTGATTTTGCAGCATGAAAATCAGCTGTGGTATGCTAGAGCAGGTCAAATGAGAGAAGATTATATGAAAATATGGAGAAAAAAAGACACTATAAAGTAAAATAAGAGGAGACAGACTGGGAAATGATAGGCTAAATACGAAAAGAAAGAAAGAACACAGTGTGGAGAAGAGACAGAGGGAACCAGACAGCAGCAGCATAAAGGGCTACACAGCAATGATGTCACCTCATGCTGGTACTGTTGGACTCAAATGGATTACCCATTTGATCCTTGCCCTTAAATCAGTTCCAGTGTCTTTCTTTCAGCTCATGTCACTTGCATATTGAGACACATGACATGTGGCTCTTCCTCTGCTTTACCTCTTCTGTCACATACTTCATAACTCTCCTCTTCCCCCATGTCTTCTGTGATCAGAATCAGCGGTATCCCCCTCCCTTATTTATGTAACATCTCCATCATTGCTTGAGACCAAGAATGCACCCCAATGCGTCGATAAGCCCTTATTTAAACAGATTGAATTATATGGAGATAAACGGTGTCCTTGAGCATGGGTGCAGATAACAGATTGGAGTGACACAGCTGACTCTCTTTGTTTTGTTAATTAAAGATGACCTCATCGCTAAAAATGGACGCTGTGCACCTCCTCGTCACGAGCTTCGCCATCAGCAGATTGCAGATTGCAGGCAGGGGGCCAAGGGCTTTCTGCAGTCCCTTTCCCTTTTCGCTTCCTTTCCCATTTTGCATCTTCACACACACATTGTTAGTCTCACTGCCTTCGCCACAGGTCTAGACTTCCCTGATTATTATTTTTTTCTCTCAATCTCTCAATAATTATGACAATTCCTCAGTGTCACCAAAAGCTCGCTAATGAATCTGTGCTGGAATTATGGAATTATTACTGAGACAAGATAAGGATGTTGTTTCTCAGTGCCTGCCCTTTTGATTTCTCAGTATTTATAGTGGGGCATTTTGTCTCTATCAGGTATAATTAAATTTATCTGTTTGGCACAATTTATGGTAAAGAAAATTTGATCTTTGTTGAATTTGTTGCTGGAGAAAATCAATTTCAAATTAATTTCAAACATTAAATTTGGATTCACAAGTTTTGCAAATTAGAACAATGCAGGTTCTTGAAAGGGTAGAAATAAAGACATAGTCAAATGAAATTGCTTGCATTATTTTAAACAAAATGGAGCTTAAGCTCTTCTTGCATTTTCTGAAGACTATTTTTAGAAGTAACGGCACAGTTACATGTTTATTGGGAGCACAATATAAGCTCCCAATGATCGCAAGACACAAATATATAAAAGCTGTGACATGGTTTATAATACTTGTTATTATTAATTTTTTAATGTTTAACAATATGTTGAGGTATCTAGTCATTTGTAACATTAATATGAATTTGAATTATTTTTTTTTCACTGTTGTCTACCAACTTTTGGAAGAAGTGCACTAGTTGGTCATGACAGAGAAATACAAATTTAAATTTATTTTTGTGATTTTAGTTTGTTGTGGTATTGTGATGGGCTTTGTCCAAGGTCTGTCCTGCATCTCATCCCCTGACTTTGAATAAAGTGGGTGCAGAAAATGAATGGATGAATTGATTGTTGTGAAGTAAAACTATATGAATTGCACTAAATACAATATAGTCTTTACCCTTGAAGTTTCTGTTACAACTCAATACCTTTGCCACATTATTCTGGACTAGTAATGTGTCAGATACAGAATTGTTGTCACCAATTCCTTATCACTAGTAACCTGTAATGGACTCTATAGGAGCTGATAGTTGACTGTTGGGTTCCATCAGCTCAGGCAATATTCCAGTTGGCAATTAAGCGTGATTTGTGAATGATTTGTATTTGTACATTAAATGTGCACCTTTTGATGTGAGAAGCTCTTTTTTGCTTTAAAAATGACGTGTATAGTACCACTCCATTTTGCACTGTAAGAAGTTGTCTTCTTTCCTTAGTCATGCATTGTATGTCTTGACTGGCAGTAGAATCCCATTAGGTTTGTGTTCAAGTGCTGTTATCGTTTATGTACACATTGTTCTCATGAGTTGGGGGAAGGTGTCAGGGTATGGTAGTTGGGGAGGTGCCTTTTGTCACCTGTTCATGATCTTGGTTTGGTTTATAAAAACTCTTAAATAACATTCTCATTACCCAAGAATCTGATGTAAAGAAATATTTTATTCTAAAATTGTCCAAATGTTACCTATAGCGTGGAAAAGTTCTCACACTATCAAGAACTGACTTTTTCCTGACCATCAAGAAGGCTAAGCTGGTGTATGCATAAAATGTTAGGGACAAACACAAAGTGCATGATGGTAAGACATCACACTCTAATCAACACATTAGGCCATCAGTGATGTGTTCACAAGTCTTTGCTCTTTACTCTGCTGATACGTGACAGTAGCCACAGTTTATCTACAAACCAGTTATTTAGGTTTGCTGATGATACAAAGATGGTGAGACCCTCTAGCAAAACAACTAACTAAACAGGTGGAACAGTTTGTGAGATCGTGTGGGAGCATTAGTTTATTCTTCAAAGCAGCAAAACTAAAGAGCTGCACGAGTGGCTTCCTTTGCAGAGAGGGTCAGCAATGCTAAAATATTTGTGAGTCTACATCACTGAGATTCTCTCCTGGACACTCAGCAGCACAGACCTAACCAAGAAAACTTAGCCAAGGATGCACTTCCTCAGGAGACTAAAGCAAGTGAGAACTCCCCCATCCATCCTCACCACCATGGGGGACTACTACTAGAGCATTCTGACAAGCTGAATCACATCTCATTATGACAACTGCAGTGTGACTGACAGGAAGACTACAACATGTAGTGAAAGTCATTAGGGGCAATTTTCAAGGAAAGATGCCAGAAAAGAGCCCGCTGTATTGTCAACGATTCATCTCGCTCCTCCTATGTGCTGTTTAATCTCTGGCTATCTTGCTGAAGGTATTGCTCCCTTAAATCAAGAACAACCAAAATGTGTTGCAGTTTCATACCACAAGAAAAAAGGCTGGTATACTGTTGTTTTATTTGTTCTTTTTTTTCCCTCTTCTTCTTTTTTGCTTTCAACTTAGTAACAACCCAATGTTTAGATGGCTTGTTACAAAAGTGAGATTGCATTGTCAGTCATGTGCTAAACCAGCCAATCTTGGTAAACACTGCAGATGTGAATGTAACAGACAGCTCAACCAGTTAAAGCACCATTTTGTATTTTCTTTTTTTTATATGAGCTAAAGTTTTAAACCTGTCGCTGTTTTTCAGCTAATTTGAACTCTTATTTCTTGTTAAGTTAGTTTTTATTATTGGTGCATTCAGTGACAAATAGAAAATCAAAATTGTCTACCTTTGGCTGGTAAAAATACCAATAT
>JAOXNZ010000038.1:14624929-14641441 GCA_028566095.1 Kryptolebias brasiliensis
CTTTGCCCAGGGCCAGCGTCTGTGTGTACACAGTTTCACACCTGGACAAACAGCAAGACAGGCCAGGAAAAGCAGCCCACCCTTAAATACCTCTCCTGCGGCCCACCTTCTACTTTTGCCCCATCCAGGAACACTCACCATTGGCTCTCTTCTAACTCTCAGTCCTTTGTTTTTCCTCATTTTTTGGTCCCATTCTATGCCTCTTTGCCCTTTCCTCCCGTCTTTAGTTGATTGTGTACATACAATCTTTGAGCCACGCTTGCTATAAAAATGTAATGTGAATATTTTTTACATGAATTTGACCAATGTATATTTAGTTTTCTTTGAAGAACTCCTTAAATGTGTGGCTAATATGTGCATTTTTTTATGAAAAAAACAAACAAACAAAACATTCTTCCTAAATGAAAAAGAATTGCACTCAGTAATGTTGAAATGCAGCGAACCTTTTTTTTCCATTTACACATAATGACAAATGACAGATGATCTTTTGTGTTTGTGGGCCAAAATTATACTGTATGTGTCTGGTCAGAACTTAACAGCAATGATCGCAAGAGACTAACGACAGAGACAAAAGGACAGTTTTGACTCACGACATATAGTGTGTTGGCTTATAGGAACAATGTAAAAAAAAAATAACTTAATTGGTAATTAAATATAACTTAAAAAAGTAAAACACTCTCAATAAATAGTTGCACTATTTACACCATTGTTATGAGACTCAGAAATGTCACTAAAATACCAAAAATATAGAAGCAGCAAACATTACAGGCATGAGGTACAGCAAGGGATCCTGTGATGACTACAGTAGAGAGGTGGTGTCCTCATCTGATGCACAAATGTATACTTTTGAAATTTTACTGCAATGATCTATGGCTTTTGGGTACTTTCTCTTATACTAAGAATATAACCTTTTAAAGTTGACATGTAGTCACATTTTGTGGCCTTTTGTAGCAGTTACAATCAGTTGTTTTGGTGTCCAGATGTTGACTAATAACATGATTGCTGAGGATATTTCCAGAATAGTATCTGAAAGAAACAGCTAATAAGTCTATAGAATGAAGGAAGGGGTCTTAATGACAAGTTTCATTTTTAAACAGCTGGAACGGCTTTTCAGTGACCTCAGTGGCAGATGATGAACCACAGTACTGCATGTCATTGATATAGTGTAGTGACAACAGGTACGTATCTCCCTCTCTGGTATGAGTTCTATATGAAGCAGCAGTATCTGGATTACAAACATTACATATAATTCAGTAACATCAACATAATACAAGTCAGTTTTATCAGGGCTATATAGTTTTCATATAAAGTTTATAAATGTTATCTTTGAAGATTGTGTAGCCTTCAGAATGTCCTTACAAAGTGTTTTATCTCACAAAAGTCTTTCAAAAGTCCCTTTTGATAGGGATTTCTTCATTTTCTGTCCTCTGCATGCTAAAACGTAAGACTTTATACAAGCACAAAGGCAACAAAAATGCATCTGAAGTCTAGCTAGACTTTAAATATGTAACAAAGAAAGTCTAAAATGCATTGTTGTGGACCCACTTATTTGAGAAATGAGACTTCTATGGATGACGTATATGTTTTGCTGTGACATTAACACCCTACTTCATTAAAAACATCAAATGCAAAGCCAGTTTCAGTTGCAGAAAAGCATAACCTCATGTCCTCTGAATATTGAGCATCAGAGCCAAGTAAAACACGAATGACAGAACAGCTAATAGCAACACAGGGAGTCAAATTACCAAATATAATACAGTTTGCCTTAGATTACCATTTTGACAATAGCAGCTTCTAAGCATTTTTGAAAGATATATCTTTACTTCTTACATAACAACTAGAAAGTGCAGTAATTGAGGTCAATAATACAAACACTGATTAAATATGACAATTTTCAAAAAATGAAATGCAAAATAAAACTGAAAAATCATAAACATTTGTCAATACTCTTCTTCAAGGAACATTAGCTACATAATATTGTGTTTTTCTATATATTTAAAGGAAATATCACCTTTATTTATTTGCATGTTCTAGTATTCTCATAGCTCTTTACTGAAGGTGGCTATAAAAATGATATTAGGTTTGTTTCATATTGTCCCTTGTACAATGCAAGCTCATTTGAGGAGAATTGATGGAATGGATGGAATATGAATGCCATGCCACTGGGTTAAATTAAATTAAAATAAAGTATGCTACTCGTTGCAGTGACTATGGTTGCAGTGAGTATGGAGCAGCAAGGTTTGGACCAATATGCCTTCATTATCAATGTGCATGAAAAAAAATGTGTTTGTGTGTGTCTGCAATGAAGAGTAACAAAGATTTTCATAGCAGCCATGTAACGATAATTTGTGAGAATGAAAAGCCAAAATGTGGACTACTGAAAAGTGATTCGAAGTGCACTTTGTACTGAAGTGAACAGTTAAATAAATTACTTAAACTAGACTCAGCAGGAGGTGTTGGGGGGGCTTTGAACATATTCAGACTGGAAATGCTGTGTTGACATATACATCCAAATGTCATTTTCATGTAAAACCCTGTTGCCTGCAGAGAAACAGAGTTTTAGGAGGGGAGAAAGTGAAGCATGATGTGCTGAAGGGAAGCATGCTGGTTGGGAGGTGCATGAGGGGGTTGGGGGTGGGGGTCTAGGAGGCACATATCCAGCCTTTAATTCTTGTGTGACTGTGGTGTGTGCAGTACTGTGAGATCAAGAAAGCCACAGGCCTTTGACAAGCATTGTCTACATTCTGATCAGGACTGGGATGCATTTATTTTCAGCTTTCTTTTCAGTTTCAGGCAGTAATTGAGGTAACAAAGTTTTTATCAAGTGCCGTAAGAGAGGAGTTCAAACTGAAACTAAAAGTACCCCGAGCCCCAAGTGAGGTTATGGATGACATTCTTTAAGTCGTGATCAATGTATATAATATTACTTTGGGGAAGCTGGGTAAGAATGAGACGGAACTTGAGGTTCTGGATTTTCTTAGGTTTAGTGCATTTCTTATGTGGCGTCTTCAACAACTTTTTTTTCTTTTTGTAAATGTGAGATGACAGGGTCATTTAATAATATGCAAGAGTGGATGAATGCTGTCCAGAAAAACTGCAAGCAACTAGGAAGACTAAGCTGACTCAGCCTACAAAATATTAGGATGAAAAGAAGCAAAAGTCACACTAAAATGACCAAACATTTTATCTATGCGTTGTCCTTGGTCTTAATTTTTTGTTTGTTTGTTTTTGTGAGTTTGTCTATGCTTTTAAAGCGATAGTTCAGATCTTTTGGATCTGGAGTTTGGAAGTGGAGTTCTGTGAAAGGTTATGAATAATTAATATCTTACCTGTTGCATATAGCTCTATGAACAACCTCAGTTTGGAAAAATTTGAGTTAATTCTGATTGAATCAACGAGCCAGTCTGAGTGGGGCCAAGACCAAGAGTGGATTGTTGCTATGTCAAAACAACTCCAGTCTAAGAAAAAAAATTATAGTGGTTTGTGTGAATGCTATTTTACAAGCTTTTACAGCACTGTCAGTTTGGCATTACACAGTTATTTACACAGAATTCTGTGGTTATTTGCAAGCACAAATAGCAGCAGCTAGCTGCAGATATTCTTGTGCAGCCTGGGGCAATTCCAGCAGAAATATCTTAATATTTTTGTCAGAATAACCATGTACTCTGAAACTGATGATGATGTAAAGGTTTATAAAATAGTGTTTCCTTAAACTACTATAATGTTTTTAGATTTGACTTGTTTTAAGAAGGCAGCAATTTACTTTAGTCTCAATCCCATTCAAACTAGCCTCTAGTTCAGTAATCTGGTCAGAATTTAACTTTTTTTCTCCAAACTGTGATTATTCAAAGACCTAGCTACAGCAAGTAACATACTAATTGTTATTAACATTTGCCCAAAACACCACTTCAAAATATCTGAACAATCGTTTTAAGTTTGGCTTATTGTGCCAAATCTGTGGCTTGAAACAATATGGCTGTCTCATTCCCATCCATTCTAAATGCAATCCCTAAAACCTCTAACATCCCTCTGAGGAAACAGATATTACAAAAAAAATGATACAGATATAAAGAATATCTGGCTATTTAAACTGAACGCAGAAGTGATATAAACATAATTTTGTAGCCCCTCTAAAAGCAAGCTGGGGGTTGCACCTTGTGAAGGTGCTTGAAATTCAGACTGTCTGAGGATTACTTTGTATATTTGTCTTCATATCATTCATATCTGCAAAACACAAAGCCAGCATTGGCACTATCCCATACTTGCATGTTTTGATTTACCTTTGGTTCAATCTTATGATTGTAGAGTGAGGTAACTAAAAACAATACTAAAGCCAGCACAAAACTCAACAAATGGCATGCTACCTATGCTTGGTTTTGTTTAATCTTTGTGTGTGATCTTCCTGGAAATGTCTGTCTCATGTATTTTTTAAATGCTATACATGTCTTTTTATTGATAGTATCACAGGGGTTACTTTCCTCTTAGCTGAGAAATCATGTTTTCTGTGGAGTCTCATAATTCTCATCCTTTGTTTTGCAGATCTTCCTTTTGTAGAGAGGTGAAAGTCTTTTAGCTGGCTGGGATTGCAATATAGATGAAGAGGTATGCCTTTTAAGCAGCATGTGCAGGAAATTGTGGACCAAGAGGAGGATGAAGGGGCCACTCTGGCTGTGTTGTGTTGAAGAAAGGGTCCTGGAGCCCTGACCGGAGATCACCGCTCAAGTTGATCACCCTCGGGAATAGAAATGCTCAGGCACCCTGTTCTCCTTGGCATTGGGATCTCGGCAGGAGCACTCATCTAGTATGTCACAGGACATGGGGAAGGGAATTACCTGCATGGGAGAAAAGAAAGCTCCTGTTCAGAAAACACATTGTTAACTTGAACACAATTTTTTTTTTGTATTCATTACTGATGAATGCTGAAAAGTCATGAGTGGTTTAAATGTCACCGACTACTGTGCATGCCAAAATTTTAGACAAGCTCTCATGTGATCTATTAACACCTGAGGATAACTCTAACACCAATTTTAGGTCAATATCTGTAAAATTGACTGAGTTAGAGTTATAGTAATTATTGTGTTTGCTAAGGTCGATTAGTTGGGATGGCCATCTGACTCCAAAAGTTAATTAGTTGTAGATGTACATCAAATGATTACATTATAAACATGTCATTAAAATCTGTCCAGTGGTTCATGAGATATTTTGCTATCAGACAGTCAAACACAAGTGCACACACAGACACAGGCAACTACATGACCCCTTGTCTTTCATGGCAGCTGGCAATAAATATACAAATATCAAAACTATAATCAGGAACATATTTTAGACCATAGAGAAAAAAGTTAATGATTAATGTTCTGCAAGTCTACTTATTTCTAATCAACCACTTCAGCTTTACTTATATAGATCATTAAGTTGTTTAAATAAAACATAAAATATTGTTTTACTTTACAACCTTATTTTAGATTTTTTTTTAAAACTAGTAACTAAAGCCATCAGGTAAAAATAGTGAAGCTGTTGAACTATGCAGGGAGTTATTTATATTTTATGACTCTTATGACTAACGTAATGCTTCAACACTGTTCAAAATGCAAGAAGAAGTGAAAATCAACGCTATGACCCTCTAAAAATAATAGACACCAGCAAGCCAATAACTAGCAAAAATTCTAGCTTTAAATAAATGGTACTGTGATGCTGTGTAAACAAATGTATATCTTCTCTCTGAAAATTATTAATCTACCTTGAACCTACAGCTGGAAAGTTTCTTTTTCTTTTTCGATTTGCAGCTCATAGAAGACCCATTCCATGTCACAATATCACAATATCGCAACAGTTTATATTTTCATTTATTCCCATTTTCTCTGATAGTTTGGTGTCAGCATGAAATACTGCCGGTGAAAGCAGAACAAGATGATCATTGGTCATTGGCCCTGGCTTTGACGTAACTGGATAATGTTGGCAATGCGTCATCAGCACCAGCTGCTGCAGCCTTGTCTGGTTGCTCACCTCTCGAGGGGTTGGCTTCAGCTGTTTGGGTACACAAAATGTGTCCCCCTTCTCCAGGCCAAACAGGAAACACGTGTTGTTCAAGTCATGTAAGGCACAGCATACCAAGGGCAGTTATATGGTGTGTCTTGGTGGCTAATATTGTAAAGCGCTGGGAGCCTGAAGTCAGTCTTGTTTTATTTTATTAGACTAAAGTGGTCTTTGTTAGACAATGGATCCTAATAAATGTTGCAAATGTAACAATAATACAAGCCAATGCAGCCAACATAGATTTGACAGGATGATTTATGCCAAAGGCAGCTATTAGTTCAATGCCATTAGTGAAAACTGCCTTTCTGCTGTGGAATGACTTGTTCCAGAGGAGGGTTATGGATCTGCAATCTGAATGTAAAGTAGACGCTTTACAATTTCTAAAACTACTTTGGTAAAACAATCTGACAAAAATGCATCATAAGCTAATATTACTTTGGAAAATTAGGGGGGTATTTACCGAACACATAGGAAAAAGATGATGTCAAATCTCTCATCCTACAAAAAAGCATTCATAACAGCTCTGTCTGCTATATTGCACACCATCCACTTCAAAATTTAGGCTTTTTGATTTGCCTCGCTTCTTCCTCCTGGATAAAAGTGGATATAATTGTAATATAATGGGGATTTAAAGCTTATGAATAGAGGAAACTATAAATTAAAAAAATGTGATTTAACTTTTTATCTAAATTAGGGTCCCGATGTGTATGAAGTTTCTAGCTTCTAGCTTTTCTTTTTTGAAAACAATTCAGCTCACATGACCTGCTGATAAAGCTCCAAGACTGTTCCTATGGGAAATATCTTTCAGAGTCATGCTCATTTAACTAGGTTTAGTGCAGAATTCTTTTAAATTTAAAATTCAAAATAATATATTTAGACTTTTTCTTACATGTCTTGAAATCACTTTCCCACCATACCTCCCAAGTCACTTGCACATTTAACTTCCACTCCAAGGCCACTTGTGCTTATCTTTCTGTGTAGAAAATGATGGTGGGTGGCAGATTTGACAGTTTCCCTTGACCTTGACCTCCAAGGTGGCTGGGCCAGGTGCCACATCTGGCCCTGACTTAGGATTCTCTCATGGTGGCTGGGAAATGGGACTACCAAACCTTGTGGGCCTGGGGGCCCTCCTGCTGCCCTGAGTTCCAGTGTTAAAGGAGGGCTGGACGAGGACACCCACAAGGTGAGGACACATTAAAGACCATCTGAAGAGCACAAACCTTGTCAGTGTCTCATCCATCCATCTAAGGAACAGGTCAAAATAATAAAGTTCCTTAGTGTATTTCTGAGTGTGCATTCTGCAGTAATCCAGTGCAAAAGAAGGTAAAAGAAGGCATTTTAAGGGGTTCAAGGCTAGGGACAAAGGAAACTGGCCAATTTCGAGATACATACCTCAGTCTTCATTAGCAAGTAACTGAAGCTATTAGAGACAATTCAAAAAAGCAATATATAATGACAGACTTTTTTCTTATCTAATCAGTCTACGTGTTTTAAGAGGAAAATAGAACTCTTCTGAGCAAGAAAAAAAAAAGTAAATTATGAAAGAACACCAAATGAAGTCCACACCCACGACTTTAAGCACCTAAAAAAACCTATTATTGACACAATTTCTGTAACCTCTGCATTTTAGCACCATCAGTCACAACATGCAGTGCCTATAAAAAGTATTTACTCCCTGGGATGTGCCATGCTTTTATTGCTGCCATAAATCAGATATGGTCAATATAAATTGGTCTTTTTTACAGAATTGTTTTTAAACCTTTTACAATGTCATAGTGAAATCAAATTTCTACAGAGTAATGCCAATACAATAAAAATATGTAGTATAAAATAAGTGGTTGCATAAATATTCACCCCCTCTAAAGTGAGTGTTCTAATTTAACTCAGAAAAAAAAGTCAGAGAATGGATACAAAAGCATTTCCAAGACCCTAAACATCCTCAGTAGTTTTGTCAATTCCATCATCAAGATATGAAAGGTATATGGAACATGTGTAAATTTAAAATCGAAGAGAAAGCCACTGCTGAAAAAAAACTCATATTAAATAAGTTAAATAAAAAATATTTGATTCACTTGGCAAACTCTAGTCGGGATTTAATATGACGTTATTTAGCAGTGGCTTTCTGTTTGCCACTCTCCCATGAAGCTTAGACTGGTGAAGCCGGGCAACAGTTATTGTAGCTCTGTCTCTCCCATCTCACCTGCTGAAGCTTGGAACTCCTTCAGAGTGCTCACAGGTGTCTTGGTGGCCCCTCTCACTATTTTCCTTCTTCCATGGTCAGTTTGTGAGGACAGTCTGCTATTGGTAGAATTAAACATGTTCCATATTTATGCCATTTCTTGATGACGTATTTAACAGAACTCCTGAGGATGTTAAAGACCACGGAAATCCTTTTGCATCCATCTCCTGACTGAAAAGTACTTTTACAATAATATTTTCTCTAAGTAGAATTAGGACAGTCACTTTAAAGGGGGTGAATCTTTTTGCAATCACTTATTTCATATTACATTTCTTTTTTATTATTATTGGTAATACTATGTAGAAATTTGATTTCACTTTGACCCTGAAAAAGGTTTTTATTTTATTTAATTTCATGTAAAGAAGGCCAATCTATATTGACCATGGCTGATTCATGACAGCAATAAAGGCCTAAGACATCCAAGGCGGTGAATACTTAACTGTATTTCAACCGTAATATTGTTTGTTTAATCATATTTTAAACAAACAAGTCCACTAAGACTAGAGTGACACCTAAGAAAAACAAAAAAAGTGCCTTTAAGAGATTGATATTAAAAAATGTAAATGAAACAACAACATTGAAGAAAAGAAATGGTAAGTTAGGTTACAACAGAGAAGATGATGTAGAATGAAAAATCTGACAGCAAAACTGTACAGAGTAAGCTGAAAGTTCGAAGCACTTAGTTTAAGACAACACTCCCATAGTGTGATGTTGCCTATTGAAAAAAGCAAAGGAGTTTCTCTATGTGAATTACTAACACAGAGATTTGTGGTTAGCGGTGAATATCACAGACCAACAGCTTAGAGAGAAACATCCATCATGACACACGCAAGTCACGTAGTGGGTACATTTGTGCCAAACTCTGAGTTGCAAACAGGGGTAAAAGCCTGGGAGTAATCTCAGCACTTACCCAAGACCTTAACTTAGACAGAAAAACACACAGACACATTCATAAAAAAAATGTCTTAGAGAGGCCAAGTTGATCCAAGAAAAAAATTCTTTCCAAACTATATTGGGGGCTGCAAAAAGGGTCCTGCATAGGGAACCCCACAGAGAGGCATACTCCAGACCCTTACTTCCTTTACTCCCCCCTGTCTCTCAAAATCTAGCTAACAGCTTGCAACTATTAAGGGGAGATCCTGTGGTGACCTTACGTGCAGCCATTCCTTGCACCTTCAAAGACCACAGGGTGGAACAATGCACAAAAAGTCATCCAAAACTCCTTAATACACAAATCATTATCAAAACAAAGGCTAAAATAAGGGTATTTTACTTTGCTGGGTAGCAACGACCAGGGCGGCATGGGAGTTTGAGGTCAATCTGCCACAGTTACACATCTGAGTCTCCATCGGAGGTAGTCACAGAACTGAACTGAGGAGGGAATTTAAATTCTAACAGCCCCTAGATCCATGGTGCCCAATCCTGGTACTCGAGGGCCACCATCCTGCATGTTTTAGTTGTTTCCTAGCGCTTCAGCATGTCTTCAGCTTCTGCAGATGCCTGTTAATCACTCATTCATTCAAATCAGATGTGTCAAAGCAGAGAAACCTCTATGTTTTCTATGTAGGGGCTATGGTAAACTGATAACATTCATGACACTTTTTTAGAAGTGTGGCCCTAAAAAATCCCAATTTTGGGGGTCAGCTAGACCTCCACCGCATCACTCGAATAGCAATATGGTTTACATATGCTACACTGGTTGTGAACAAACCACAAGAGCTTTCTATCAATTTTCTGTATCTCTTTGATTTTGTTCAGGTAGCAAGGTGAAAGCAAGGCGGGAAACACCCTGGAGAGGATGACAGTCCATCACAGGGCCAACACAGAGACGCACAATTATACACACAGTCACCTACATCTATAGGGCCAATTTAGAATTGCCAATTAATGAGCATGTTTTTGTACTGTGGGATGAAACTGGAGTACCCAGAGGAAACCCACACATGCTCAGGGAGAATATGCAAACTCGACACAGAAAGGCTCCAGCTGAGATTTGAGCCCAGGACCCTCGTGGTGTGAGGCAACAGTGTTAGCCAAACAAATGCCTGGAAACCTCAAAGAACTGAGTGAGACACTGTTGAGGTTAAACTTTAAGTGTTTAATACTTGGATTGTTTTCACAACCTGTTGAGTCATGAGTTTAATCATTTTTCTACACGCTGCTTCTACATTTTGGATTGTTTGTTTTGAAGTAAATAAGAACCAGAGCACTCTGGAAATGTTTAATAAAAGAAAATTACATTCCTGACAATATTGTTACATTTATTAGGAGGGGACAGGTACTGATCATTCTTGTTCTGAGAGTCTAAACAGATGTTGTGTAACGTCACTGGGTTCCTTTCTTACTTGGACCTCAATACCAGTGTTGACAGAGAAATTTAGATGTAACAAGTAGCTTTGGCAGAGAAACAACAAAGAGGTGTGGATGGGGTCATTGTTCTGTTATGTTACAACATAATGAGGACATGACATTGACCAAGATTCCCACTGAGCCACCAGACTTCTGCAAAGCAACCAATAGATATTGTGTGTGTTTGCTAATTGCTGGAAAGAGAGACTGTAAGAGGTAGGAAGAGAGAATGGAAATGACTGGCAGTGGCAATTAGTGGGAAAAATACTGAATAACAAAGAGAGCATAGTGAGACTATGTTAGAGTGCAAAACGTGGTGCTTTTAACTTGTGAAGCAGCTGGTTTCTTGCACGATTGATCACAAGGTTCCATCTTGTTGAGTTTTAAGCTTTCTGTTTTGTAGCCAAAACACTAAACTTTGGACCAATCATTGTATAAATAAACAGTTAAAATTTGTAGCACTTATTTAATGATTATTTCTGGGTGGTTTCAACTGGTTTATCTAATTTTTTTAAAAGTTAATTTATCACTTTGATAAACAAATGCTTCAAATAATCATTTTTTCAGTGCTTGTCCCCTTTTTAAAAAAAATTGTGGCCACGAAGCGCATCAATTTAGAAAAAATGGAAGAAAATCAACAAAACTGTCTCATTGACATTTAGTTGTGCCACTGATGACAAATATTTGATTTGTGTCCTGAAGCAGTTATATAGTCTTACTAACATTTTCTTCCATCTTTTACTTTAACTCCACATTGACATGTACTCACCTATGAGGTTAGTTTTAAACTACTCAGTGTTAAATAATTTTGCAACATAAGCGGCAAGTAAGACATCCTTTTTATAGTCAAAAAAAGAATACTATGAGAAGTACTAGAAGAGGGTAAACCTCCGCCAATGCCATAGCGTGATAAAAAAAATAGTCCTATCCAGATCACCACTAAAGTTTACTCAAACGTTTCTTGTGACTACCCCAACATTTCCTGAAAATTGGCAAACAAAAAAACAAACAAACCAACCAACACTACCAAAAGCATAACTTCATTGATGGAGGTAATAAAGAGACATAAAAACAACAGCAACAAGAAAAAGTAATTCAATACACTGTTTTCCCAGTGCATGTGGGTTTTCTCTGGGTACTCTGGTTTTATCCCCACAGTCCAAAAACATGTTAGGTTTATTAGTAATTCTACAGTAAATTTAATCCTAGGATTGAGTGTGTACGGACATGGTTGTCTGTCTCTATGTGACCCTGTGATGTCCACCCTACCTCTTGTCTAACAAGAGCTGAAGGTAGGAATGAGCCCCCCGTGACTATAAAGAGGATAATGCAGGTATAGAAAATAAATGGAAAAAGATGGCTTGATTGATCATTGTAATTTTTCCAGCACAGTTATCGAGATATTACCAGTCAGCAATGGTCAATGGTACCAGTGACAGAGTAGTTGGTGGCTAAGTTTCACTACTATATGTACAAGAAAAGGCTGTCTCGTGATTTCTAATTTAATACAAGAGGTACTTTTATTTAATCAACTGAAAGCAAAATGCTAGAACTAACAAAAAGGAGTCATGGTCTGTTGCATGAGGATTTATGTTGTAGCTGTCAGCAGCCCTCATGCTCACATGTGTCTACAGCTGAAAACACCTACAACTGGTACACAACTCCTATGTGAACATATCAACTGAACCTACCAAAAACAAAGAAGCAACATCCTTTAGCAAACCTTTTACACCTAAAACAACCAGCATGCATTGCCACAATGACCTTTTCTCATTTTTTTCCTTTCAGGGTAAAGCCAACATTTCAACAAATTAGAATTCAACCTACACATTCATGTCCTCACCCAGAGCCCAGCCACCTATGGCTTGTTGGACGACTGATGAAAACCCTTTTTTTCTCTATCGAATTCATAATTGTGAGTAAAGAGCTAAATAAATGGACACCAATAGGGAAAAGCAAATTGAATTTTAACAAGATCAATCACTTTAATCTAATTTAAGGATTTTGTGGTGTGAAATTTAACTTGACTGTCATTTTATTTTAAGCCCACATTTTGAATTTACTTGCCCTTCCTCTATGATCTTTTGGAAAGAACAACTGGAATCGGGAGGAATCTAAGTTGAGGGTCTCTGTAATTCAAGTTCTATTATTCCACCTCTAGATATATAAAACAAAAACTTCTTTGTATAAATCATATGCATAATGACCATAAATAACTATGTGCAGAAATGTTTTGTTGTTGACATGAAATATTCTCAGCTGTGAAAAAGACCGCTTCATCAAAATATGTGTTCGGGAACAATTAAACAATTTGGGACAAAGTCTTTACTTGTGGTTTGAACAAAAACATTGACAGTAAAATACTGCCTGTCTTTGTCACCCAGCAAGTGCATAACTCATTAGCTCAGAAAAGGGAGACTGGTCGGTAATGAGTTTCAGATTTCCTTTGTCATATATTGTGTCTTTTTATTGTTGTTTTTGTTCAATTTGTTGTTAGAGGTTTTATGACTCTCTTGCTTGCCATGCACGTGTTCATCTTGACAAAAATCTAAATCTGGTGTAATAATAGCCTGTGTTTTTTGTTTTGTTTTGCTTTGTTTTTTGCTTGAATGATTTGTTCCATCAAGTTTGCTGATGAGGACAAGCTTTTCCCGTGAGAAATAAACAAATGCATGAAAATGCCCCACTTATATAAAATAGCAAAAATGACAATGGGAAAATAATCATTCAAAACTATAATTCCTCTCAATTTGGGTTTATGAAAATAAAACATATTTATATTAGTTAAGGAATACAACAGCATTGGTTTAAAAGCAAGAAGTGTCAAGTAGACAATGGGTTAACAAAAAACCCAACATGTGGTTTTCCAGATGTCCTCATATCAGTTCTATTTAGCAGACTAATTCTTTAGTGTTTCCTTTTTGTATCTCACCCACAGTAAGCTTCCCTTGACCCTTGCTGCTGACAACAACACTGTTTTTTTCAGAGCAATTTGTTTTATCTTTTTTAATCATTTCCAGGGCACCCAAAAGTGGGAAAACACAAGTCAGTTGTTACTTTTGCATAATGCTAATGGGATAATGTTTTCATGAAGTATTTACACAAGTTGCCAAGATAAAAAAAAAACACATGGTCAATTTACTGCGTGTGATATTTATTACACACAGTATTACAAACTGGGAAGAACTGAAGAAATAGCCCATTAATCACAAGGCAACACATGTTGTTTGTTATTACTTGGAGTTTTTTAATGTTATCATTCACCATATAAAGTGACAAGATGACCTCCCGTCCTGTGTTGTATTTTTAACAACATAAACACAGGTTGGAAATTATACATGCAAAACAGGTTAAAATGTTCATTTATGGCACAAACAAGTGCCAGGAATAATGTGCTATTTATACACAGTACCATAAGAATGGAGAGCTTGACCATCATCATGTTGATGTTTTGTTTTCTTTTTTTTCTCAGTTTCAACCTGGTTAAAATAATTTTTGAGATGTGAACCCAAATGTCAAAATCCTACAGGGTATTTCTTCTTTTTTTTTAATGACAAATCTGTTATTTAACTTACCACCAAAAGAAGTTTGGACCATGCCTGTCTTTGATGTAGGCTAAAGCATAAAAACTCTGAACCCCTGACCTAACTCATGGCCAAATTTCCTCTCACCCAATTGCAGGTAGGGTCTCACCCAACCCTACCTGCAATATTTCAGTAGTGTCTATTCTTCCACTGGGGTCTGTCAAAAAAAAAAAGAGTTCTGTCTAAACCCCTGAACCAGACTGGGGTGAGAAGATGCAAAGATGAGATAGTGTCAATCAACAGGAGCAAAACAACTTAAAGAGTAAGGTCACTTCCCTTATGGGTGCTCCCTGACTTTTTGCCGCTGTTGATTTTGGAACATGACACCATGCATTTGACACTGAAGTTATGAATAAAATATCAAAACAAATAAAGGCCCTCTGCTTCTCTCTTTTTGTTTTTATTTTTTGTATGAGATGGATTTTGTATATTTAACCAGGGTGGCTAAATACACAGGGCAGCCAAAAACTCATTAACTGACTCCAGGTTGTATTTTTTTTTTTTACAGAAAATCAACTGTCAGACTTGTCATAATAATAAAGAGGAGGCACAACACCTCTTTTAGCCTCCTTTAACAGGCTCTCAGTAGTTTTTCTTTATTTAGTTAGTTTTTTTGGTTTGTTTGTTCATAGAACTATAAGACTTTTTGTGCTCTATCACTTTTTACTTATCTGACCAGCAGAGGACTTTGATTTGTTTCAGAACCATGTTGAGAGGTGACAGAACATTTGTAGTCAATCCTCCTAAATTGCTTCGAGGAAACCCGGTCAGTTAAGTTTAAATCTTGTCTTAATCTGACTTTTCTGATTTATATTTGTTGATGACATTTTACGATATATGTTACGTTATCAGGATGTGTTGATTTGATCTTATTTTTATCTGCTGCTATGTCAAGAATTTTAAAACACAAGTGTATTAAAGTGCTAAACATATACATTTTCTTTGTATCATTAAACCTTTTTACTGAACACATTCTCAGTTAATTTTTTATTAATTGAGAATAAGAAAGGTAATATTTTGTTATTTCAGAGATTTCAGAAGGATGTTTCCTAAAGGCCAGACAACTTTTAATAATCACAGGATGTTGGATTTTCAGTACCTTCTGTTCTTTTACAAGAAATTAAAATAGGAGAACTACCTTAAAATATATATATTGTTTTGTGTAAAACACAATTATGCTAATGTGCATTGGTCAGGAATAATGTAGGCTTAACACTGGGAATAAAAACTTAAAATGTAGTAGAAACTTGCTGAATGTTAGGATTTCCTTTCTGTATTTATGAAGAAGCAATCAAAGTGTGTAAAGAAAAGAAACTTATTTTCTTATACATAACCTTTGGATAACATGAAAGAAAAAAAAGTGATACCTTTTTGTCACATGGCTAAACACCTAAAACCAGCATTAAAACATGTTAAAATTGGACCAAAGCCAAATGTGAGAATGTTATACTGTAAAACAAGATCTCTACATACACACAATGTCCTTTATATTTGATTTCCAAAAGGTGAAATGAGAAGCCTCCCCACAAAAGCACTTGCATAGCTATTGAGACACTTTGATATTATTTCGCCAGACACAGATGGATATGCCATAAGTAAAATGACTTTCACAGGATCATGTCAGGCCAGATAAGCAGATGTTGCAGAACAGAAGCTAGAATAAACACTTCCAATCACATCCTCACATCACAGCATGCCAACAGCTGGGATGTGAGGATTTCTTTGAGTAAATTAACTTCCAAGGAAGATAATTTTTCCTTTTTCATAAACAAATGTTAATGTTGGCCAATTAAACCACAGCAGATTGTCCACAGACTGAGAGGATACTTTTTCTTCACATTACTAAACTGCGAAAGAAAATGCATGACAAACTATGAAGAGTTGGACCAGAACCAGGCAGAAGAATTTTACAATGAGAGATGGATGTACGTTTGCTGCGTTGCTAAGTAAAGCCTTTACCAATTCAAAATAAAAATACTACCCAAAGTTAAACTTATGGTATTAAAACAGACACAAAAGACATATTAGGAAAGAGAAAACCTCAATAAAAAAAGACAAAGACTAAAAATTCCCACGCTTGAGAATCTGAGATGTCAGATTTCTAGAGATTCTCCTGGACTTTCTGAAATTTGTCATTAAAAATGGGACATACGAATATGAAAGAGGGACGCTTTTCAGGAGATCACAATAACCTTAAACAATATGTGCTAACATACATACCTTAAGTAGGTAAAAAACAAAATTAAACTTAAAAAAGACAGTATGAAACATCTACTAAATAAACATGGCACATTAAAGATTCCT
>JAOXNZ010000038.1:14655641-14672970 GCA_028566095.1 Kryptolebias brasiliensis
GAATGGAGAAGCGGTTAAAGAAAATGGATGGATGGATGGATGTTAAAGATAAGAATCAAGAATGTTTAAAATGAAAAACTAAGAAACCATATCTTATTACCTGACAGACAACTAAAGCATGCACAAATACAAATATTGCATCAGATGAGGAACAAAATATCTCAATAATCCCAGTCAAAGTTGCTCCTTAGCCCTGTGTGTTTGGCCTACGACAAATGTAATCATGAACCTCAGAACATAACAGCCTTAAGATCCCAAAATTATGATAATATGCTACCTTTAGATGTTTAAGGATGCAAAAAGTTTTTACTGTTATATGTGGATATGAGTCTAATCTTCAAAAAAGGGAAAAAGTACTGTTTTATGTTGGACAATGTTCAACACTGTTGAATGTTTTAAAAAGGAAAACCCTGTAGGTAAAAGATGTGACTTGATCAGTGCCAGCACTCAGTGTTCCTTCACCACTTCAAAGACGGAACGAAAGATAGGGGAGGAAAATGGACAGCAATAAAACACGCACAAGCAAATCAAGCATGTGAGGGGGAAAGATTTGTTCTTAAGATAGCAACCATGAAGGTGGTGTTCCCAGAACCGCCTTGACATCAGTGAAAGAAGAATGTAATTGGCTAATGAGAGGAAACAAGACTGCACTTTTCAGTGTTAGTGTGGAACTGCACGTATGTGTTTATGTATGGACTAGAATGGAAAAGAGTAAGATACAAACGATAAAAGGTTTGATAAGGGAACACAAATTAGCTAATTTTATTATTTTCAGATTTATTGTTATTATGTGTATTTTCACTTTTTTTTTGTCCTGAATCTTTAAAATGTTTTTTAGTTTTACCGTAATTTATTTAATAAACAGAAATACTGTATGTACAAACTTTAAATAATTTTCAATATTTTTATTTAAACTAGACTCAAGTTGATGTTTTCCTAAAGTTAACCATGCAGCATTAAAAAATATAGCCTCAATGTTGTGCAGTGAAACGTTTTTAAGCCACCACTAATTTCTTTATATTTCATTTTGGTAGCCATACATAATGGTACTTGCCAGGGACGTACTCGGTTAGAACCAAGTACAAACTCTGTAGGATAACATTTCATAATACAGACTGGTCCTCATAAGAACCTGGTTTGAAAAAAATGACAAAGCAGACAGTATCTAAAGAATACTGTCAAAAGACCACATAAAGCTTGGATAAATACATCTTAAAACCACTTTAAAAATTACAAGAAAGTCTGGCTCCTTGGAAGCAAAAATGTAAAGAAATGAGGACTGGCTCAAGATTTTGCCAGTAATTGTACAAGTGTAATCTTTTAAAACATTATTGATTTGAACTAACATCAGTATGCTAATTTCATGCCAATGAAACTGAACACATGCCCTCTGGTTAAGTGAATAAGTACAAAAAGTTATTCATAACAAGTCCTCTAAATAACTTTGAACTGTCAAGCATCATTTGTGGCAAACAAAAAAAATATTTGGCATAGCTTCACTTCCTTTTCAGTTTTCCCTTCTCCTCCTTTGCTCCACTTTCTCCATACTTTCCTGCCTCGCTGTTTCTGAAAAGCATAATTTATCACTAAATGAGCTGACATTGATGAATAGCCACATGGCCCGCTGTCAATCAAAATGTAATACAATTAGAAATATGTGCAGTCGATGAAGAACTATTGGGAGTACTGGAGTATGTAATCTGTATGATTGTTGGAACTGATGTTCAACAAACACTGCAGTCTTATTTTTGATGACATACAGTACTGTGCAAAAGTTTCCAAGCACCCCTAATTTTTCTCTATTTTCCTTTCAAAGAGCCAAACTTTCATGCAATCCGTAAAGTGGTCTTGTTCTATAGCTCTTCAGGATTTCTGAAGGTCTTTTAAAGTTTTTCCTTCAACTGGTCCTTGTACCACTCACCAGAACGTAAATTGTGCAGCGTGTACTTAAAACAACAGAAAAGTAAACAAGCAGAGGACAAAAGGCATAAAACCTAACTGTAGAAGATGAACTGTATCTGAAGAGTATCTGAGAGTCGTGTCTTGAAGAAAGAACCAACACAGGACATGAAAAATGTCCTGTATGTCATTCAGTTGATAATTGTGTGTCAGGTTTTCAGCTAATAGCTCTTAGGGAATCACCTTGTTGGGGTTAAATGCCTATTTTGCATGTCAAACTGTGTTATCTTTAGTGTTTTTCATAGATCCAATAAAATAAATGGGAACCATTTGTGTCTTTGTTACAGGTTGATAGTAACAGTACCCTAAGTTCCAACTTAAAATGATACTTTGCAAAGTTTTCTGTTATGTATCAACCCAATATTAGCTCATCCCTTGAGTTTAGAAGTCTTTTTATGCTTGAATGATTCATAAATCAACATCAAGTGGTTTAACAACAAAACACATTCTTCTGGAAAAGGTCAGGTACCGGACAGAAAATGAATGAAAAAGCAGTCAAAGTTCAAAGTAAGACTTTGGAAGACCTTCAGAAAGCCTGAGGAAAATATTGCTTAAGACCAATTTAAAAGATTACAAAAAACTGAAAAAAAAACAACAACAAAGAATTGAAAGATGGCTGAAGACTTTTGCACAGCACTAGGCATGAAGGTACAAGCTGTTTCTGTAAGTGAGCACAGATAGATTTTATTGCACACAGATTTATAAATCTACGGAGAAAGATAAAGCATTTAAGTGGCATGAACAGCAGCCAGGCTTTAATCCAATGTTGTGTCAACTACTGTTTCTGTACATGTGGTGTCCATATCCCTATGTGTCCACCATATCTGTTTGAACTGATGTTCTGTCTTTGCAAGAGATCGTCTTCAATTGCCTGTGCTCCATAGTATGTGTGCCGTATCTATACGGAGGCATTTAATGTGTGCCATTGTGTGGTAGCAAGTCTCTGCCCTTTAACAAATACTTGTGAGGGAGAGGGAGCAGACACTACACCATGATGTCATCGTCCCAGTGGAGCGGCAATACAAAGTGACTGTTTGAGATGATGGTGCAGTATGCTTAGCAAAGAGTATAGTCTATGTGCGCGTGCATTCGCAAGCCAGAGCTGTGTTTGTAAATGTGTAGCAAGCTAGCAAAAAGGAGGGGTCTGGTGCACTGATCTCTGTGGATTCTTATGATGTCATTCTCCCAGGATGCCAGCCCTGCCAAGCCTAGTTTTCACAGGTGACAAAAAAATGCAGCGCTAGAGAGGAGAGGAGAGCAGGGCACAAGCTTCTTTGCACCTTTTGGCCATTTGGGTGTATCAGTTTGCATCAGTGTGTGTGTTTATGTGAGCATTCATAAAGTCATGTTTGAACACATGCTCCATCTGCCAAAAAAAAGGCTTTTCCACTCAAAGGTTTGCATGTATACATTTATGCGTTTTTGTGCTTCTTTGTGGTTTGAGCTCTTGGTTTTAGCTCTTATGCTGCCTTTAAGTGCATGTGTGTAGAAGCTTGTTTGTGTGTTCACCTGGGTCTTGATGATGTCATCATCCTGGTGGACTTGCAGGGCATATCCAGAGTTGCAGAAGATGGTGCAGCGGTCTCCGTTGTACAAGTGGCGGCCAGGGCTACTGCACTTTAGCTCTGCATTGCGGATTAACGGTTCCTGGCAGTCAATGGCTTCGCACGAATAATGTACACAACTACAAGGGGGGGTGTTTGTGTGTGTGTGTAGGGTGGGGGGCAGGTAGGGGAAAAAATAAAGCAAGAGAAACAGAAAAGAGAAAGAAAAAGCTTACTACATCTTAAGTCACAACCAAGATACTGTAATTTTGGGGGGAAATAATGCTACAGACTCAAACATGGAAGCAGTCACACATTTACTCACAAACAAATTATGCACCTAGTGAACCACATTCATCCATCAATGACTGTTTAACATATCAAATCAATAACCCACATGGAGAACAGATTGCCACATGTGTACAAAAGGGTTGTCTCCGTGCACACAGTTTGTGAATTAAGAGCAACAGGATAGATCATGTGCAGGCTACAGTGACAAAGTTTAGCCACTGCTTAGTATAAGAAGACTGATCCAGAAGGCATTTAATGTTGCTGGAATGCCTGGATGCCCAAGGCACCCTTTTAACAACAGTTCACATTCTACAGTATAGGGTTCCCTTATGAAGCCAAGGGAGAAAGAGGGGAGAGAGGAAGCAGGGAAATATATTGGGGGGATCACAGAAAGAAAAAGAGCATGTAAGAAAATACAGTGTTTTTTTTTTTTTTTTTTTTGTCCACTTACTTTCCTTTTTCCTATGCAGACATTATCTTTCACTTTTTTTCATTTTTCTCCCTGATGAAAACCATGTTTTTACCTGCACTGTGCTCTTAATTTTCTACCTCTGTGCCGCTCTATTCCCATCCCACTTGGGGAACTCATGTTGACCACAAAAATGAGCTGGAGAAGACTGTTTATAAAGCACATTAGTAGAAGTCCCCTACATCTGGGCTCTTAAAGGACAAACTGGGGAAACCTTGAAGGCTTTTCTGGAGACATTTTGGCTTTGAACAAAACCTCCTTGTGGTTTCCTGCTCGTCACTCTGGAATTTACGACATAAATTACAATTAACTACCTGGAAAACTATCCTCCTCCCCAGAAAAATTAGAATAAAGTATACACACCAAGAGAATTGAATGTTGTCATGGTTAGTGGCAAGGTGAAGACCCCGATGCAGTGAGCAGGAAGGAGTCAGGTAGATGGATGACAAGGGAAGGGGAGTTTATTTAAAGCTTAATCTAAAGAGCTATGGAGCAGGAAATTCTATGTTAACCAAAATCTAATGCAAAGAATACAACTTATAAAGCTTGTTAGAGCTGAATAAAGTCTATTAAACTGGTGAAAGATAACTACAAGGAACTGCCACTGGACAACAGAAACCAAGAATATATAGTGAAGTGAATAATAAAAGATGCAGATGGCAGCAGTTAAGTAAGACAGTTCAGGCAAGAAACTACGCTACTAGGCAGGGAACAAAACTAACAAAATGGAAATCAGAAAATTCTTGAATTAAAAAAAATATTAGAGAACAAATTACAAAGAAAACACAATCAAGTCCAAAAGACAAAGGAAACTAAACAAAGAAAAGCTACTTTTTGAAAATGACAAGTGCAAGACAGAAATGCAAATGCAGCCGAAAAGAGAGAACATAACATACTACTTGAAAATATCTCCTGTATAGTAATAAATGCATTCAAACAAATAACTTCTCAAGGCAAAAAAATTGTCAAACTGGGAAGAAATGCGTAAACAAAAAAAAAAAAGAGGTGCAAAAACCCAGCCAAAGAGGAAAACATACATGTGCATATGCTTACAGACGAGTGTGGAGCATAAAACTGAGTCATGTTAATAGATCCTGTTGTTAACAGCTCAGTTAAAAAAAGGATGTGGTGTTTAGTGGAGGCATAAGTGTTACGGGAAATATGCAGTTCAGCTCAGGAGAATGATAGGAGGAAAAAGGGAGCAGGAGGCACAAAAAAGGGTAGAATTAAGGAGTAGGAGATGGCAGTTCAGAGCGGAAAAAAAGATGACGTGAAAGTAAAGGATGACAGGACAGGAGGGGATATATTAACTCTGTTAAACGTGAGATGGGGAAAGGCATGGGGAGAAATGAGAAAAAACAGGAAGTGAAGAAGAAGTTAAATGAAATTGGAAAGACTAGCAATTTGGAAAGTGAGCCAAAAGAAACCCTGGTGATGGATTGGAGTTAATCAAGAAACAGAAACAAATCAATACCAAAAAGAGACAAAGGGGCTCAACCTGGATTCACCACTGCACTAATGTAAGGACACTATACAGTAAGTCCCACATCTATTGAAAATTATTCATTCTTGGGAGAAGTTGGCAGAGATCGGACTTGACATCATATAAGCATAATGGTTATCAAAAAGCATCTGGAAATTAGATGAAGATGAGAAAGTATAAAAGAAGGAAAGTCAGCAGAAATGATGGAGGAAAGCATTGTGTGTGCACAAAACAAAAGTTCATTGCTGATGCAGATACTCCTCATTTTTAATTAATTTACAGGCACACAACAAAAATCACAAACATGTCCATTACACCAAACAGAGCTACTGACTACCATTTTTGTGTATTTTGTTGTTTAATAATGTATCACATTTTTGAAGTTGAGGAGCTATAATCTCTTAAAAAGTCTCCCATAATTAAATTCTGACTGGTGGTTTTGTTTGGTTTACGCATAATTTGGAGGTAGAAATTCACATCATTTAGCTACTGTTTAGCTGCTGTTAGCTTTTGACTACCGGTTTGCTCCTTTGAGCTTTTAGCTAATATTTTGCCCCTATCATTTTGTTCCTTTTAGCTTCCAATCTTCTCCTTTTAGCTTCTATTTTGCTCCTTTCAGCTTCCATTTTCCTCCTTTTAGTTTCTGTTCTGCTTTTATACCTTCTGTTCTCCTTTATTGAACTTCAACAACTCAGTTTTAGCTTCTTCAGCAAACTTAAGCAAGTCATTCAGCACACAGCATTCACATTGCATTTTCACAGAAAACAGGATTTTCACAGAAAATGCAATTTCTATAGTTTTGTTTTCAGATCTTGACTTCAATAACAGCTCAAAGCTTTTACTTTAAAGTTAATAATCTCTGTTTTCTATTCCCTTTAGATGCTGTGATTTAATTGTTTTTGCGAGGGCACATGGCAAGATCAAAAATATAGTACTACTATATGAAACATCGACTTAGATGTCCAAATGACGAACCAAATAACTGAGCTACAAGTCAGAAGAGAAGAAACATGTTCATTTGGTTGTTTCTTTTCAAAGAAAAGAAGAAAAAAAAAAAAATTTTATGCATTGTGATCTTTAGCCAAACTCAATACAAACCAAGTTGCCACAGTAAACAAGATTTAGTGCTGGAGGCAGTGCAGCAGTTCAGTTGTTGGGAATTTGCAGAACTTCATCACAGGTTCAAAGTAACTGTAAATTTTCTGCGGCATTATTCTTGTAAGCTCAATTGTTTTATAGTTATAGCTGTAGCGATGAGAGCATTCAATAACTTGCTGGCATTGTTATTTAATGCACAATTTCTCTGTCTGGATTGTATTCACTGAGGTTGGGAATTACAGCTGATGATAATGATGTCTAGAAAATAATTGGTATTCTGAATGTTATGAACAGGTTTGTCTTGACAATAATATACAGATCTTAAGCATATGGCTGTTTTGTTAAATATTATTTCCTTTGACTTTCATTCAGATGCAACGAGTTCCCTCAGCTATCAATGTCTCAGTCTGATATAGTTCTCTATTTCTGTAGGAAGACTGAAAAAACATGACTTTACATGTGTGTCTTGGACTTTGATGTGTGTGTTTCGTATAAGAACCAGCAGCAGCAGTGTTCCATTTTATTATTATTATTTCTTATCCTCACCTTTGTCCTGTGGGGTTGTAGATCTCATTACTCTGGCAACCACTTATTGTGATAGGGTCAAAAGACTGGAAGGATCGCAGGCCTACACCGGAGATGGCCACAAGGCGACAGGCAAACATGACTAGGATAGCCTTGGTGTGGTAAAAGGCCACTGATAGGTCATGTCTCACAGGGATCACCAAAGGGTTAGTGCGGCAGCTCAGACGCCACTCACCTGCAGAGAGGATATTAGAAGCCAAAGAGCCAAAGACAAAACAAAGTGAACTGAGAGTAAAATAAAGAAGACTGGGAAACTGAGGCAGACTTTAATCCGTTCCTGGCAATAGAAGATCAGGGATGACTAAATGAAGTAGTGTGCTGGTGTTGAACTGAAGTGCTCTAATTAAGACATTAGCTAAAAGTGAAAAGGACGACGTGTGACACACACTGAAAGTTGTTTCGTTCTGTAAGATATATAAGTTTAGCTTTCCACTCTGTCATGCTACGTAGTTTGATTAAAAAAGTGAATAAAATGCAGTTTGAAAGCACCTATGAGAATTCTCACCCAGACTGTGGACACCCTCCTTGCTGTCAACCAATTGAACAGTAATGTTGCACTGCGTCTGGTCGATGATGCCAGTTCCATCTGCAGCCAAATGTATAATCACTGCTGCTGCCACCATGGGTCGAGAAAAGTGTGCCTACATGAGGGAAAACAAATTGCATTCAGCTAAATGAAATTGATCAAAACTACTGTATTTTATATGATCGTATTTCCTGATAAGTTTCTTCATCTCTCTCTTTTAAATTTCTCTTAATTTATTAATTTTTGTGTTAGAGATGTAACATTTTTTTACTTTTTCCTAACTTTAAGATCTGCTAATATTTGATCACATGAATGTCTTGTCATATCAAGAAAACTATAAATATGAGCACTCATAAAATAAAAACTGATTGGGCCATATTGCAGTTAATGGTGAGTGTCCACAGGGGCCTTCTAGGTGTCAAAAATCACATCACTTCTCAGCACTTAATGCTTGAAAAGTGCCATCAGGCGATGTTATAACAGGAGATTTATAGGGGCTCTCTTTTATTAAATGTAGACATCTGTTCAGTGTGAACCTGATTGAATGTTGTTGTTTTTCTTTCGGCTGCTCCCTTGTGCCGGGGTTGCCACAGCGAGCAAACTCGCATGAAAGATTTGGCAATTGTTTTACGCTAGATGCCCTTACTGACGCAAAAAAAACAATTCTCCAAAGGTTAAAGGCAGCAAAAGAGTTCATAAGGTAATGGAATCATGAGTTCAAGTTAGTTTAAAAGTTGTTGAAAGTTTTCACAAACAGGTCGTCCACACTCTTTGTCCTTGATTTATCAAGCCTAGGGTTACCTTGATTCAAGCTTAATTCAACACAAGGCTAAGAAACTGCGTAACACAGCTGCTTACGAAAGCAATGAATGAAAGGCAAAGAAATGATGGTACTTTGAAGGCTTTCCAGGAGAAAAATTCTTCAATGTGTTGCTTTTGATCGTCTTAACTTTTTCAAACAAAAAGACCTGGTGTTCTACTGACCTAAAGTGTGCTTTTGGTTGATAAAACCCCCCAATTACCAGCCTCACATTTTATATATGCAACAAAAATAACTCATGTTCCTTTTTTATACGTCTTGTAAAAACGGTAAGAAGAAAAAGGCTTGTGAAAAGTGCTTTAAATAGATAATATACCTAATAATAACGGCTGTTACATATGAAAGCCTGTCTGTATCCATGGTCTTTGTGCAGTTCAGTTACAAATCAACAAATCCTAGCCAGGCTGACAATAAATGATTCTGCTCATTATTTGTCAAATATTAACAAGGTTCATGAATGGATTTTCACTAGAGGGAGTCATTAAATAGGCTAACTGATAATGTGCTGAAGCATAACATTGACTACATAATGCTTCAATCATCAAAAGCGCCTTATCCATATAAAGCATCATCAATATCAAATAGCAGAGCAGAAGTTTCACATTAACTGTAGTGACATCTCAACAAAAGGCTTTTTTTCCCCATGTGTAACATAAGTCATTTATTACATATAATGCTTACCTTCAGCCAGTAGGTAGTATATCCATAAAGTGATTGATCAGCCTCGCGACAGGGGAACCATGCATACTGGGAGACTCCATCAGATAGATCAAAAACCTTAGACTGACATGTCTAGGGAAATAAAAGATCACAGAAAGGTTCATAGTCAATTTTTCCACATTCTTCAATCAACCGGAATTTTTTTAAGCTGTAAAGATGTTGGCAGCCTACAAATTGTTGCTGTCCCACAAAAACCTTGTACCTCTATTTTTCATCAACCAGTGAAAAACTTTAAAAAAAACACTGAGGACTGGTGATCACACAGAGTTGATTTTATTTTGAAGGAATTCCTTTTTTTTTTTTTCTTCTTTTACTGAAAAGTTGTGTTTTTGGAGATACCAAATTTATGCCCAATAGCAACAAAATGCAAAAGAATTTACATCAGTTTACAACTTCACAAATTTATTTGTGATATTTAAAAACTTGGTGTAAAAGGAGCACCAACTAAAATCTTAGTCTTACCAAACATAACTTGGTGGTTGCTCACAAGTTTGTGTCAAACCCTACCAAACAAATTACCTAATTAAAATAAAATTTACAAATAAAATTGAAAATTGGAAGGCAACTTTAACTTTTTCATTTCTAGTCTTGGCATCTTAACTTAGTAACAATCTACTAATTGTAAAATTTTCCACAACATTGTTACTTGTGCCTCGAGTTTAAGTATCTTAGGGTTTTGTTCACGAGTGAGGGAAGAATGGCCCGTGAGATCAACAGACGGATCAGTGTGGCTTCCAGAGTATTGAGTACTCTGTACAGATCCTTTGTGGTGAAGAGGGAGCTGAGCTGCAAGGCAAAGTTCTCTGTTTACCGGTCGGTCTATGCTCATACCCTAACCTATGGCCGTGAACTTTGGGTAGTGACCGAAAGAATGAGCTTATGGATACAGGTGGTTATCTGGGAGAGACTTGGAGAAGAGCTGCTGCTCCTTCACATCGAGAGGAGCCAGTTGAGTTGAGGTGGTTCGGGCATCTGGTAAGGATGCCCTCTGCACACCTTCCTAGGGAGGTGTTTTGGGCATGTTTAAATGGGAGGAGACCCAGGGGAAAACCCAGGACATGCTGGAGAGACTATGTCTCTCGGATGGCCTGGGAATGCCTTGGAATCCTCCTGGAAGAGCTGGAAGAGGTTGCTGTGGAAAGAGATATCTCGGCTTCCCTGCTCAAGCTGCTGCCCCCGCGCCCCGACCCCAGAACAAGCGATCGATAATGGATGGATAAAGTTACTTGTATATACTATTATTTCTGTTTTTCATGACTTCTTTTCCAACCTTTTGGAGCATTTTGCAGCTGATTCTAGATCTTTTTTTGTAACAAATTCCAGATTCAATTGTTTTTGTATTTAAAAAAAAAATGAAAGCATTATCAAAAAATTTGGGTTTAAATCCAGGAAAGATCATAAATTTCAATGAATCAAAACACATTTTGGTCAGCGTTTTGGCCCTCAGACAATGCTGTGACCCCATCTTTTAAACAACTGTCAGCTGCTTCACAGCTGTTTTAGCAGATGTGCTTTGTATGAAGTGCTGTTTATTTTTTTGTCCTGTCAACAAACTTTAGCATCTTGTATGCTGTGCCACATGATCTATAGCCCTCTTCCTTCTGTCTCTGCTCCTGCTTTGTACTAGTGTCTGTTTAATGTACTCACCATGTTCTGGCCTGTTAACGCTCATTCCAAACCTCTCTACAAGCCATGTAGTCCAAGCTCCAGTTTGTGAGTGATGATGATGTGAGTGATTTGGCCAATGTCTGAACAATGTGACTTAATACTGCAAGGATATGTCTGTGGACAATCTTACCCAAAAATTGCAGCAAAATCCACTATGAAGGCTGCTCCTGCTTTTTGAACGTTTTGACCATGCAGTAATTGAGATGTGATGCAGCTTAATTGTTTACGATTAAAGTTATGATTAAAGGGTTTCGCTCTTGTAGCCAGATATTACTTTGTACCACTAGAAATTGTGGCCTCAGAGGGACATTTGTCCCAGACGAAACACAGGTAGAGCACCATACCTGTACACTGTATTGAAATTTGTCAAATGTGACCTCAGATTACCACTGAGTGTTGCTCTTGAGCAGCAGCAACTTAGGTCAAAACAAACAGAGCTCAACAAGTGAAACCTACAATCCAAACAGCACATAGATGTCTCTATTTTAGAAAAAAAAAAGGAAAGAAAGGAGAATATGAACTCTGATTTGGTTGCTAAATTTGAGTCTTTTTTAATCATAAAACGCATGGCTTATTCAGTGAAGGAAATCCAAGAATTTGTTTTCACACTCTGAAAAACTAACATGCACAAGTTTCCATCTCACCTTTGAAAACAAAGAACTAATAAGGACATAAGAGCCAAAGAAAGTTAAAGACTAAATGCTCTGGTAGCAAAGTCAATGTGTTTATGTTCAAAATAACTGATTGCTGGTGTATTAAAGTTGAAATGTGACATATATAGAATACTGAAAACATAATAAAAATGTGAGCGTGTACGTTTTTGAAAATATGAAGTAGCGGTGGAAGAACATGAAGACACTAACTTCAGTTCCTTTGTGAAAGAAGACCATTTATAGATCCTGTTCAACCATAAAAAAATGATCAGTCAATTAAAACTTTTATAAACTAGACTGGTGATATTAAAACATCGGTTATCTGGAAAGCAAGACAAACACTGAGATTTTCAAAAATAAAATGTCTCCAACAGTAGTTTTATATATATAAACAAAATATTGAAAGAGGTGTTTAAAGTGACGTAACGATGTGGCTTTTTAGTGGATCTCTAGCTGTGGAAAAACCAATGTCCAAGGAAAGAGAGGTCTGGGAATCTCTGCTCAGCCTTCTGGCTCAAAAATATGTGTCTGCATAAGAGGTAAAAAAAACATTTGATGATGGAGTAAAATTAATGAAGTAAATTTAAAAGAGTAATAAAGGTATGACAAATTTAATGATGCCAAAGTCACCTAATTACTGCCCTGCTAACAAAAAGGAAAATCCACAAACCCCTTCTGGGATTTGTGTTACCTCATTAGCATTGCAAAAGTGTGGTGAGAAACCAAGATTGAAAGGATGTGAAGAAAACAGGAATGCGAAGATGTCAGAATTCATTTGAATATGCAGGAAAAGTAGCAGCGAGACCAAAATAAAATAACATATGACGGATTGTAAAAGACTACTGAGCAATAGATAAACACAAATAAAGGGAAGAAAGGGCACACATTCAAGGACAGTGAGTTTCGCCAGCTGTCCTGAGCTGGTGAAATGAGACACCAGTAACATGAGAGTTTTGCTAGAGAAGCTACTGCAGGATCCTGCCACCATGGAAAAGTGGCTAGACCAGCTATACATCAGTATATCTGTCCTTTGAATCTGTTGATGTGACCTTTCTGCTCAAAGCTGAAGTGGCAGAAATGAGAAACACAGTTAAAAAGAAAAACAAACACAAGATCAGTCAACATGTTTTTGTTTTTTTTTCTTTTTTTGTCTGACAATGAAGCCTTAGCGTCGACCATCATCTTGACCACAACTTGTGAAATTACCGCAAAATTACACCAGGAACAGGAAACAAGACATGGAGCATGTTCATGAAGCTTATAGGTCAGGTAGACTGTGTATACATGAACCATGGACTGTATATATTATACTGTACAGTCCAGGGTTCAAACTGTAAACACAAGACAAAAAAGATCAAGATGGAGCATACAAAACCAAGAACCCAACCCTTTCTGTGGACTGTCGACAAAATGGAACATCTATCTACAAAACCAGAAAAGTGGAGTTCAATGTTAAATTGGAGCCGTGTCCATCTAAATACGCAGACATAATGGACAATGGAAATAATGAACAATTTCAGGCACAATACCCTCACCATGTTCAGAACAAATGTGATCAAAACCTTGTTTGGATTAGATTATTTGGTATAATAATAATCTATTTAAGGCTATGCTATTGTTCTTCAGCCTTCTTTGGTTGTTGAAGTAACACAGTACACAAAGGTTTTGCTGTTGTGGAGAAACTAGCATCTGCAGCACAAATACAAGCATGCGATGTGTCGTTGTTGCATCTGTCATTTAGGAGCTTCTAAAATGTTGGTTCCATGTGGACCCAAGACTGCAACAATAAAACAAATAAAACATATATTTACAAAAAACATTCCTGTGTGAATAGGGCCTAAATAAATAAAACCAAAATCAATCTATGAATAAATATAAAGCCCTAAAAGTTTACAAGGCACAACATTTCCAAAGCTAACCCTTCACTGGAAGGGCAGCTGAGAAAAGCTTTTTTTCAGTTGTAAAGTAACAACTTCCTCGTGAAAATGAAGGTGGCAACAGCCTAGACCTTTCTGAGCACCCCTCCTCCTCATCTCAGACTTTCCCGCCCTCCGGCAAACATTCCCCCTTCTTAAAAAGCATCATACCAGTGGGAGGCAATTCACATGTGCCCCATGGCTCATTACACTTCCTTTCATCCCTCGACTCTTCCATCCCCCATGCAAAGGCAGAATCACAGTAATCCAGATGAATTTGTCATTGATTTGATGCTGTCATTGACAATAGGTGGAAGGGTGTTAATGGCAGTCCAATTTTGCACCCATCTGGTACTCCGGTACTTTGTTCCATGCACTCAAATTCTATTTGTTCATCAATAAACCTTTATACTCGCTGGGGTCACAGAGGGACCTTTTAGAGCCTCTTAAAGCACTGGCTGAGTAAAACCTGAACAGAGTTTCTGTTGTGGCTGACATGTTAAGATTGGCAAATGTTCTCATTTACTTGTTCAACAAAGGGTAAATAAAAGTTGTCATCTAAGCACAAACAGATGTCACTGGACAGGCTAGGAAACGCAAGGACCAATAAAATGGAGGAATTTACAATCACACAGTTTCGATTAGGCAATTTTTGATTCAAATCTCAGTACATTCTTGGTGAAAGTTACTTTATTAACATTATAGAGCCATTACTGACTACAGCCTCACCACAAACCTGAACAAGATAAAATGGGTCCAAACAGTGAATAAATGACCTACAGTGCCACTGATGTTAAAAAATACCTTGTTTAATTAAAGCAAAAACTTGTTCCTAATGTTTGTTTTGTTTTTTTCTCAGCCACCTTTGCTTACTATAGTTTCATGACATCCTCATATTTTTTAATGACAAACAGATCAAATTTCACCAAATTTGACTAAAACCTGTAGTGTTTTAGTCAAATTTGCTGTTTTCTTGTTGCATAAAATGAGATTAACGTTAACACTGTTGGAAACCTAAAGACATTTTGGACGAAAAACTTTCAACGTACATAACATCAATAAACATTTGGTATTCTATTTCATATATTATCATAGGATGTTTAGTCTGAAGGAATTGCTGTTGCAGTGAAGTCATAGCTTTGCTTACATTCATTCGGTTATTTAAACAAGCAGGATTTTTGTTTTTTCAAACTGAGAATCTGGATTAAATTTCTTGTCTTTCACCGACGCTATCATTATGTGTTATTCAAGGTAAATGCATGCTTAATAATAAATCCCAAAGGAAACTAAAAGGCTACTTCATTGGTTTGTTTAAAATAGGAGGGGTTGAGAGTCCAACAGCATTTCTAGATCTTTCTTTATAACAAATTAAGTAACAAAACCTGATTATTTCACACAGAATTTACAAGTTCCTAACATTTTAATACAATTATCAATAAAAAAAAAGCTACTCCACCTACCTTAGCAGTGACAAAAACATGAAAGCTGTTTCAGCAACATTTGGAAATAACTTCACTTTTATTTTACTAAAATGTATGTACTTGTTAGAGGTAAATACAGAGTGAGCAAGCAGAGATAACAAACCCTCAAATATAATCACACTGATCATATAGAAATATGACTACATAAGTTTAACACAAGAGGAAGCACATGAATGTAATAAAATTACAAGAAGCAAAGAAGAGCTCATAGAAAATAACAAGCTTCTTATCCATTATTTTGGATACCAAGCTAACAAAGATGGGTATAGTGATGACATCAGTGTTAAAAAAAAAAGTTACAGATTTTACATACCTATAAAAAGAACCTAATAAATGAATTTTATTGTTATCTTACTGATGAGATTGTTCTGTCTAAATGAAAATCATGTCTTGCCCAATCCTAATGTAGTTTACTCTAAAAATAAGACCAACTAGGTAACAGAATAATAGCCGTTGTAATGTGGCCTCATCATGATCTCTTCTTGCCTTTGAACATGGACATTTTCACTTTTTAAACTACTCCAGTGAAACAAGGTAAATGGTGCATCTAATAAAACAGAAAAATCCCTTTCAATTGGCTTTGTTATGATGGTGCCAGCACTTTATATTAACATTATGTACCACCTCCACATCTTTAAAAAAATGCCTTGTTTTTGTTTTCCCTTTTTTAAGCTATAGTGAAAAAGCCTTCAGGTGAAAAATTTTAATAAAAAATATATCAGATGAGGAAGTGTATTATGAAGAATTTCATTAGGTCTCTGAAATGACCACACTGAAAGAACTGCTATGAGTTTTGTTCTTTTTGAGGATGGAAACTATTTGTATTATTATTATTTTTTAGAGAGAAGTTGTTTTTGAGTGGAAATGATTTCTGTTAGGAAAACAGGTAAATGGTATCTGTGAAATGTTATAAAAATTTGGTTTAGCTGACATAGCCTTTTGTAGTTTTCCATTTATTCTAGACATGTTTTTATTAACTTTGAAAACTAATGGAGACAATAGTTTGAGTGGATTTTGTTGCACTTCATTTATGAATATATTGAATAGATTGCTGGTTTTATTAAAGGTGACAGATGTCCAAAGCAATAATGTTGATGTGTATAGTTTTATATGTAGAGCATTTTAGAGTAGAGTATTTTATATAAAATAAGATCTGAAAATCTGGTGAAAAACAGTTGCTTTGTCAATAAATATTTATTTATATGTTTAGCCTTTGTTTGCAATAATTTTGCCAATTTAATAACATTTTATCATTTTGCTAATTGAAACTAATTAAATTTTTTTTCCTCACTAATGCTAATTTACCACACATGGGCTGAAGTTGCTGTTTAACTTGCGGACGTTAAATGATGATATGCCTGTTTAGAACAAAACAAATTCTCACTTTTCCTGACAACCAATCACAGAGATGACTTGAGCTCCTTAACTACCAAACACGCACAAACACAATCACGCACGCATAGTTACACACATGGTCTTAATATTTACCAGCTGGGTAGTCAAACTGGCAACAGCCAACTCGAGTTCTGCAGACACAAACTGGTGTTTGTAAATCACCACTTTAGATAAAAGCGGTGCTAAGTGTCTGAAGCCAAAGGGAAACCAAAGGGAAAGTGAGAGTGCAACTGTCAGACATACTGCCCTAAAATTATGCCTGTACTGTAAAAACACTCACTGAGAACATAAAGCAAAACATAAACTTGAAAAGAAGAAAACATAGGGAAGCTGTAAGCAAGGGCAAAGAAATGACAGCAGTAATGGTTCTAATAGCATAAAGTAACTCAACAACTGCCTTTCCTTTTGGTGCCAAGGCGAGGTTAGATCATGAGAGGTTTGCAGTCACTATATCCTTTTAGGAGCAGGTATGAAACTGAAATAGAAACATACGCATCATGCAAACACGCCGCTCTCTTCTTGGCTTTTTTACTGATGTTGACATCACTCCATTTTGGATCCATAAGGAACATTTTGGATCAACAAATCCATATACTTTGCTTTAAAGAGTAAAAAAAAATGCACCAAGAGGAAGATTTTTTTTTTCTCTTTGTTTAATGACTCGTTTGTAATTTTTCAAGTCTTTTCAAATAGCCACAACACAGCAAAGGAAGTCAAATAT
>JAOXNZ010000038.1:14726953-14740578 GCA_028566095.1 Kryptolebias brasiliensis
TGGGAAGGGGGAGGGGGTTAATACCTTGAAAAGTGTTTGAAAGTGGTCGTGAGCACACTTTCACGTGGACTCTAAATTTGAAGCTTTTTGAAGGAGACATAAGGAACAGGTGAACACGCATCCTCCTTGCCTGATAAGATTGCATGCCAACTTTCCCTTTGTGTAGTTTGGTTGTTTGCCTCAGACACCTCTTATTCCCATTAAGTTCCCTTCACTGGAGTCGCACTTTTGACATTTTTATTAGCAAACTAGATATAGAGATCACAGTTTAATGGGTTTTCAGTATTGCAGTGCAGGTCGATTTTTATAAACTGTCAGAAGATAATAAAATTCTGTACTTATCCTTCCTTTTTCTTCTATAGGCAGATAAGTGCTGTAAATATAAAGGGTGAGCTAGCTGCTGTGCTAGTGTCCAGGCTGCAAGGACTTTAATGGAGGGAGGAGGAACAAACTACCTGTCCAAACCCTGACATGCTCAGTCTGTTAGCCCGACTATTTGTCCAGTGTCACAGCTATTTCTGCCTTTCAAAACTGGCAGATTCCTACTTATAAATTTAGTGTTCCGGGCAAGCAACCTCCCATCTTAACCTAATGACACTTTGATGGTTTGTGTCTATACAAGCTCTGTGTGTTATTCTGAAAGTCCCATGGCAGGCCCCAGTTAGTCCACAAAGTAGAAACCACTGGTCTAATCCATTTTTGAAGCAACGTTCTGTCAAACAGTTATCAATAGTTAGTGCCTTATCGGCCCTCACATCATTTATAGAGCATGCAGTGTGGAGAAAGAGGCAAAAGTTGTCCTTTAGGCCATGGCTAGCCAAACAAGTGCCATTTTCTAAATAATTTTTTTGGTTTATAAAACAACTCTTTCTCAAAAATGACATATCTATGTGAACGAACGCTATATTAGCCAGTATTAAGCCTTTACACTTTTGCATGACGCCTTTTGTTTAGTTTGCTGCTGCTTTTTCCACCGAACAACATCTCTGTTAATACACAAATGTATGTGTGCAGTGAGCTTGGATAGTCCGTGTAACAAACTCTATCATGTTTAGCAGCAAACTAAACAAATGGTGTCATGCAAAAGTGTAAAGGTTTAATATTAGCTAGCGTCGCATTTCACAGCAATTTGTCATTTTTGAAAAAGAGCTGTTTTTTTAAGTCTGAAAAATGTTTTGCTCTCCTTTGGCTAGCCATTAGTCTAGCCTGGACAAAGACTTCTGCCCTTTTCTGTATATACCAACACCATGTTTTATGACTGATGTCACAGCTGATAAGGCACTAACTATACACAACTATTTGACAGAATATCTCTTTTAAAATGATCAGACTGTCCCTATCAGATCAGCTTGGGCAAAAGTGAATAAAGCAGCTTAGCAATTATTTTGGTATCAGACTTTTTTCAATTGTTAGAATGCTGTTCATATAAAGTTTGTGAGACAGCGATTTAATCTTTTAATCATAATTCTAGGTTGATATATAATAATATAGTATTTGTAATGATATATTTTACCCAGTTTTAATCGACAACATAAATAGTAAAAAAAAAAAATTATGTTGTGCAGCAATCGCTAATATATTATCTACCCAAAGATGGCAAATATAGGTGGTATGGATTAATTTATATTTGCTATATTACTGGTAAACTGGATGTTTAGTATAACATAAGGAGCTGAGTCTGTAAGTGACACTGTTGGAATTATCTGCATTCTGGGTCTGAATTCATGCTAACACTTGCAGTTTTCCCCCCCGCCCCTCTTGCCACTCACTTTTGACCCTGAGAGATTACATCTGTGCGGTCTAAAAGCAACAGCTCGGTGAGGTGACTAAAACATGAGCACAGGGCTCACTAAGTTTTCACTACAAATCGGCGTGTGTGTGACAGCTCTTCAAATTTTGTTTTTCTCGGTTTTGAGAGCAAATATTATCAAACTCAAGCTTCTCAGCTCTACTGTGGTGATGCAAACGCCTATGTTCCTTTAGTTTAGAGAAATGCAGTCAGCCAAAGCAATATTCCACTACTGACTGGAAAGAAGTGCCATTCAAAAAAATAAAACACACTGTCCCATAATCCATTAATGCATCAGAGTTAATCTGTACTGTGGCGGTTCTAGAGCACAAACCTAAATGCTTTGTCTCATTCATCATGGATGATCGGTAAAGTAAAATGACTTATATATGCGTCAGCCATCATTCATATTAAAATAACAGATGGAATAATGCTAATTAGGCTGGCAGTAGAAGTGTAAGAGTAATTTAGAGATCAGGGAAGAAAAGCTTTAAGAGGATCCTTTAAAAGTGCCCAGATCTTTGTAAGGCGCTCACAGCTCCTGAACACAATGCCATTACAGAATACCCATTAAAGTACTTAAGAGTATTATCCCATCCGACCAACGAACAGACTCAGCTCAAAGTTTCTGGGATTCCATGAAAATTGGCACGAATGCACTTTCCAGTAAAATAGCAAGCAGTGGCTGAGATGGAGGTGTTACTTCTACTGTAGAGAGGAATATTGCAAAGACTGCAGAAAAATGTATGTACTTGAATAAATCAGGCTTAATCTTTTCTAATACTTGTGACAGCTGTCATTATTATGAACTTAGTGTGGAAGGGTAACATGTTCAGCTGGGCCGTGGCAGAAAGTGAGAATGGAAACTGATCTTTGGTTAAAGCTTGATCAAAAGATAATCAGACTGTTGGCAGAATGATGCATGTAAGCCCATCACCAACTGTTTTGATATGTACAATCAGATATTCTTAGAGGGATACTTTATTGACGAAAATGTCACTTATGGAATTTCCTTCCACATGACTGGTCTGTTTGGTCCTTATAGTTCTGTCACTTAATAATTCTATCAAGGCAAAGTGACAAAAAGTAAAAATAAAAATCACAGCAAACACTTAATTATGTCCAAGTTACAAATCAGCAATGCAGTAAACATACTAAGTGCATAGATGCACTTTGCAATGAAATACTTCATTCTGTAATTAGTGGGGATTTATTGGCAATAAATGCAACTGATTTTATTACACTTTGTAAATCGATGATAACATGCAATAAGCTACTTTAAAATTAGGTGAATCTTACTGACATTTACTGCAACGCCATAAACCGATAAGCCATAATATTTTGAAGAAAACAAAAGATACACTCAGAATATAGTGATAGTACTGAATAACACAAAAATATTTGTATACCATTAATAAAAATTAAAGATAAAAAAATACACATCAAACACAGTTAAAAGGACAATTTAAGAGCATTAGAAATGCTAGTATGCTATTATACTCCAAACTAAGAAGGGCTCCATGGGAAACAGTCGGTACCAGCATTTGCAAAACCTTACTTTATCCAATGTTGCAGTAATAATTCCTTAAGGTTTTTCCTAAGAGAACACTTCACCTACATTCATTTTGCCGCTGCTGGGACTGTCTGGAGGCACTAAATGTATCAAAAAAAATATGAGATTAGCAAGGCACTGAGTAAAACACATCATCCAGTCAATGTAAAACAACACATCCAACACTACTAGAGAATGGTGTAAATTGAAACTGTTGCAATCTTGCCTCCTGTTAGTCCTAAACCTAAATCCTGATAAAGAAATCTTTTGAAGACAGCTTTGATTTGTGGTTCCTATTCAAATAATGAAACAGCGCATTTGAGTTTCTTATCTTATTATGTCATGTTTGGTGAATGCTGGGTTGTAGCAGGACCCAAATGCAGGCACAAAGGTGGCTGTTTTCAGGAACTCAGAAATACTTTGAATAGTAAAACTAAAACAGCAGAGAAACTAGCAAAAGCAAAATGCATGGACGGTAACAGGTGATATGATTAATGAATACCAACAGGTGTGCTGATTACTAATCAAATACATGTGGTATGAGAGAAAGTGGGAACAAGGACTATGAAGAACACCTAGTGATTAGACCAAAGGAACAGAACATCAACTGAACTGCCAAAACCCATAACAAAACACAAGAACCCCCCCCAAAAAAAGATCAGTACAAAACAAAAACAAAAATCATTACAAAGACCCAAGTCACAGTTTGTACATTTTCAGGCTAAAATTTGATCACTCTTCAGACTTGGGACTCAGTTAAAAAAAATCTAAGGAAACGTTGAATGCTGCTGAAATATGTAAATCTGAATGGGCAGTGTGGCCCTCATCATCCTCACATGCTGGATATAAGCTGTTGTTGTGAGCCATGTGGTAAACAATAGCCCATTATGAGTCCCCAATGGCAACTGAGGCTTTCCCTTGGTTTGACTCTACTGTTTGTGGGGCAGAGTTATACGTGCAGGAGTGCAGAGTACGGCAGAGTCAGCACACCATCGCTTACCACCACTACTGCCCCTCCGTCTAGACTTTCGAGCACGTCCATATGGAGATGGTTAAAAAGCTCATTAGGCTGCCTACTTGAAATACAGTTGCAGTGACGCTTGTCCATAAAAATACACAGTAGACTGGTTTCTGCTGTAGTATTAAACAAGTTGAGGCATCAAGCAACCCAAAACTGACAACACTTTTGAGCACCAAATGATGGCAGAGACTCTCCAAGAAAGGAATAAGAGCAAATCATTTCTTGGAAAAGTTTAGGAACTATTTGCCTGAGCTACTCTAATCCACCGGGGTGAGGAAGACTTGAAAAATGTTTAGTAAGGTGAATGGGATATGGCCCATTGGAAGAAAAAAAAAAGCAAAAAAAACAGCTTGATTTTACTTTAGGGTCACCAAAGACATTTCTTAATGCAAGGAAAATCTGAAGGAAAAGAGTGCAAAGACCAAATTTTTTGCAGCACTATTATTTCTTGTTTTGCACAGCAAAATTTGATGAAATTCACATGTTCCAATGCTTTCACCTCACCTTTCTTCACAAGAATGCGACTACATACTTGGTGAGCGCATTTAAGGCCGGTTCTTCAAGCTTTCAGAAGGTCTTTTAAAGTTTTTTAGACTTTGACTTGTTTTCTGACCAGTTCTTCATTGTGACCTTGACAGCAAATGTTGCAGTGTGTGATTAAAAAAAGGGGAAAGTGGAGGTCAAAAGAAAAAATGTCAACCCTAAAAACTAACTGCATAAACAGTATCTGAAAGTCATGTGTTTAAAAAGAAAAAAAATCAGATAAAGACCTGACCCAGATGCACCTGAGAGATGCATTGTGTATTTTAAAACCTACAGGTTTATGCACATTTTAATTAAAATGTTTTGAAGGTAAATATGGTTATTCAGGACTAATTAGTTTGTACTTACACACTGGCACCGGCATGACTATCGTTTAATTATTTCCAATAATGTAAGTACAACGTCAGAACTATTTAGTAAACTCAAAAGGCCTTTAAGGACCATTGGTATACACTTTTCCGTACTTCATATTATTCGCTTACGTTTTTTTGTGTAAATAACACAACCAAGACTTGTTGCATAATATTTTTGAGGTTTCGTTGGCAGGTCACTATCTACACTGATGTGAACAATAAAAAGAAGAACTATGTGCCAAATGCTCATAAAGCACCAAAAATCCTGAAATGGTTGTGTGTATGTGTATGAGTGTGTTTCATCTGAGTGGCTGTCTTTGATTGTGTCACAGTTGATCAAGTTTTGTTTACGTGCAAGAAAAAGTGGAAATAGTTGTGTAAAATGTGTGCGAGCTTGTGTCGAACACTAACGTGTGTACTTTTGTTTTTGGTATGAGTGTGTTAATCATAACCAACTGAGTATTCACTCCGGGATGGAGTGTTCCTTCTCATCTTTGTTTGAACTGCGATTTCTTTGGATGTTTTTGACTGCTATCAAATGTGGGTTGATACACCGTGTTAAAACCAAAACATAACATCTCAAAGTACAGCTGCAGCCCCTTTGAAGACCATAGCAAAGGGAAAAATTGCAAGAATGTCTAGAATGTGTCTGGTCAACAACGTTCACAAAATGTAGTTGGCTTTGTGAAGAACATACTTTCTACGTTTTGTGTAGATTCTAAGCAATCAGCATGGAGTACATAAACAATACTGACGGTACTGAAAACACTGGTGCTGAGAAAGGCAGCACAATGTGCGGCGTTCAATGCGTTTAGTATAATGCTACAGTCAGTAAGCAGAAAAGCGCATGCTGCAGCATAAGTCAACAATGCATAATGCTACATCGAGATGAGCAAACAATAGGCACGTGCTGATGTGGAGTCAACAATGCAAAACACCGCACCTTAATGTGTCTGGGCCAAACAATGTAAAAGCCGATTATGCAAATTGGGGTTATCAAGGGCATTGCGATGTAACAATGGCGCCAAGTTGATTGGGCTGTGTTAGTGTGTGTGCATGCATGTGTGTTTCTGCACAACCAATTCCCTTGGGTTTCTTTTTTCCCCCCACAGATGCCCTTCCCCAAACCCCTCTATCCCATGGTCTCCTTTCTGAGGCCTCATTATAGAGGCTGCTGTCAATCGAAAGGTCAGGGGTCATGGCAGAGGTTCAGATTGATCAATACCCCCCGGCCTGATCAATCAACTTGTCTTTTCATCTCCACCAATAGGATACCAGCTTGCATCAAAACAATGGAGGGAGAGGAAAAAAGAATGTCAGAAAGAATTAGGATGGGGAGAATGTAAACACGCCTGCCTCGCTGAACAGATTCCAGAAGCTTCTTTTTTTCCCCACACTTTGGAATGACATTGTCGAGGACACTGATGAGTGGCGTGCGTCATCGTGATGCACCTGTAATGCCCTTGGGTCCTTCTGTGTTTGCTACAGATTCCAGACACTTTGTGGGAGATTTGGATCTTTGGCTGCATGATGATCTGTTCCCCATGGCAATAACACACACACACACACACCCATACACACATACATACATAAACTGGCCATCTTCAGCCTCTGTGATAAAACCATATTTTTCAGGTTAGATTTGTAGAACTACATATTCACATTGATACCCTGATAATGTAAAACTGCTTTTGTAAATAAAGTATCATCAACAATTAGGATATCCAAATACAAAATATTTATTTATAAATCACCCAACTTCACACCTTCAAACTACAAGATACAAGCAGCCTTTTAGCACTGGCAGACTTATGAAAATTCCAATGATCCATTAGCTTTAATCATAAAACAGGCTTAATAAATGGGTCATTTTTCAGTATCCTCTCAAATTTTAATTGCCCAGTGTGTATTTTGCCAAGGAATTATTCTCCCCAAGGAATAATTCCAGTCACCAAGTAGTTACAAATCATGGAAATGAGATGATGGAATATAGGAGCGAAAGGCACTCAATGCTAAATCATTAAAAATGTGCTTTCTTTACCTCTGCTCCACAGTAACACTTCACATGAGATTGGCTTGCAGAGAGCCAAGTAGAAATGAGCTGTACTGGGCAGTTTAGTAGTGAAAAATACATTTTGTAAAACTAGACAGACTCTTAACAACATAGTCATATTGTGATAAAACTTACAAATAAAATTGCAGTGAGCTCTAAAATAGCATGATTTGCTCCATTATCCTAAGTGGTGACTTTGGACTGCAACCAATTCCCGATTAGACATTTAACCAGCTCTGTTTTTCCTTCTGATTTTTTTATTTTTATTTTTTAATCATGCAATAGTATCACAGACAAGGAAGCTAACGTTGTTTACTTTAAACTCCTACAGGCCTAATATAATAACAGAATTATTAAAAAAAAACATTTGGACAATGTGTGGGACAATTCAGTGGCTAGTTTGGGATACCTAAGAAAAACAAACTTGTGAGCTCACACATTTAGATTTAGTGTGGAGAGGCTACAAACATTTAAACCGGTGTACCCGTTACTGCAGACCCTGAATGTCCCTCTTAGATCCAGTAGCAAGGGCAGCATAAGTCTAAGACACTTACATGACCGATAAAACTCACAACCAGGTTGTCTGAATTCAAAGCAACAATGTAGTCTTAAAGAAATGAATAAAGTCAGTAAATCTAGTGATAATGATGAAGTCCGGGCAGTTCATTAAGCAGCAGGTGAGTCCTTCTATGTTTTATTGTTCTCCTGCACACTTATTTTGTCATCAATTAACGAGAAAATAAACTTTATTCTTCCTGACAGATCATCCTCCTCCTGGCAGCAAAGACTTCTCCCCCCCCCCTCCCTCTTTACTTAGGAGATTAATTTCCTCCCTCACAACTTATCATCACTTCTTGTTATCTCGTGCAACAGCAACAGGAGGGGAATTGGACCCAGTGTCTGGATCGTAACATTTTAGATCAATCAGTGACAAATGAGCAGAACAGCATGAACGTTCTGGAAATAGAGTCTTAAAGAGACACTAGTTAAAACGTGATTGAGACAGATGGTGATAAGGGGTTCTGGAGTAACGTACACCATGGGATTTTCCCTTCTTGTTTGTTTGTTAATCTCATATTGTGGAAGACCTTTCAAAATAAAACCACAAACCTGTAACTGAGCAACACAGACTAACTGAGCAAATGCTACTTTCTCAACTGTCTAGTTGATCAGCTAGAACACTAAATGTACATATTTTATGCTCTGTGTGTATTAGAGTCGTTGACACATTCTTTTAAATATATAACTAAAGAACAGTACAGGACGAACCGCAATTTAGGTGGAAATGAATAAGAACTTGACTCAATAGACTTTGTTTCAGACGGTACATGTTTTATTTTAGTGAGCCGTCAGTGCAGTCCATGGGGACTATGTGTAACAACTCATTTGCAAAGAAGTCTGAAAGGTGCAGCAGATGGTGAACTGATTGAACGACTGAAGACACAAGAAATGAATTTTAAAACGGGTACATAAGGAAACCAGCAACAGCAGGAACAGTTTGTACAGCAAGCAGCAATAGAAACGAATCAAAGAAGTTGGTTTGGTTCAACTTGTCACACTTAGTCCTAATTGTTTTTACAGGATTATCAAAATGTGTCACACTATTCATCAGGCCTGATGCAATACAAATTACTAATGAACAAATAAATTAGGGGGACAGAATTGTTTTGACCACTTTGCAGGGCTGGCTTTTGAGGGTAAAAATTAAACAATTCTGCTAGAAAGTAAGCCTCACAGCTGTCAAGCCTGATGTTAAGAGGTTAGAGACCAAGAGGAAAAGAAAATGCAATTTCTCCCATTTATCAAACATCTGTATTTCAGCCTTAGGGGTTTATACACAGCATTTACTGTTAATTAGCACAAGTGAGGCATTTTATTTGACGTGCAGATGCTGAGTAGCAGCAAGCCATTTTGTTTTATAGACTTTAGACCACGCAGGAATGTAAATGAGACGAAAATATGTGAACAATACGAAGAAACAAATGTTTAAACATATTGCAAATGTGAAAGAATAGCATTGGAAACAAATTTTTAAAACGTTGTTTGACAAAGAGCTATTCTTTTATATGTAGTTAATGTGATTAATGCACAAGTTCAAGCAGCTATATATTATTAAAAAATAAAAGAACATTTTTATCATCATTTAATTGCCTTTCAAGAACAAACCAGTAGGACATATGCAACATTACTAGCGAGTTTGGTCAAAGTTATACATCAGATTGTGTTGTTCATTATAAATAAACAGTCAGATTGATTAAGTCTTACAAATAAACCTCACCCCTAAATTGTCGTTTAAAACAAAAACAGTGTTGACAGAAAAAGTTAAATCTAGTTACAAAATCTTCACAAAATATGGTAAATAATAATTGTTTTTACAGTTGATGTTGCGAACTGATTAAATGTAACATTATTATCTGAAGTATAGTGTTGTAGGAAGTGAAAACAAGCTCTAGCTACTGTTTTACCTAAAATCAGAATTTAAACTCAGTGCAGTGGATTACATAATCTTGCATGCGTTTAATTTTTTCATACATATTGTATCTCCTACGGCTTTGAGAGAGCCATGAGAAGGCCCCCAATCAATACTTTTGATCTCCGGTGAGAAGAAATTTAAGTGAGCCAAGTGTGTGATGTGTGTGCATGTGTATGCATGTGTATGCGCAGGTTTACAGAGTGAGCGAAGCAGACAGGCGGACGGAGAGGTGTACCCGGTGTCTTTGAGGTCAGGGTCTAGGTGGAGTGTTAGCTGTAACGACACCTGACAGCAACTAGGTGGATTTGGCCTGGCAGTTCTGTACATTCGTGTCACTACTAATAAAAGTCAGCACCTGCTGAGCGGGACAAACCTCAGTCCCGGTGCCAAGGGTTCTCCATACAGGACAAAGAGCGGAAGATGAGAACACTTCCTTCCTCCTGTCCCAACCTGTCCCTCTGATGCTCACTGAGCAGACAAGTGGCGACAGCTGCGGCGGTCATTGGTTGGTTCAGGAGTGAAGGTGGCAACCCTGTCAGTGCCACAGGTAGGCGCAGAGCTGCAAGGCACCAGGTGATTGGAGCCAAATGAAACCTGGATGTAGTCTTGTAACAGCCAAGGACAAAAGGAAATCTACAGAACTTTATGTTACTGGAGTTTGAAGTGTCATATTGTGCAAACCAAAGGCATCAATCGTTTGAGTTAAAAATCTCTGATATATCAGTTGATGGATTAACGTCCATCCAGGGAGCTAACAGTTTTGTTGCTCCATATTCTCTTCTGGAACTCTTAAAACAATCCTTGGTCATTATGAAGCAAAGCAAATGAGCCTTTTTTGCCATTTCAGTATGTAATTTTCACTGGTGTTGCCTTTAATATGACCACTCTCTGGACTAATCAAGTCATTTACTGCCACCTAATGTTCACATCAGGACATTCAGAGGGATACCCCTTTACTTTTCTTTTTGTTTGTTGATGCAGTGCATTTATCACAGCTCAAATGCACTTAGTCCAAATTAATACTCTTAAAATCTGGCCTCAGTGAAAAGTAAAATGTTGAGTGTTTTGTGTGGGCGTAGACTGCAAATCAGCCCCAAAATATTCCTCCGTACTTCCTTTGAGGAAAAAAAAGCTGATGTGCAACTTCTCTGTAACCCAGAAAAAAAGGAAGTAATTGTCCAATAGGTGGGTTCCCCCCCGCCCCAACATATTTCTTTTCTAAATTACTTAAAATAAGGGCTGGCTCCTGAGCACTTAAGTAAAAACAAACTCTGCATGTCACTGGAGTAATAGCCTGTGGAAAAACGTCACCTTCGGCAGCAGAGTGTGGAGGGCAGGAAAGGAAGGTGGTGGGGCAGGAAGGGAAATGGTGGGGGAGGTAACTGTGGACGTATGTGCTGCAAATTAGTCTTTAGTAAGCAGCTCCTTATGTCCTCCTGTTTGGAGTTACAGAAGGGAGAGTGCAGGTGTTTCTGCATGGCTGCAGACCTCTACACCTTGAGGACCCACTGAACTGGGAGGAGTGGGGGAGAGACAGCAAGCTGAGACGAACACTGACAAACACTTGCTCTTTCCCCCCGCTTCGGTCCCCCCCCATCCGTAGCCCCTTGAAGAACCTCTGCATGCACTTCTGAGCAGCCTCTGCATATTCACTCCCCATGCTGGCCTTCAGTGTCTCTTTTCTCATATAAAACCCGTCTCCCCCCTTCATATGTGTGAGGCCCGCCTTCCGCCTCAGAAACTGTGAAAAGCTGCTTCATTTCTGTCTGGGTGGGAGTTCTAAGTCATGCTAAAAACAAGTAACAAGCTTTAATTAAAAAAAAAAAAAAAAGAGATCCCTTTACTAAACAGTTTTTTCATACCTAGTTTAAACTGAACTGCAAGAACTATGAAGACAATTTAAAAGGAATTAAAAACCTTTCCAGGCTCTCTAATGCGTCAACTCCTGAATAAACTCAAAGTGCACTCACCAGTTTGACACAGATTTAAAGTTTATTCACACATAACATACTACAGTGGGTAATGTATTCAAGAAACATTGAACAGCGCTGTCATATATGTCACAGGAAAAAACAAAACAACAAAGGAAACAAAAGACCAAACCTTTTCTTTTCCATTATATAAAAATAGTGTTGCTACAAAAGTATAAATTAGGTTTACTAATAAGACAACTGAGATCTGAATCTACACAGGAAACTGCTGCCAAAGTGCGATTAAAAAGACTAAATAAACAGAACGCAACGTTATCCTTTTGCGTTTTAGCAGAGTATAAAAAGAAATGCCTGTAAAATAGGATGAAAGCAACACCGAGTTCTTAACCTGAATTACTAGATTAGATAAACAGATCTCCATGTTAGCATTCATAAACCACACTTTACAACTGAACTTTTATTATCGGAATAAGTTAAAACCCTAAAACAAAATAAAATTTACAGCTGAATTCCGTTTCCTAGTATTAGTATCTAAGTTGAGTTCTTTTTTTCTATATATCAAAACGTTTTGAAATGCTACTGTAGAAAAAAGAGGTATAATGTCATTGGTGCTCCCTACTTTTATCTCTTAAATGAAGGTGCCCCCTTGTGGCATAAAAACAGCAGTTCTCCCATATTTACATCCTCCAAAAGATGGTTGATGTCCAGCCATGAACACCGACCAATAATCAGAACAGCTACTTCCACCTCGAAAGGTAAAAATTCAGTCATCTGACTCTTTCTGAGGCTCTTAATATCACCTCAGAGTCAATATGATTCATTTCCATCTGATGAGAAACACTGGTTTATAACATTATATATCATTAATCTTATTAAAGGCATGCATATTTTAGATATACTTCTCATTTGATAAACAGAAAAATGCTATTTCTAAGAAAATCAAGTTGACATTTTTATGTCAACAATGGCATTTGTCCCAGAGCATATCTTATTAATAACTGAAAGAAAACAGTAAGAAAAGTCCCTTCATCAGTATAATCGAGGATACCTGTTAAAACCACAAACCGCGTACATTATTTTGACCATTTCTTTGACCAAACCTACCTTTCCTACGACAAACTGATTCCCAATCATTAAACAACAACACTGCCTTCTGAGTATCTGAGTACTGAGGTAAAACATTGGATTTGTAGTTGAATTCTTTTAATTTAAATATACTTTATAATCATTTTCTGTTTTTTTTTCTTCTTTTTTATCAAAATATATATAAAAATGAAGATACTCTGAAGAAGCCATGAAGAGAAAGCATTTATGAAACAGTAAGCTTGGAGGTAAGAAGGCCTACAGTCTAGTCAAAAATGTTAAGTAGCTGAGAAACAACTTGCAATGTGGAGCTCCTGATTTTTTAAATGTAAATTTTAGTGTTTTACGCCTTTATTGCCACTTCTAAAAATACTGACAAATACCGTTTGAAAGAAAGCGGATACATCTGAACTTCTGCAGACCAAACAGATTCCTAACTTCACACAGACCATAATCTGATATATTTTGGCTTTACAGTGGTACTGTTAGGGTTCACACAGATGCCCGTTCCTTTTTTGTAGTTTACATTCACTTTGAAAACAACAGCCGCACCTTCAGCCTTGAAAACGAACGTAGTTTCAGCTCCAGTACTGATCACTGTGAGGGGTCAGGTGGCAGTTTTGAACTTCGTTATTGTGATGCCGTACAAAGAACGTTGTAACAGTGTAAGAAAGGTGGCGTCACTTCTGAGAACAGTGTGTCAGTGTTTCTAAATGTCTGCAAAGCAAAGCACCTCTACAAGATGAACGGCCCAAACAGAGAGACTGAAGTGGGGGACTGAAAAATATCCTCCAACATGATCCTCCGGGACACAAGTCTTTACCTCT
>JAOXNZ010000038.1:14740636-14750755 GCA_028566095.1 Kryptolebias brasiliensis
AAATAATAAATTTTTTTTAAGAAAGTGACAGGTTGCCTTTGGACGAAGGAGGAAATAAATAAATAAACAAAACATATGGTGTTAAATCAAATAATTGCACTGCAGCCTTAATGGAAAAGCAACAATTCAAGCTATGTAAAAAATAGCCTCAAACTCCACACACCCTTCTGTTAACACAAATAGAAGTCAATACACTTAAATTTAATATTATTGAGTCATTTTTATATATTTTACAGTGGATTTCTGTTTTGGTGTTAAATTATTACTGACCTGTTTTAGAAACTAAATAACTATAAAGTATGGGTGCACTTTAAGCAGCACAGTTGCACAAGATTTAAAAAGTAGTCGTGTGGCCACTAGAGGTCACTGTTTCCAACTCTCAGCCATCAAGTCCCTGCAAGCCTACATGAAAAGGGGATAAAAAGAAAGCAAAGTTATACCAAAAATGTTTAAAAAACGGCCATTAACTTACAGTAAAAAGGCATGATGACTGAAAGGTTTAAGATCAGCACACAGAAGAGACTTAAGGCCCAAAAACTGAGATAACAAACTAGCACTTGACTAGTTAATCCCCAAGGCAGCAAACAGAGGAGCTTTCATTCTTCTAAGCCATTTTAGAAGGTAAGATTAATTGACTTTGAGTATGCATGTGATAACTTTAGTGAATCAACTGGTCGAAAACAACAACAGAAATTCCCCAGTGTTTCTTCTTTTCTTCCCAAATGGCACCAACTGTATTTGGGGTGGAAGTTTTCTTAAAATGCCATGGTTATTTACCTCAGCAGCGAGGTCACAGTTTGCTTTCTTTTCGGTACAGTGAGGGAAAAGTGGCGGTGCCTGTTCAGATGTGCTCATTCCTGAGAAAACCCTATTGATTTTACAAACGTTCAACAATGCGCTGTTGATAATTAACTCTAGGAGTGTCATGAGAACAGTCAGAGAAACTTGGGAACCGTTCGCTGTGATAAAGCTTATTGCCTTGAAAATGGAAATCTATAGCTTACATAAGGAAGACAATGTTTGTACTCGAATGATTAAACTAGAAAGCAACAATAAATAAAGTAATAACATTTCCTATGAGCAGACGTTTTCTAAACGGGCTTGAAAAAATAAATACAAATGCACATACACGCTCAAAACATATGAGTTAGTGTTCATGAGAAATAACAGTACTGCTGTTTATGTATAGCAACGGATGGGCAAAACATTTAAATATAATATATAGTGCACTCTAAGCATGGGCCAGTATGAGATCCTGATGGTATGATAACCTTTAGCATGACTACGCAATTACCACGGTTTCACAGTATTGGGATGGGCAGGGATTTTAAAATGGTTGAAGTCTAGTTAAAATGGGTGAATTAGAACAATTAACGCAACCATGGCTCTTTTTTTTATCTCATTTTTTATCTTGTTTTACATCCTCAACTGGTAATAACGTGTCAAGTTGTTGCTTAAGGTCACGTTTCCAGTCAGGGTGGTTCTTTTTTGGCCAAACACCTATTAAAAAAAGATCTCTGAGCATTCCCAGCGTTTCTCTGCCATGGTAGTTTATTATGAAAGGATTACATAATGGAAACTATGGCCACGGGTGAGCTCAGCTTTACAGATAAGATACTAGGGATGGGGGGAGATTGAGGGATTACATATTCAATGAAAAAATATCAGATGAATTTGAAAACTGTTGTTTAAAATGCACATCCCTACACAAAAGTTTAAAAGCATAATTTCTTTGAATTTATTTAAAAATTGAACCGCACATACTATTACTACTGCTGCCTAAATAATATCACCTATTGCCTCAAATTATTATATTTTAGGTATAATAGTACAACACTTTGGGATCAGCTTTTTATTTATAACATTTTTACAGACAATGATATTTACGATTAGGGCTAATTTTTTACTAAGTACTGAGATTATTATTTTCAGAATTTTCCCCTTTAAGAGACCTTTTTATGTTTGACTGACTGTTATGTCATCTACCTTAGAAACAGCGTGTTTCCCTTTAAGAGAAATAAGGAAAAGCTGCCATCGTCTTTTATCAGCTCCACAAGATACAAGCAGCAAACTGAACTCTCACCAATCAGTTTATTTATAATTCTAAGTAATTGGGCCTACTGCGCAGAATATTACTGTTCTTTGTGAAGTACACCTTGTCTGTGTAATCTCTTTTTTTTTAAGGCATTTAAACTGTAGGAACGGTATGAGGGATACATTTAGTGGTTTTGACGCGTGACTTTTTAACACCGTGGTAAACTTTGACACCTGTAACCGGCCCATGCCTAGTGCACTGACACTACTCAACATTTGAAAATGGGTGTCTCTTTTCAGAGAGCTGAATGATGGGGCATTCCTGAAATACCAGCACTGGAAACTATCATAAAGCAATGCCCGCAGAACGTTTACCTTCACTTTATTAGTATTATCTTTTCTAAACTAGCATACATACTAGGTTTTATTGTCTTAATACTCTGATGTAAGGTTTTTTTTTTTTTATAATGGTATTTATTTTTGGGGGGAGTGCAATGTAAGAATTAAGGTTTTTAGTAAAGAAATGTTAGCCACAAACAATTTGATGCTTTCCTGTTTGCACATGGAACAACAGCATTAAAATCAAAAGCTTAATTTGATTGATTTAATCTCAGCTCTTCTGTGCAAGTCTAGTTTGACTTGAATATCAAGTAAAGAAAATATTTCATTATTATTATTTTTTTTTTTCACAATTGCTAATATAAAAGAAAAGCATCACAATATTTCAAATGTAAAATGAGTTACCTTTAAGCATTTTAAATTGAAAAATTGCATGCAGTGCATGCAAATCATTCTACGCTACATTTTATGGCCACTAATGTAACCATCAAATTATCTGCCCATTGTTAACTGCTGAATATAGTGAAACAGTTTCTTTTCAGTGATTTGTGTAAGTAAATTATAAACCTAGTTCCCTTTATTGTCAGAGGTGCAATTGGCAGTGATGCTTCACTCCGTAATTTGTTTGTCATACACCAATAAAAATAATAATGTACTGCAAATGCTACAGTAGTTTGCCTTTAGGTCCTTATTGAACAATTCTGATAAAGCAGGTTAGTTTTCAGAGGTGTGACAGTAGATTTAAGCAGTGAAAGCTGACTATACCTGAAAATGTTGCTAACCAGTGAGGATAACAGCACTGAAGCCTTGTAGCAGTTTAATCATTAGACTGGAGTGATTCAGAACACTGGTTGTGACCAGATGAAACTCTGCCTACATGGACAGCGTACCAAACAGACCTTTGTATTTTGAGAGTTACTGTTTTTCCCCTGCTCTTCATTCACTGTATTTTACAACAGTCCAGTCTTCACACAAAATATGTAATTAGCCATATTGTGTTTGCAACCTTTGAAGTGAGGTTTTTTTTTTTCCTGTAATTATCTGCTTTGAGAACTACTAAATGTTCCTGGACATTGATGTTTACAGCTTGTCTAAACCTACAGTATATAAATAAATGTCTTGAGTCATTGGTTGGGTGAAAGTTTGGTTGATTAGAGTATGTTGGGTTTTTCTTCTAACCCATATTAGAGCGAAGGAAAATTAGTTTGTTCATCTCTTCAGCAGTGACTTGCTGCCTCCTCTTCATAGCCAGGCTCTGCTCGCACACTGTCACACACTCGCTGCGTATGCCCACAGCAGGAACTGCAAGGAGCCACAGAGCCAAGCGAGCAAGCCTGGGGAACTTCTCAGCAACTGTTGAGCTCCAATACTGGAAGAGATCAGGTGTACCTTGGACCAAAGGCTCAGCCAGGTATTGAAAAATCTCTTGTCTAACTTGGCCCTGACCCTCATCATTACCAGACACTGTGCAGGTGCCCCTTGAGGGGCCGCCGTTGTTTCCACTTCCTTCCATGCGGCTTATTTTAGGGGCAGAAGGGCCATCTGCATCACGCTCCTCTCCACCTGAAACTCCACCGCCACTCATACCTCCATCCCTGCTTTCAGCAGCCATTTCGCACGCACGGGAAATGATGTCTTCGTGCTGGTAAGCCGGCACTGAACGAAGTTTGAGCTGTGGGTCGAGAACCATGGCAACCTGGTGGGCTCTTTCAACCTGAACAGAAGAAATGCCACAAAATGTTACATGTGCAATTGTTTCCAATCTATTTAACATTTTATGCTTTTACTTTTCATTAAATATGTTTTCAGTCTACTTTGTGCACTGTTGGTGCCTTCTAGCTCTAAATATTCTTTTAATTCTCTCTCCCATTGACATTTTTACACTTTAACATATTTCAATATTTAATTTCTGCTCTAAAATCTGTTTAGACGGTACAACTAGTCTCTCAGTCTTCACCTGCTCAGTGTTTCTGATGTTTAGTATTTACATTGCCTCCTTTAATAATAATATTTACTGTTCAAATGGTGTCCTGTTTAACAAAGCAGGCTAAACAGAAAAATCACGTTTTTTTTTTCTTTCTAGAAATACTAAAAAATTAATTGGTCAAAATAAAACAGGACAATCCAGGTAAGGTAAGGTAAGATCAGGATGCAGAATTGCAGTTTTATACTCTCCCCCACTTCTTTTCTAATACCCTACTGAAACCATTTCTGCTCTTTTTATCACACAAATTAAATACATTGTTAACCAATACAATGGTAGAAGATCATGTGATAGGACAAAAAGGGTTTTGTTGAAAATAAATTTAAATTTAGACATTAGAATTTACATAATTACAATAAATATTTTTGATGTAAACTAGGTCATCAAGAAACAGAAAGAGAGCAAATTTACTTCAGTACCTTAAAGTTTTCTTTAAGAGCTTCAAGGAAATAGTGGCAGAGTTTACTAGCTGTGCCGGTTCCAGCCTCCCCTGCTTTAGATGTGAAAAACTTCTCCAAACGCAGGTAGACGGGCAGCACCTGCTGTAAGGTTGGTCTCCTCTGGCTGCTCAGCTCCAGAGCAGCCAGGCGCAGAGGTGCCAGCAGACAAGCCAGAGTACCCAAAAGATGTTTGTTGAGACCTTGAAGAAGAGGGGCTGTAGCCTTGCTGCGGCCATAGGCCTCACAGATGTGTTCGAAGTGAGCATGAACCTGAAGGAGTGATTCAGCCATACGATCCCAACAAGGAGGTGTGGGGCATTGTGCAGGGGGTATTTGTGTACCTTCCTCAGTTGTGCTTGTGGATGTGCTGAAGCACTGTTCTTCACGAAGAGCCAGTGTGGTTGAGGAGGCAATATCTCTGCACGTTGCAAGCAGCTCAGCTAACTCGTGAAGCCCCCGAGCCTGGAGGCTGCGCTTTCCAAGAACAGCCTGAACGACTGCTCCGAGTGAACAACCTGCACATCTTAAACATATCCGGCCCCGACCGCCACCTCCCAGGGGTGATCCTGCAAATCCTGCAGCCCACAGACGTGGCTCAGAGACATAAACAGTTCGAATGTCTGACATGACAAACTCAGACAGCACATTCTGCACCCAGTGGTGAACCTGCTCAGGCCCCTCCCTCAGCTCGGCTTCCCTTACCCCGAGAACGTAGCGTTTGAGTCTGGACCCCTCCACCTGGTAGGCTGTCAGAACGTAGCAGGCATCAGGCCCAGATGTCTGGGAGTGACAGGTTACAGCAATGCCAAGCGAGGCATTGGAGCCCAGAGCACACGTGACTTTTACTTTCACCTGGTTATACATGCGGGGAAGCTGGCGCAGTGCCAAGGCACTCATGTTGCCAAGAGCATCGCGGGTGGAGTAGGCACCATGACGAGCACCTGTATCCACAAAGGTCTGAGCCAACTTTAGGAAGTCCTTGCTGTTAAGCACATTTAGCATGCTCAGATCAGAGCACATTACCCGTAATAGGCGCTCAGCCACCTGCTGTCGCTCCTTCTCAGGTAGCCCATTATTCTCTGACAGGACAGATGAAAGACGGATTATTAGACAGGCAAGGAAAAAAAAACAAAAACATCAAAGGAATCATTAGTGTTCAGATTTTTAGAGGCAGAAAGCACAAGGTATCATATTTCAGCTATTCTTGGCACTATTAAACTTCTTAAAAACAACTCAGTTGTCACAAAAACAATTATTTTTTATAGTTTGGACCTTATGTTACACCTATACAATAGAAATATAAACAAAAAGAAAAAAAGAGAGGCTTTAATGAGGATATTGCAGTTACATGCTGTGCCTCTAAACCACAAGACTTAATGAGGCTGCAGTACTTACGGCTGAGAGTATGATTTCTCTGAGAGATACTTTGAGGCTGGATTTGTATTTTAACTGAGGGGTGGGCCTGAGTCTGGGACCCTCTCCACAGCTGCTCTTGAGGACCCGAGGCTGAAGAGGTTTTGGGAGAGTCCCCTTTGGTGTGGTTCTCACTATCAGCTGTGGAGAAGCAGGCAGAGATGCAAATAGTTTATGTTAAGGAATGGCAGTAGAGAAAAATGTAAAAAAAAAAAAAAAAAAGAAACCATAAACCAAAACAATCCAGTGCTTTATTTGGCCTTCTTTACAGCTGTGTAAGTCTACAAGTTTAATGTGAATTGTTTTCCAAGTTACCTCTCACATTTTCTTGTTAGCCTAAATGCTCACCTGCCATTGTGGACTCACCAGCATGTGACTGCATGTGCTCCAGCAGGTTGTTGTAGAACTGGAACTGGATGCCACAGGCACCACAAGTGTAGGGCTCTGAAAGAAAAAACAAAACAAAAAGAAAAACAAAACAGATTGTTGACTCTTTGACAGAAGAGTAATGAAAATACAGTGCATCTATCAACAGCACATAAGGACGCAGGTAAAAAGAGAAAACGGCTGCATTTATTTCTGATTTCTTGTTTTTACACAGGAAGGTGGGCCAGAACTTACTCTGCACTGTAGAGAAGGAGCTGGCCACCAGAGGGCTTGGAGTTCCTGCTGAAAGGACAACAGGGAAGAATTTAAGAGTACAAACACACTGAGCCGTTCTGCATCACTCCTTCCTCTTCTTTATTAAACCAGGGTAACTCTGCTTTTATTGGTCTTATTTGTGCAAAAATAATTGGCAAGAGCATTTATTTACAAACCGGAGCATCAAATAACAGATCATTGTAAATGTTTTACTCAGAGAAAGCCACAAGTGCACTCTAATAAAACATAAAAAGGCCTTCGTCCTGAATGCCACAAGGGCTGGTTTCAGCCTCACCAAAGCAGCTTTGAAATTTGCAAAGCCAGTTTTAATCTAAAGCTTCTGAAAACACAGCTGCAAACTTCACATTATTTCAAATAAAACATTTGAGTCTAAAAGAAATAAAAACTTAAGGAAATGGTCTACATCATTTGGACTGTATGGTTATGTTCTTGCTAGAGCTTTCAGATGATTCATATTACTACTTAATGTGATAAATTCTGTTAAATCATGTCGTGCATCATTTTTGTTTTCAACTCCTTTTAAACAATGCCCAGACAAATTAAACAGAAAACCTCAAACAAATAACCAAGCCTTTTGCCATGCTGTTTATGCACATCAGAATAATTTCTCAGCTTTAAATAAATTTTACACAATTGCACCTTAAACTCAGTGTGAAATGTAAAACGGTAACCACTGATTCCATCAGTCAGTTGTGAAGGTCCAGAGTTCCCAGTACGGTTTGGTATGTTTCTCAGCTCCTTATCTTTTGTCTCTTTCAGGACAGATCTGCTAGAATTGTTGTGATCACAGCTGCCAGGATTATTTAGAGACTTCTAAACTTTAAGGAAAAAAGTTAACGGGTGATGGTTTAAACAAGTGGTTTCCAAACTTTTTAGCTTCTGTCTTACAAAAACAAAAACACTATTGTTGGTTTAAGTAAACAAATGTTGCTTAAAAGCCAACTAAAAAAAGAGCAGGTATTATGTTACTTTTAAATCAATATACAACTACTGTTATTATTTCTTGCAACAATTATGGCAAAATAATCAATCACTTTAACATTTATTGTATTGTGTAAGACCATTTCATGACCCCCCAAATTGTTGTCCTAAGGTCCACAGGGAGTTACAACCGCCTAATAGTCCATCTTTGTTAAATTAAACGTAACTTAAGGAAGCAACCCCACCACTTTGTTTTTTCTTTAGACTCACAAAAAATAAAGACAAATTGTAAGTGTAGCTTGTTTTGGTTCATCAATTCGAGATTTTGGAAAGTTTTTGGTGAGACTCCAAGGGTTTAAGAGTGCTGTTGATGAGGAGAGAAACCCTCCAAGTTGGGCTGTTTCAAAAACAGTACATGCACATTTCATGTGAAACTTGCACATCTAAGGTGGTGTCATTAATTTTCTTCGTTTTCTTTCTTCTGTTTTCTCTTCAGAGGTCGCCACAGCGAGACATCCTCCTCCATCTAACTTTGTCTTCTGCGTCCTCTGTCCTCACTCCAACTACCTCCATGTCCTCTCTAACTGCATCCAGATAAGTCCTCTTTGGCCTTCCTCTGTCTTTTTCCTGGCAGATGCATCTCTAACATCCTTTTACAAATATACCCACTGTCCCTCCTCTGCACATGTCCAAACCCTCTCAGTCTGTCCTCTAACTTTATCTCCGAGTTGTTCAACCTGTGCTGTACCTCTGATGACCTCATTCCTAATCCTATGCATCCTTGTCACTCCCAAGGAGAACCTCAACATCTTCAGCTCTGCCACTTCCAGTTCTGTCTCCAAACCATACAACATAGCTGCTCTCACCATCTTTTAAACTCTTCCTTTGACCTTTGCTGCCACCTTTTTTTCAAAAATCAAGTGCATACCTCCACCTCTCCAAGGTGTCATTAATGCTCAACTATATATAAAGTCTAGGTGCAATATACTTTCCCATCCAAACACATTTTATTATTATTATTATTATTTTCTCTTTCAAGAGCCTTGATCTGAGCACATTTTACAACAAGATAGCTCTTTAAATTAAGTTTCGTGGTGCTGCTGTAAACTGGTAAAAGGTTCAGACCTGTCCTTCACTGAGAGAAAACTATCGAGCATTACAAAATAAAATGCATATAAAAAAGGCTTGAAACTGTTGAGCAGCTGATATCCAATACTGAGCATGATTAAAAACCTTTTATCACTGAAACCTCGACAGTTGTTTGTCCTCAGCTCCCAAACACTTGAAGTATTGTTGAAAGAAGAGGTGATGCAACAGAGTAGTAAATATGCCCTCTCATGCTTATTTTTAAACAAGTGGTCAGCATCTAATTTTAAATGAGCAAACGTTTAAAGAAAAACAAACAAACAAAAAAAACCTTTCTCAGTTTCACTATTGAATGTTGTTTTTGTACCATTTTAAACTAAAGACAGATTTGTAAATCGGTGCATTCTGTTTTTGTTTACATTTCGCATTGAATCCCAACTTTATTTTTGGGAACGAGGGCTGCACAAATTTCTTTTTGAGTATCTGGAATGATGTATTGTAGCTGTTATCAAAGCTAAACATGAGATTGATCAAGGTCTCTAGTTTCATGATCTGAGTATGGAGAGGAATAATAATAATTCAGCTCCCAGAATTGGGTTTTATATAGTAACAGTTGATGCAAGGTAGGTCACTCAAACCTCTATACACCCCCTCCATCTCAATTTTCAGCCCATGCATGAATAGCAAAACAATGTCAGACAAAAACACACTTTTCAAACTTTAAACAGAAATACATTACAATATATTTTCATGCAAATGGGTACAAATTAACAAAACAAGTGACTAAGAGCTTACCGCTTGAGTTCTGCGAACTGTTTGTGTCAACCAGACTAGACTGAATTGCACTCTCCAATTTCCGCCTAAATGGGCTGTCTGTTATGGAAAATAGAGGACAAACAATGAGTGGCAAGCTCATAAAAAATAAAGGGCTTTGATAATTTAAATTCAAGCGACAAGCACATACAAATCTTAAAATGATGCAAAATTAATGGCATGCCATTTAATTTAATCTTAATTCGCAGCATTCAAACCCATCATAGGAAGCAGCCTTGAAAAAGGATCCAAATGGTCATATTATATTTAAATATGGGTTTAATTCCTCCTCTTCATTCCATCTTTTTGACCCACTTCTAGGATGCGAGTGTGTGCCATGCTTTAAATAGGCTGAGTGCTTCTTAGCAGAAAGATGGGTTGGAGTGGAGGGTGGGGGATGGTATTAGGGTGGGGGCTTGAGCCACA
>JAOXNZ010000038.1:14790847-14801599 GCA_028566095.1 Kryptolebias brasiliensis
CTGCGATGGACTTGCGACCTGTCCAGGGTGTCCCCCGCCTCTCGCGCAGTGACTGCTGGAGATAGGCACCGGCTCCCTGCGGGTAAAAAAATGGATGGATAGATGTTTTCTGAGAGTTTAATGAAATTCTATCCAATGATTCATGAGATATTTTGCTAACAGACAGACAGTGTTGATATTGACAGTTCATACCGAAGTTTTAAGCAAAGATGTTGTGCTTGAAGAATGTGTTGGGGATGATGCTCAGCTACTACCACACAAAATCTTAGCATAATGTCTTTCAAACTGGCTGAGTTATGGACATGTTTGTGTTTCTTAAGGTCAGTTAACTGCTGCAGTCATATTGAATTTGATTGACTCCGAAAGTTAATCAGTTTTGAGTACCCAATGATTACTTTTTGAGTGTTTCATTAAAACCTGTTCAGTTAACTAGACACAGCTGACTAGTTAAAGACAAAATTTTAGGGAAAGATGTTGCGTAAATTACAGTGCTCAAAAAATGTGTTGGGGATTATACGCAGCTACTACCACACCAAATTCTAGTCCATTATCTGTAAAATTAGGTGAGTTAAGCCATTTTTAGGTTTCCTAAGATCAGTTGGCTATCCTGAATTGAGGTGACGTCACAGTTTTGGGTGGTTTGTTGTGTTTGCTTTTTCTAGGTATTGAGGTTTTGTTTTTCTTTTGTATATGTCTGTGTTTCACTTTATGCATCTGTTTTCTGTTATCTTGGTTTTTCAGATCGTGTTTCTGTTCCTTAGCTTTTCTGTTTTCCTGCTCGTAGCCACTCTGTCCTGCCTGCCACACACCTGCTGTTCATCTGTAATCATCCCAGCTGCACTCACTCACTAACCAACTCCTACCACCAGATAAAAGCTGCTGGTTTGTCAGATTCTCTTAGGTAACACCCCTAGTCAGTCCTGGGGTTTGGTGCCTTGTGATCTTGTTTTCATTTAATACATTTTTGCCTACCTGCTAAATAGGGTCCTCAAACAACAACTGCATTCATTACAATAAATCCAAAAGGTATTCAGTTGTAGATGAACATCCAATGATTTTATTCTAAAAGTTTCATTAAATTTTAGAACCTCAAAACACAACTGAGTTGTCATGGATAGAAATAAAGCAATGCCTCTGCCTCTCAAGGTGGGTTGGTCTTATTTCTCCTGTAAATAAATACTGCCTGAAGGCTGAACATTTCATGTGCAGACACTCCATATCCATGATACTTACTTTACTGCATTAATCTCATTGTAAGAACAAGAACCACAAACAACCCAGAGTTAGATCTCATCTTGGTTGCAATCTGAATGCACTAACATTTAGTTTTTGCTTAATCCGTGCTAGACTTCTGTAAGAAAGACGCAGAAAGTACCACATTTTGTCTCCCTTCAGTAACTTCAAGGAAGCTGAAGCTTTTGTTCCCAACTGGGTTCCCCTGTTGAAATTCTCGCACATAAACAAATCATGTAACAAACTCCTTTCATCTAGGAATGCGGGTTACTTACGTCACTGTCATTCAAGTAACTGCTTTGTACTGTCCTCCCTCCCTTTGGGGAGTCTCATGCCAGTCCTTTTTTCTGTCTTTATCTGCATCAGAAACAGGGCCACTCAGTCTCCTGCTGTAATTGAGTGGAATTGCATAACTGACCCACAGGTATTACCAACTTGGAAAACAGGAAAAAAAAATCTTTTTTTTTTTTTCCGTTACTTTTCTCCTGTCATTGCAAGCTGAGTTCTGCAGAAATAGAGAAATTTCTAACTTTATGTACTAACTTCCTAAGGATAAGCTTTTATAAGTCTTGGAAAAAAAAAACATGTTTATGTTTAGCCACATCATGTGTCTGATTTCTTTATTAATTCCCATGATTTCCTTGTCATAGGTTTGAATATTAACGTATTAACGTCATCCTTTTGTTTTGCCTCATGCAGGTATAAATAGACACTGAATAAACCTAATGGATGATTTCTCCTCCTGGGAGCTACAAATCGAGCTGGTGCATGTGTAAACACACATGCTCTCATGTGAGTGCTCTCCTGTTTGTGCATCATTTCTAATCCCAGCACTTTGCTGATGATGCGAAAGCTGAGGATTGTGTTAAACCAAACGTGAGCTCTAATCCGCATGGGTTTCTGTCAGGTTCTAGCTCATGTGTGAGGCTCAAGTGGGTGCTTAATGCTTCCCATCATAATTTCATAATTTCACATGGGAATGATTAAAATCCCATTAAACCTATTTTTAGACTTTTAATCCTGTCGGCTTTTGCTTTGTATCAGTCAGGGAGTTAAAGTGCAAAAAGCACTCTTCAGCATTAGTTTCTCTCTGATTATGCATTTGCCTGTACAAGTAAGTAGGAAAGAGTCAGGAGCAACAGCAGCATCAAGCAGAACATTCCGAAACTCTTTGTAATTTTGAATTTTTTTATTTTTTGGCCACTTCTTTAAATTTCCTTAACTAAACCTATGAAAACCTAAACATTTCTAAAAGAGGCAATTAGCAAAACTTTAGCTAAAAGCTGAATGAAGCATAAGAAAACAACAGAGCAAGTACAACAAACTAGAGTTAAGAGAACAATATTTTAGAAGGAATTGAAAAGATCACAATGTACTTCTATGAGGACAAATTGGTAAATAAAGTTAATTAATTCAAAAAGTATGAAAGTTACAAATACTACAAGTCAAAGCACACTATTCCCAATCGAGCAGACTGTTATGATATAAGAACAATAAAATAAAATAGCACAAATGGAAAAAATATAAACAAGAAAGCAATAGTATAGAATGCTGATGTTGTGGCTTTTGATGTTGTTGTTTTTGGCTTTGGTGTACCAGCCCAAGATTATAAGTGGCCCTCATCTGGTCCTCAGTTTTACTGATCTTACTGAAAATGTAAAACTTAAAAAGCAATGATAGAAACAATACTTCCCTTTCAGTTCAGACCTCTTTTCATGTTGGAGCTCTGCTCAGCTCACGACTTGCCTGACTGTGACGTCAGTTAGTTTCGAGCATGAATAATACAAAGACCAAGCTCGTTTGATGACAAGAGCTGACATGGCATCCCAGAGGAGCTCCAGAGTTTGACTTTACAAGAAAATTGAACCTATTTATCCTCTCCTCCTCAGTGGAGGGACGTGCTGAGTTACCCACCATAAGAAATGACTTTCTACACATTTCTTCACTCCTCATGTGTCAGACCAGCAGTGACGATGTTTTATTAGCCACATTATTTGGTCACGCTCTCTTGATACATTTCCAGCAGGGGCCTGGGATGTAACATAGCATTTTGCCTTCACCCTCCCTTTCAATGACATTTTTTTTATTCTCAAAACAACCTTTAAACAGCTGTTTAAGCTTGTTAGTCACAGTGTGATGTAAAGCAAAACGTCATCACTGCACTGACAGAGTTATGAGCCTGGTATAATCACTGTGGTGTATGAATTTATTATTTTTGAATGTGAGAAAACATCCTTTTTCTCTTCCACATCATCTTTCTGTGTTATTTCATTTATTCCTAAACCACCCACATTTTGTAAAATTCAAATTGCTGCTCAGTTACATGTTTATTTCCTCAACACCCATCTTTGCCGTCATTTAGTCATATGTTGTTGGCAAGCGGGAAGTCATTTAAGTAGCCAGCTCATACAGTCAGATCAACCAGAACAAAACTCCTCTGAATCTGTAACATTATAGGAATGTGATGGTTGGAAAACTGGTAATTAAAACCAGAAGTGACACATAGTTGCTCAGTACTTGCAGCTGGTATGCATCAGTTGGAGTTTATTCTCAACACCTCTGTCTGCATCTCATTATAATGAAAAGAAACAAATAAATAAAAAAATGAAATTAAAAAATGAACTATAAATTCAAGCTTGTGCGTCAGGAAATAAATACACTGAGTAATTCAGAGACAAATTGTGTTATGGAAAACTTGTTTTGCTTGAAGAAAGAAAAATGAGTTAGTGCTACGTGCAGAACCTGTGCTTTAAGATTGTTCTGGTTAGTTTTGGTCACAGAAAAGTTACTAAAATTATCATCACCCCATCTTGAAGAGGATAAAAAATGTATTATAGTGCTGTTGGCATTTTGATGAAGAATTTTCTTCTTTCTATCTTATTAACTGTAAAACTCTAAAGGAATATGTGTAACAGTTCCATATCTCCAGCAGATGACAAGCATAGACTTAAAAAAGAAATACTTGAAAGGCTTTATTTGAAAGCCATCTCAGATAAGGACATCTTGTTTACCTTCCTAGTTTTGCACTAATAAGATTCTTTTTTTTTTTTCAAATGTTTTGGTATTTTCTGGTATTTTCTTGTTTCTTGTATTTCTTGTGTTTCCCAAAATGCTCCTAATTACACAAAAAGTAGATATGAGTCTAAATCAGTGCATTTGCTGTAAATACTTTCAAAGCAAGACCTCACCACACTGCAGGGGGTTTTTGAAATGAAAAAATGAAGCAACAACTAACATCCCCGCATTTAATTCCAAATTTACAATCAGCCACTTTATTCCAGTTACACACTGACCAGTGAAGACAGAGATAATACCCTGATTCCAGTTGTCTATTTTTACTTCAGAAAAAGAGGAGACAGAGTATTTCCTGACTGTCCTCAGAGATCAAACCTCAGTTGCTAAGTGACTAATGGAAAGTCAAAGAATAGCAGGAGTGATTCACTGACCAAAGAAAACTGAGCATATGATTTGGAGAAGGGGAAAAAAAGACGGAGGAAGTGATACACATTAATCTTGCTTTACATTATTATAGGAAACAAAAACTGTAAACATTACTGGTCAAGCTTCTGTTTAATCATACTTAATTTATGTAGCACATACATGTCAGGAGAAGACATATTTTATAATAAATACATTTTATCGTTATTAAACATACAATGAAAGGTCACACTTCTACTTAACCTTAGTGTTATGGCCTGAGGCCATTTGGTTTGCATAACACAAAAATGGCTATAACAGTCAGTCACTTTTATGTATATGGAGCTAAAATATGATGTAGTAGCTGAGAGCCATTCACAACACAGACTGTGAGCGTGGCAACTCGTAGTACATCATGAGATTGTGCATAATGTTATTTTCAAGATTTGACCAAAATGGCTACAACTCTTTCTTAATTTAAGATAATCTAAGTCTAAAATTCTGTCATGAAAGGCAGCGGGCGATATGTATATGAAATAATCAATGAGAATAAAATAAAAGCTATAAAATAGTATATAAATATGTAATGTATGTAGTATGTAAACTAAGAAATTAACTCCATATGTAGTTAATAAGTTAACTCCACACCCCTCCGTACCTTCTCACCCTTTCATCCTTCATCCCTACTTTATCTCTACCAACATCGACTCATCCATCAGGAGGGTCTTAAACTGTCTGGATGTTTGCCCAGATAGACAGAGCCGCCACTCTGAGCTTCCTCCTTCCTGGTCATCTACTATGGGTCTCCCCAGATGAGACTCAACCACACGTCCTCACTTCCTTCACCTTCTTATAAGCCTGTAAACTCACTTTGTTGCAACATGGTTCCTGCTCGTTAAGTGTCCTTTGTCTTATTTCTACCTCCGCTAAGAAGGTTTTCTGTAGTATTGGTTGGTTTGTTTGTCTGTTCGCAAGATTAATTAAAAAAACGAATGAAATGATTTTTATGAACTATCAGGAAATGTTAGGTTCGTCATCAAAAACAAGCGATTAAATCTTGGTGGTTATCCAGATTACGATCCAGATCCTACAAATTTTTTTTAATGACCCTAATGGCCTTGGCAGAGGTTTGTGCTCTCTAAATGCTTCTAGTTCATTTTATTTGTGGGCAGTTCAGACAAAACTCTATACAGAAGTATTCATTGATAAAAATGTCCATTCGAGATTTTCTTTTCCTTCTTGTTTCAGAGTTGATGTCAAGCTTTTAAGATTAGCCATTCGTCATGTGTTAAAGTTTGTTTGTTTTTTATCATTAGTATTGAATATCTTCATTTGACACCATATTTCAAACCTTTTTGTGTTTATTCATTACATTTCTCATTCAAAACCTACCAGTACATGTTGACATTTTCTGTTGTGGTATTGAATAACACGAGGAGGGAAGGTCCTGTTCCTACTAGCTTTTAATATAATTAACTGAATCTGCAAGGTCTTTCCTTGACATTTACGTTGAAGGTGAAAAGCTGGGGGTTGACAGGTGGTTTCGTTAAACAAAAATGTAAGCAGTCAGAAAAAAATCCATACATTGATAAATAAAACTGTTTTCTACAGTCATTTAGAGGTCAAATCTTGCTGCATGAATAATTCTGTGAACCCAGATGTTCAGTCACAAACCAGTGCATAAACTGGTTAAAGTGGAAGTTGTTTTAAATCTTGACATATGAACCAGCTAAAAACAAGAACAGTGAGTACTGTAAACTTCTTCACTGTGCAGCTGCAACTGTCTTTACACATACTTTAAGAAACCAGTAGTTTTCCTGCGGACAGAAAATTGTTTTGGAGAATTGCTGTTCTTGAAATTGTTGCGAATCTTTGTGTAGTTGCAATTATTTTAATCACGACAGAAGTCCTGTGACTGGGACAAAGATAGAATCAAAGGAAAAGAGTCAAGCAGTGGAAAAAAATAACTTCCCACCAAAGCTTTTATAAGTTGTCTGTGGCTACTTATTCCACCATTGTCTAACCACCAGCAAAATAAACCTTTGAAAGTCTTTTCTTTTTTTATAAGACAAAACAACCTCAGAGAAACAAGCGGAAACCAAAACTGCGCCAGTGTACTTTCCAAAATCATTCCCAGTCTAACCCACGTGTGTTTGCTTCCGGTGATATCACTGCAAGGAATACAAGGTACAGATTACACCTCAGCATAACTACGTCCAACCAAGAACACACAAATAGACTGGAGGATAAACAAATTTAAGAAAAACTGTATGACTTTTTTTTATTGTATCATTATTGGTAAACCATTCTGCCACATATATTCAGGCTACCAGCAACAGATGGTTCACAGGCTTTCTTGCTTGTAATTTTGGTTTTATTAGGGGTTGGCTGAAGCCCAACTCGCAGATTCAAAGCATGAGGACACTTCCTTAAAAAGGCCTTGAAAAGGTTGATCTCTGCATTGCCTAAATGTCTGTGGCTCTGAATTTTGTCTTTTTGTTGTACTCTGAAATATTCTGTCTCCTGAATCCACATATTAAGGAACTCGAAGCCAGCGGGGAGAAAAACAACTCTCACAAACAGACTGACCCTTGTCTATTTTGTTTATATTAAACCAAAGTGCGTCATTTTCCCTACTGGTGAGGTCAGGAACTTTTGCTGCTCAAAAAAAGCATTGCCTCCCCTTTTGATAATTATATCCACTGTGGTGAAAAGAGTTCTGTTCACCGAAGCAGCTGCTTGGATGAAGTCTAAAACAAGAACCTTGTAGAACATTTGCTGCATGCATCTTAACTCAGTAAAACAGACACACTGAGCAGAAGGCTGCTGTATAACTGATTTCTGAAAAGGAGGCAGTTGCTGGATGTTCCTTTACCAGGACCATGATGACTATATAAGCTTTAAACTTAAATGTATTACTATGCCGCAATAAAACATCTCTTTTATACCCAACATTTTACTTTTAAAAGACATTGCATGGCTCAGAAATTGCTGAACAAGCCACCCACTGTCCTAAATCATCATGACTTTAGCAAAACTTTTATAGAGTGAGCCATTCAGAACTTTTCTGTGTAATGATTTTTAAATGTATAAAAGAGAAACACTGTGCCTTCTCATCAGCTCACATCCCACAGCCTTCACCCTAGAGTGGGCAGTGGAGCGTGGCGCATTCAGTGAAGAGGTTATTTTGTAAAATGATGACTAAACGGGGCAGTGTCAGGGTTTTGGAAAGTTTTATTTATTTAATAAAATGAGTGTAATTAACTTGTTCTTTAAGGATGTAACTCAGTGTATGTGAATGGAAATGGCACAAACTATAATCACTGGAACAAACATTCTTATGTTAAATAATATGCACCCCTTGAAGGAATGCATATCGCTCGCTGCCTTTCATGCTAGTGTTAGAATGATAGCATCTTATGCTGAAGAAGGGCTGAGTTATAGCTTTAAAAATCATAAAGTTTTTTAAACAAAAAAAATATAAATATAGTTTAAGCTTCTTTTCATTGTGGCTTACCAACAACCAGTTTAATTACCTTGTAACTGTCCTGCCCTGACTCAGTCCCTCCTAACCCTGATAAGCCTGGTTCTCGCTTTCATAATTTATGCTTTCCTTCCTCTTTTACGCCCTCCTTTCTTCTATTTTTATATCAGGTTTACAGTCCGTTTATCTGACAGACTATAAATGTTGATGAGTTTATGGATTTTGGCCACATCCTGTGATTGCAGAACGACAGGGAGCTGCTGTTGATTTGTCAGCAGATGATCCTGTATGACAGAATCACTCCCCACCAGCTCTCCATACAAACACACACACACACACACACACACAGTGATGGCAGTGGAAAAAAGATAAAACAAGTCATTCATGTGTCAGGCAGCCAACCTGCCCCAACAAATCAAGAGCTGGTCCCTCCCAAAACTTCAGACTTTGCCATCTCTGATGGAAATACTTGCTACCCTGTTAGTTACCTACTTAATCCCTGACCTAAAAGAGTGATGAAGTATTTCTGCTGTGAATTTATTTTGGCATAAACACGTTAGCCTTTAAAAGTGACTTAATGCAGTCCTGTGGACCATCTCATAATGTTTTCTTTACCATTTTTCACACATACACACACACAGAATAGGAATTAATGTCTGTTCAATAGATCTTTTGAATCATTGGGGAAAGTACATATGGAAAATAAATCCTTTAGTAGCTCCACCTAACGTTCAGATGTTTACATTGTGAAAAAGTTTTTAAAAAGCACATTTTAATGTGGTATCGATTATGTTTCTGATAAAGTACTCTGAGATATGGGAGCCTCGTCGCTGTCAAGGCAAAAAGCAATAAGTTAGACAGGAAAAAAACTGCTTTTTAAAAAGAAAGTTGAGCAAAACTCTCATGGGACTGAAAAAAAACTTCTTTTTCCACAGTGGGACATCAGAAAATGTCTGCTGTAAAGATGATAAGTACAAGATTTACACAGTTACAATCACTCATCAACACAGCTGTCACACAAAGATACCAGCCTTGATCAGAGCCAGAAGGTCTATCACTTATAAGGGCAGTTTGACCTGTGATGAAACATATTCTACATGCAGTAAATAATAAAGAGTGTGACCAACTCTTAATTTGTTTTCATCCAGTTTTATCAGTGATAGCAATGCAAAGCAACATTTTTTTACAAAATACTGAACCCTTCAAAGCCCCAAAAATATAGTGTACCTGGAGCTTGCAAGTCACTTTTAATAATAAAAGTGTCTGCTGAATGGCAAGTGAAATTTAAAAACCTAGCAAACTAGACTTTAAACCTCCTTTTTATTGTACTATTTTATCAATAATGATTTATTTATGTAGAAAATAATAGAAATCATGTCCATATTTATAATTGAAGCACTGGGAGTAAAGGCAGCAGCAGTGCAGTGAGCCATGCTTTTTTTGTCTGCCTGCACTGACTTGGCTGACGCATAAATCTTAAGGGAGATTCGGTTTGCTATGTATGACTCACTGCCAAGATGGAAACTGTTGCAAACCTCTTTAGCTCATTATTCTTGGTGATGGAAAACAAAGTTTAAACAACTGAGATCAGGTTTATAGTTGCGGCCAAAATATTTCCTGCTGATGACGTTTTTCTGTCACTGAGTGAGATCTTCGCCTAGTTGTATGCATCTTGTGTAAAAGTGTGCAAGCTAATTATCTGCATGCACAGCAGTAGGTAAAGCCATGCCTGGTAAAAGTTGTTGCTATTTTTGGAAGCTTTTGATTTTCTCTGCGAGGAGGAACAAAGACACACTACATGGGAGCAGCTGCTCCCATGTATTATTAAAATAAGTAAAACTTTACAAATTTGTTCTTAAAGTTGTTTCTCTTACGATTGCTTTTCTCCAGCTTGTCTCTATTCCTAGATAATTTCATACCACTTTTGTTTAAATATCCGAATACAATATAGCACTCTACACTAAATGTAGGGGACACATATGTGACACACGAACCATATAGTCAATAAATGAAAAGGTGGAAAAACCGAATTATTGTCTGGTTAGGGTAAAATTCTTACATAACCAAACAACTGCACCTGAGAAATGGAAAAATGGATAAATCATTCAGCCTTAGAGCACAACTGCAAACGCAGCTCAGCACAGTTATTACACATATTGATTAGTGCGTGGAGGCTTTATTTGTAGGCGTGTCGAGGGCTTTGAGAGTGTGTGTGTTTGGCACAGGAAATGTGAGGGATTAGGTTTCTGACATAATATGAAAATAAATTTGCCAAGCCCCAATCAACAGTTAATGAAGTGGTGATTAATTAATTAAAAAGCAAAACAGAGTGCCATGGTTGATCACTTTCCACATTTTGGTCACCTTGAGTAAATAAACAAACAGGTGGAACTGGTTCATGGGGAGCAACTCTCCCCACATAGCTAATATTTAATTAACTAATTAATAAATTACTTTATATTCCAAAGAACTCTGTATGTTACCCCATACATATCACATCAATATAAATGTATGGATATAAATAATTTAAATAAACTAGTTGTTTATATAGATAAGAAAGAGGAGATGAGTAAAAGAAGGAAGAGAAAAGGAGGAGAAACTTTTATTTATCACTAGGT
>JAOXNZ010000038.1:14820335-14833495 GCA_028566095.1 Kryptolebias brasiliensis
CAGCTCCCTAGCCTCCCCTCCCACCAGTCCTAATACCATTAGCGATGTATCACCCTCCATTTGATTTAATACACCCAATAACTGCCTATACTTAACGTGATCCGCTAAGAGGCTAACACATCCTCGGTCAACGATTATCAAATTAAGACGATCTTTGATCTAAAGTACCAAGCTAGACATCTCTGCCCCACTGCTCAACAAGCCATTTGTACCTTGTTCACACATCTTACTGCCTGCCTGTGTCCATACTTCAGAGCAAACACTTTAAGTGCTCAAGCAAAGGACCAAGAGGCCTTTTGCTCTGCAATTATCTGAAGCTTCCTATCCTTTTTATTCCCTCCTTGCTCGGCTCACATTAGTCGCACTAATAGCAACCCCTGTGGCTATTCCTGGTGTTCTGAAAAGTAGGCCATACTCTCAGGGAAAGACTCTGGTGCATATAGGGAGAACTGAAGACAGACACGATGCAGATCACAATGTACCTTACATGCAGAAATCAAAAGCACTGCCCATCTTTATCGCACTTATCTATCCACTATGCACAAGGCTTTATCTGTAACAGTAATGGGAGATGTGGTACACAGCAAAGCAACCCAAGGGCCAATGTTCAAGCATTTTGTCATTCCCTCATCTGTGTGCTTGTGAAGTGAATATATACTTATGAACTACGCCGTGCCGACATATGAGCCTGTTTATGTATTTGTGTCTGAAAGTGTAACGGGTGTAATGGGTCAAGTTTAGTGTTACGGTGTCTGCTATTCAATAAATATACTATTTAGGCTCCATCTAAAAAGTGTTGGAACAAACTGAAAGCTCATGTGCTGTGCTTTCCTCACAGACTAAACAGTTCAGAGAAATAATATAGCCAAAAGCAATAAACATAAACACTTCAACAGCAATATATCTAAGACAAAAAATATTCTTGAAAGAGCTTCACGATCAAGAGAGAGTCACTTGGCAATATCCCTAGAAGAACAATGAAAAAGGGACTTGTCCTAAATTTAGTCCATAAATATAACACCATTACATTCACAATCTCCATCAGTCAAGACAAAAAAAGAGCTCTATTCCTGAGCTAAATCACCTTTCTAGTCACAGAAGACCACATGAGCAGTTCTATTCCTGAAATCCAGGCTGTATATAATAAGAAAAAAGGACAGCCTCAAGTTATAAGTTAAAGCTGCTTCCTCAAAAATAGTTATATCGCCTCAGCCTCACAAGGGATTCTTCTCCCTCACTGCGACTGCCAAATAAAATCCAAGAAGAGGTCAGCTAGCCTCATACCACCCTGAAAGCAATCTTTGCAGTACACAGAATAGTTCCACACAAATTAAGATTTCACACACGTCCACAGCCACCTTCTTACCTTTCCAGGTACTTTTCTGAGAAATCTACCATGGTGGAAAACATGGGTGCAGGCATGAACGTAGCTGCATGTAAGCATGTGTCAGGAGTGGCGGTGGTCAGGACCAGGGGGTTTGTTTGGTAATCACATTCCTCTAACCCCTAAGAGGCTCTGCTGGAGCTTTATATAGTCCAGGGGGTCTGGAGAAGGCGGACTCTGGGCTTGCCCAATCCACATGCAGAGTTTAAGAGATGGATTCCTTCTGCTGGGGTCTGGCAAGCTTTTTAGATGGGATAAAGTTTGTTCTTTTGGCAAAGCTCGACTAATGTAATGATTTGTTCTACTGTTCAATGTGGCAAAAGTAGTGGAGCCTAAACCTTCTGGATCAAAGATGTAATAAGTCTTTTTAAGAGCTGTTTTTTTTTGTTTTCTTTTTCTTTTTGCATGCTGTAGTAGCTGGCAGGGTGTGATAGTTGCTGATAAGTAGTTGCAGATAAAAACTCAAAAAAGAAAAGTGTGAAATGAGGAAATGTAGGAGTGTATGTAGGATCAGAAGATTCTGGCACATAACTAAACACAACTAGTTTTCTCTGGTATAACTTCTTTTAACTACCTGCGCAAAAACCTTATAAACTCAGTTCAATGGGACTTTAAAGTTGTAAATATAACTTGTATAAGAAAACGTTCTCCTTATATCAGTAGCTTTATATGGTTCACATAAGCCCACCACTGACTTATACAACAGGATCAGAGCAGCCCTGTCAGCTGCATAATCATTCAATTTGGCTGACTTTCACACCACAGAAATTAACCTGACACATATCTTGGCAGCAAAAAAGTTCATTTACCAGCAATAAGTAAAAAAAAAACTCCTTAGTATACATGTACTGCACACTTCTGTAGTTCAGTGTGTTAGACACAAGCAGAAACACACAGATGGTCATAAGTGCTGTGTTTTTGTTTTCAGTCCACTCTATCTGTTTAGAGTTCTTGCCTATATGAGCTGATGTTAGATGGTACTGGTGTTTACATATTTATATGAACAATTTGAAAAATACATTATTTTTAAATTTGTAGATAATCTCTTGACACGCTCGTGCTTCCTTTTGTGTTACCCTAGTGTCTATTTTAGGTGGTGTAGCTTTACAGCTAATTGTTCCTAAACACCTGGACTGACTAAAAAAAGGGGTATAATGGGAGGGAGGAAGTGATCATGTAGACAATCCCAGGAAAACAGCTGTGACCAGATCCAGAAAACTAAACACAGGAAGTAAAATGTGTATGAAGTGTGTGTCTGTCCGGGTGAGGGGGAGGGGTGTAGGTGCATAAATTCAGGAAATAGAAGAACACAAGTAATGCATGAGCGAGACGACAAACTATTCATTTTTAGCATCTTACAAAAATCTTAGAAAGTAGTTGTATATTTCCACAAACAAAATGAAAACATTGACTTGACTAATATGCTGTTGACCCTTCACAGGTTGTGAAAACATCACTGACATACCAAGACATGGACTCTACAAGACCTCTGAAGATCCCCTGTGGTATCTCGCACCAAGATGGGGAATGCAGCTACTTACAGACAGTAAGTTCGGAGGTAGAGTTACTCCAGATCAGGCGTCTTCCGGCACAACCCCAAACCCTCTCTCCTTTTGAGTCACTCTTGGTAAGCTTTCGTTATATGGAGCTGAACAAGTTTCAAAGGTGCCTCGTACCCACTGACTGACCCGTTACTTCTTATCTCAAGAATATTTCCCCTTTGGACACAAATAGACTAAGCACAGACACTGAATCTGAGGTGCTCATTTCAAAATGAACTGTCTTGAACATTTCCAACTGTAAGTCTGATCATCCAGTTCAGATCTGCACACGAGCACAAAGTGTGCAAATTATTAAGGAATGGAGGGATAGAAAGAAATCTATAGTGTTATCACCAGTAAGAGACAGATACAGCAAAAATCATTTGGACCTGGGGGCAAAGAGCACATTCTTAAACCTATAAATGGGTCAGGATGATTTCACCATGTCAGATATATTTCTTCTATACATTTACTGGCTTCTGTGGGTTTTTTCAATATGTTACATATCAGCTTCCTACATCTGCAGGAAATAATTTAATTTCCTTCATGCTCGGCTGGGAGGGCAGAGATTTCAATCTTTAGCACCAACTTATTGAATTTGTACTCCTCTGAGTCACAGAAAGATACAGTGTTGAAAGCATGTTTGTTTAGGTGACTTAATATGAACAAGTAGATACTGCCCATGCTACTGGTTTACAGTCAGGCCTAATGAAAAATATTGGGAAGCAGGTAAAAAAAATAATGAAGAATAAAACAAAGCACAAAAGTGAAGGCACAAAGCTAACATACGGATTCCACTAGGCCCGAAAAGCTTTGTGAGTCGCAATCAGTATATTGACTCATGATGACAGAAGAGAGACAAAAAGGCTCCTTATCAACAAAAGACAAACTCTTCTTTTATACAGCTGTCATCAGAGTCAGAACTGTGCACAGATGCTTCATGTCAAACAATGAAAGACATGAACTTATTCAAGCTGATGGCCATTGCACCTGGAAAGCTTATCAGATATTTACATAAAGAAATTTATCAAAATATAGAACTGAAGCAAGGAGGAAAGTATAGACAGCTGCCTGATAAAGATGTGTACACAGGCTAAAATTTGATAATCTGTGACGCTGCTTCACATTTCAGATAAAACTAATGAAATCAGTGCGGATTTTTGAAACCATGACGCTTCTCACAGCTGAAAGACTTAAAGGGAAATTTATTCTAAAGACTAATTCTGACCCTTTTTTATATCAACGTAGTGATTTCTGTCTTAGCAAATCTGTGTCAAAAATCTATCACAAATCCATCACTAATTTGGCAAATACAAAAAAAAAAGAAATTGGAAATGTTCTCACCTTCTAGATTTTCTACAGTGAATATAAACCATTTTCTATCACTAAAATCATTTCTGTAAACTTCGATTGCCAGTTTTATAAAAGCAAATAAAGAGCAGCTCAATCTGTTTGCGGCAGCTGACAGAAAGACAACTTTGTCCCGACTGCTGGAGAGGAGAAAAGACTGTGGAATTTTAATCGCTTAATCTGTTGTTTAACTAAACAGCACAAAGGACAGGCTGAACAGGAGAACAGGCAGCTAACCCGCCCATGGATGATCCAAAGTTTTTTGGGCTCTTAATGAAAAATAAAGCGCCTTTATCTTAATTGAGATATAAATGAACAGCAGAAGAATCACAAAGGCATCAACACAAATATCAGTCACACAGATATACACACGCACATCACTGCTCACACCTCTGAGAATGTGAGACACACATATGGTGCCACACACCTGAGCATCACATCCTATATTTATGGCTGCATTAAGAATGTGATGGCCATTTTTACCTAATTAGCTGTATTACAGAGAATATTACCTTTGCTAAAATCCTATATCATCACATAAGCAATATCAAAATGCCAGTTTAATTATCAATCATTTCAGTCAATCACATCTAAACTAGCATTGTCAAGTAAAGTCCCAAAAATTCCTTTGAGTTGCAATCATAACTGGGAGGGAGACTGTTTTATCAATTGAATTAGCATGAAAATAAAAAGCAAATCAATCAACACTGAAGCCTTGATGATTCAATCACTGTCACTCTCATTCCTCATCTTCTTCACCCTCAAGCTATGAACTGAATGCTTCAGTAATGCTGTTTTAATATCCTTAGAATGAAAGCGAACATGACCAGAAGAGAGACACAGCATAGAGATTTTCTATACAGGTTTGAGAACTCACAGGTTCTTGGATTTCTTCTTCTTTGTTCCGTCAGGGCTGACCTCGCAGCTACAGGGGGATCCGGCGCTCAGCTGAGGGGAGAGGAAGAAGAAAACACACTGCATCATCCACCCGCCACACTGAAACAAGGCCCACTTTACTCATGCAGATATTTTACAGCTCCTACAGGCAACCTAGATAGCCTTTAAACAAATAAATCCTTAATGTGTCAGGTTGAGATAGACTGATAGAAACCCAGTGTGCCGCACATACAGCAAGTCACCAAAACAGCTAATCCACAGCAGCAGTCCACATTGTAAATCCCACAAAGCTCTCTGAGGTGTGAGTCTGTATCTTGCTCAGTTAAACCTGAATGAGTGAGCAGCGGATGGTGGTTACAAACAGCATGCAACAAAGAGAGGAAATTCAGTGAGAATGAGAGAGTGTGAAAGACTACAGCTGTTGTTTCTGTTGGCCTCCAGCTGTGTCCGAGCTCTAAAGTGTTGAACCAGAACCATTGGTTTCACATTACACTTTCTGCCAACCCTGCATTTTGATTGGTTTAGAGCAAAAGGGAAGTTACTTCAGGGTGGGGAAGGGGTCAGTCTCCACTAATCCGATGCCCTGAAGCTGCCCCATTGTGTGCATGTAGGTGTTTGTGTGTGTGAGTGTGTGAGAGAGAGAGAGAGAGAGAGAGTCGGAATAATGAGCCATTGTATCAGAGAAACACGGTTGAATCTGAGCTAAATACTGGCCACAGTTGGTAACACATGGTTTGCATTTTCCACATCTGTGGGATCCAATTTGAGTTTTAACCTTGAGGGAGAGGACAGTTTTGGTTTTGTTTTGTTTTTTGTTTTGTTGTGTTTTTTATGAGATCATGTTGGCTGGCCTTTATTTCTTCAAATTGTGTTGGTGAAGAACAGTAAAGTAAAAAAAGTCCCCTTCAGGCTTTACACTGACTGTAACGAGTTATAACAACCTACAGATATTCCAACTTTCCCTGCAAGTGCTGTAACATACAGCTGCACATGTTCACCATTAACACACATTATTTCAGCCCTAAATACATTTATTTACTATTAGAATCAGTAAACACTCTTTACAAGCTTTTGTAGAAGCTGCATTTTTTTAACACCCTCTTCTTAATTTGAGATGTAAACTTAAAGTAACAGATTGAGAAGAAAACTCCTTTAAAAGGACTAGTTTGACATTTAGAAAACATTTCAATGCAGCTTGCAGGAAGTTATGATCAGAAGCTAAAATTGCTTTAAATCAGTGGCATTTTATTCACAAGTATAATAACACAAAGATGTTTGGTCCAGTAGTGTGTGCATAAGGACAAATGGGAACATTGCCTTTTGGTTTAATGCATTTATACAATAAGGCTGAACCTCATGACCACACATTTCCTGCATTAAACACCCACTAATATGAAGCCACAAGAAGTGATCATTTTGTTATTGCTCCTGAACATATAAGATATTTTAATCATTCAGAACCGCAAGGAACATAATAAACACAAAACAGCTCTGTTTGAGTCTTTGCTGTGATTGTTTCATAGTAAAGCAGTTTCATTGTAAAGCAGTTTTGATGAGCTTTTAGCATTTCGACACTTATCAGCTACTTACAGACAAAATGATTCTATGCCATGCAAGGTTTCAGACTAATTTCAATATAACTGACTTAATTTAGGTGTGACTGCCTGTTAGTCATGAAAATAATCTTCTCACTACTTGTTTTTAATGTACAAAACAATCAATGCTCGAACTGTTGATGCATCTCTATCAGTTTGTCAGCAGGACTGGCCTGAAAGCATTAATGCCAGATTTGTAACACTGTTAGATGTTGCTCAAAGCTGACATGTGGGAGTACATTGTGTCATTGTCTGTTACCCACAGCGGATCTTGTGAATAATGGAGCTAATACCTGTTTCATTAAGTCACTTCTTGTGACTGTGATTAAATTTGTATCATCAAAGCCCTGATTAAAAAGAGCCTGCACGTTTTGCATCCTTTTCTTTCATTACTCCTTGAGGTTGTTATTGTTGGCAATTTATAATGAAGCAATCCTTACATTCTGTGCAAAGTCACAGCTGTCTGTGAGAGGTGAATGGGTGCATGTTGTGTAGGTGAGGTCTAAAAATAAGGCTAAGAACAAAAACACATTATCCTTACAGCTGCCATTTGATGGGTGAAAGACCTGTCGAACTCTGTGTGAGTGTGTTTGTGGAACCTAACCAACATCTGCTACGTAAAGCCAGAGAATTATCATTTTTCATCAAATCTGTATATTTTTTTTACATAAAAAAGTTGCTTAACTAAAAAAGAAATAACAAAAGTTAAAGGTCTAATATTCTTTGAAGGAACCCATATCCAACATTTGACATTAAGGTTTTCTTACAAATGCTAAAGTTCTCGCACAACGTGTACCACTTAGAGTATGTGTTGTGAATGATGCTCAGCTGCAACCACACCAAATTTTAGCTCAATATCTGTCAAATTGGCTACATTATAGACATTTTTCTATGGTCAGTTGACTGTGCCAGTCACCTTGAGTGGGTCGGCTCCAGAAGTTATTAGGTGCATCCAGTGATTATTTTCTGAAAGTTTCTTTAAAATTTGTCCAGTGGTTCATGAGATATTTTGGTAACAGACAGGCACACAAACACACACACACCCACCCACACACGCACAGAGACATAGGTAAAAATTGTTATTACCCCTCCCCTTTGCCATTGATGGTGGGTGATAAAACTGGTATTATTTGGGTCAAGTGTAACATCTATTATACAACATACAATAATAAATTTGTTTATTTATATAGTATTTTCTTTGTTTTATTTAGTGGGTGCTTTTATTCACAATAATTTACAAGTGAGGAACAGCATTCAAGCTTCAGTTCAGAAACTCAGCAATGCATCTATACTTGACCTCACACAGGTTGGAACAGAAGTGTAAAAAGGTGCAGGTGAGGCGTGTTAGATGTGTCACAGGTGTTAGATGAGGAGGTGTTCTTTGCAGAGATGAAGGTTCAAGAGATTTTTTTTTAAGGAAAAAGATCAGTTGAGTTCTATAAACCAGTTTTCCAAAAGCAGCTCCAAATCTACAGTAAGTTCTTGTTTGTCTTCTTGTTGTTTTACTGCCTGATCATAAATCAGGTCACCAAGGTTCATGAGAGACATCAACAACTAATGATTAATTTTAGAAGAGAAAAGCACAACAGGAAAGTGTCAGTCCCTGTGGAGCTCTCAACCAGCTTTCCCCCAACACTACACAAAAACTATTGGAAAAACACAGACTTTGCCCTTTTTGGAGACATCTGTCCTTATGTCAGGTCAGCCATTGCTCAACAACACATCTCAGTTTTCAGCTGAATGAGATTCACAAGGTTGCGCACAGGGGAATGTTTTGTGGTCCGTTGCTACCACAGATATTTCTGCATAAGAGTTTGGAAACTGCTGACCACATTTGAAAAGGCGCTGAACTGGTGATGTTGATAACATCTCAGCTGGAAAAGTTTCATAAAGAAAAAGGGCCTTCTAGATTTTTTTTATTTTCTTTTTATTAGAGACAAGATGCACTATACTGTACATCAATTGAATTATACTCGAGAGGGGTCATTACAAGTTGCCACAAATCACTATATGCCCTCTTTACATGAATATTGGCTTTTTTGAGTGAATAGTTTTAGGATGCAAGAGGGATAGATACATAATTCTGACATTTTCATAGAGACTAACTGAGACATAAAGTCATTAGAAAATATATTTTATGTTGCTTGTGTTAAGCAGCTACCTTCAGAAAATAAACACCACAAAATTTTCCAGATGATCTAAGTCATGATCACATTTTAAAACAAGTTGTAGAGTATTTAAAAAACTAAGAAATAAGACAACAAAAATATTATAGCTCCCACCAAAAAGGCGAAGGTGGACAATAATGTTTGCATGTACTGGTAATGGTTAGATATGACACTTGTTACATGGTTAGATTAGACACCTCGTCATTTCTTAAAATAAGTTGGCCTTACTCTAAAACTCTGGCATGAAAAGTGGTGGGCAATATGCTTCCCTTCAAGGAATGCCAGGCCTTTAATTTACTGAGGAACAAAGAATAAAAGTTAGATCTAAATGCCAAGTCTAAGAATATGTGAGCATTACAGTTTCTTCCTAAAGTCTCTGGTTTCCCCTGCATTCAACTCCAGGTCTAATCCCACTCTGGCCTCCAACAGACACACACACCCACGCACCCACACACCTGCACAGCATGGCAATGGTCAGTGGCGCATAAAAAACTCAGTCTGTTCTAAAAATAACTGTGGTATGTGTGTGTGTGTGTGATACATGACTGACTGAAGACGGTAAAAAAGCAGAGATTTTGCTAAAACATCAGCTGAAGATGTGGCTCCCTGAGGCATGAGATGCAGATGTTGTGACACAGTGTTAAAGGGCTGCTGGATCACTGTGCAGATACACAGATGAAAGTTTAAAAATCCATATGCACGACTGTCAATGAAGCCTATTGATGTGTTTCTTTGTGCACACACGTGCAACAGAAACCAAATGCAGACAATTTTCCAACAGTGCTATAGTTTGTGAAAATATTTAGACACGTGTATGCAAGAGGATTTTTTTGAGTCGACATCTAAACAAAACGTGTTTCTGTGTGTTGATGTGGATAAACCATCTTACACAGGGACACTATTCCTAAAAAAGCCAGAGTAAAAATGTTGTACTGTCGAGCTGCTCTAAAAACATTCTTGACCCAGTCAACTAAGACTCAATCTCCTCCACCAGGCTAAAAACCAAAAGGTTCACAAATGTATACAAACTTCACAAAATCATCTACTGCTTTACTTTATGAGCCTTCTAGGATCTTTCTTCCTCCTCTTTCACTCCCCTGTGCCGTTGTTTATTCGAAACAGATTTACAAGCTGGTATCTAAACAATGTTCTGGAGAGTCAGACAATCTACCTAATTTAGTGAGGCCTTCGGCTGGAGCTATGTGTTCGATTCAGAGGTCTGCTATGTGCATATTTGGGTCATGCTCTGTAAAGACATAATCAAACTCTTTAGACTAGTGACCACACACAGAACCTCATTCCAATCAGTTTTCACATAAAACATAGTTTTGACTTTATTTTGTCAATATTAATTTAATGTTCAGCATGTATGTTCAATGATTTGAACATAAAACGTTTTTATCTGACAAAGGCAAACTTGTTGGTTTAAGGGTACAGTATCACATTTCTTTACATGCAAAAAAACCACAAACTGACATAATTAAGAACTCAATTGAGATCATTCATTTTTCACACTATTAATGCTACAAAGAGCACAAAAGGAGAAGAAAATTTGTCTCAGTGTTGTTGACTAAACCAGTCTGGATAATACTCGAGCTAAATCTCACATGCCACCAAAAAAACCTCTGCTCAGATGCATTTTAAAAAGAAACGATTCCTCATTGTACATTTATTTGTAGTCAAAATAATATTATTAAATAAAAAAAATGACAAAACTTACAAAAGTATAAATACTAAAGCTCTTCTCTTTTAGCTTTCAATGTGTTTCATCTAGATTTTTGTGACCTCTTCTTGATATCAGAGCTAAAATTTGACAACACGCAGGCATGGTACCACAGACGGCAGAGGATAACACAAGTCACAGTCACAGTCTGTTACAGCTTAGTGTTAATCACGAGTGTGAGACATACAGTTTGTGAATAGCTCATGAAGCTGCAACATTCATAATGGGAAAAGTTTTTTTTTTAATTCAGCTCAAAATAAAGAATAAAATAAACAGTATAATTTAGTAAAGGGCTGCACGGTGCAGCAGCTGGTTAGGACTGTTGCCTCGCCGCAACAAGATTGCAGGTTTGCCTCCTTTATGAGCGAAGTTTGTATGTTCTCCCTGTGCATGTGTGTTTTCTCCAGTTTTCCCCCACATTCCAAAAACATGCATGTTAACTAGCAACTCAAAATTGTCACTAGATGTGAGCAAGATGGTTGTCAGCCTCATTCGTCTCTTTTTAGTCCTGTAATGGACTGTGATCTGTTCAAGGTGTTCCCCATCCTTTGCCTAAATGATCGCTGGAGATGAACACCAGCTCCCCATGTCCATGAAAAGAACAAGCAGGTAAATGGCATACGATAAATAAATAAAAAACAGTTCAAGGTTAAAGAGAATTAAAACCCTTTTCGAAAATGATGCTGTTCTAAGAACACAACAAATACATAATGTTGAAAAACAATTGTTTATGCATAATCAATACTAAACTTTTTTAGTTATCTGTTGTTTGATGCACATAAAGCCACCTTGGCAACTTGAGACAATTTTCAGTAGAACAATAAATATACATAAATTAATTTGCGTAGAAAACCAACACTACTGAAAAATTATACATAGTTAATATTGGTAGCATGTGATTATTAAGAAAAAAAGGACAAAAATGTAAAGATGTAGACTGATTTAAGAAACTAAGGAACAGAAAATAAGGAAATATGTAGCTCCAGAAACAGAGCAGTATATTTTAATAAATATCTTCAAGGTTACCACAAGCAAGTTTAATTTTACTTAACTCGTCTGTCTGCTTAGCTGGTTCAATGCTGAAACATAACATAATTGCAGTCCTTGAAACATGATTGCAATTCTTTTGCATTTTGAACACCTTATCTGAGCCAGAAAGTCCAACCAAGACTATAGAAAAGGGGATTAAATAAAAGAAAAGAAAAGACAATGGAAGACAATAAAACAGCACAAAACTGCTTCATGCAGAGGGCATTAAAATTTTATGGAATCTTTCAAAAAGCTTCACAAAATACAGTGACAAAAAAGATCCTTTCCACTTCCTCCTTCAGCCTGATTCATTCGCCAAAGATGGTTTTACAGGTTCTTTGAGATCAAAAACCTTGAGAAAACATTCCTTATGTGTTTTGCCTCCATATTTTCTTTCATATCTGATTACATATTAGCTCAACTCCTCCATTTTTTCTCCTCCATTGTTTCAAAATGTCACAGGAAATATCTGTCCAACTTCTTTTACAAAAACAAGGAAATTTGGGGGCAAAATAAACTTTTGGCTGTTCTTGCATAATTGTTTTGTAATTGTGTATGTGTGTGGACGTGTTTGAGAACCCTTGAATAATTTGGTGGCAGATACTATCGCACACCCTCACACACAAACACAGCCATACAATACAATGAGGAAACTAAAATATTCAGAAATATCTGAAAATTAATTCTGACCTCGAGGCAGGATGTTGATTCATTTGTGCTCAAAATATTCAATAAAACGGGAAACAATAGGGGCACTGTTTTCACGTTTGTGTGTATGTGGAGTGTGAGTTTAATAGAGAAAGAAATGGAGTGCAGTTTGTGTGCCTGTATTTTGTGCTGAATTTGACTCTGTTCTGGCTCCTGCTGTTCATCACCTTTTCGGAGATAGCTGCTTCCTGCACAAGTACTTCCCATGTTACAGGATGTTAATGAACAATGCTGGTTAGACGTCAGTTCTCTGAAAGGCTGACAGGTTACTCCGCCCTGGAACTAGTGGAACCATTAAAATGTTACTCACTATTTGTGGCCAACAGGTGATCTTTCTGCTTCAAGGTTTATAGCTGCAGCCTTGCAGTTATTTCGAAAACTGGCACTTGTGCAGCGACTGGCCTTAAGGAAAATCAGCAGGATGATGAGTCCCAATTTTCTGAACCTGCACTGAGGCAAACCATAACTACTTCCATCGATACACAGGTTTTTGAGATCAAGTTCAATTTATGTTTACATGAAAACAGCTAAATATCTTCTTCTTTGTCATTTTTTCAGTTTAAAGACAACACATCACAGATAACATCTGCTCAGGCAGCCAAGCCAGTTTTATGGATATGACCCCATTTGACAAAATAAAGATAAAGTTACAGAAAACAGCTGTGTAATCAGGCTGTTTTGAAGTCTGAAAACAGTGATGACAGACAAAGTCAAATGCTTAGTTTGGCTTAACCCTCACTGGAGAGGATGAGATCATTGCTTTGC